>JAVJAQ010005627.1:555000-1022249 GCA_032362365.1 Zygogramma bicolorata
AGGAGTTCCAAAAATCAGTTGTTCTATTGGACAAAGATCCCTAAGCAAGAGGGGTTCGACCAAGTCAAAAACAAAGAAGTGGGAATTCTGTACTCGTCGGATCATCCGTGTAGATCCTACCAAGGGTGGAACGATTGAGGACAATTCAGAAGAGCACCGGCCGTGATAATAACTATAGAAGAGAGACAAGTCTCCGACCTTTCTACGATGCTCCAACGAAGTAAGCGAGTCTATGAGCGAAGAATAACCAACAAGACGGATTGCCTTTCTCTGAATAGAATCGAGAAGTTCCAATGAGCACCACACACAAGAACTTATTCTAAGACAGGGAGTATATGTGCCTTGTAGATCATTAGAAGCTGACGAGAAATCCAAATTTCTGGGAAGCACCCTTAGCAATCGATCTGATATGGTTTTCCCATGAGAGATTATCATTTCAAATAAAATATGTATTCATTTAATTTCATTCCAACGTACTTATTAATATTTAAGATGCCTAGAAATCCTTGTGATTCAACTGAGTAGATTTTGTTTAGATTTTTGTGGCGAAAAAAACAATCGACGCTTTTGAAGATTTCCCCTATTTTTTCGGTAGAGGGCGTTATGTTCCCATTTTTCAAATTTGATGACAAGTGTCAAGTTAATTGTCATATTGTCATGTCACTTTGAAATTTTGATGTGTACGATGTTTTTATCGTGTTTATTTGTTTATTTCATTGCTTTTAAATATCGAAACGTTGTTACTGGTATCTCATTGTCCACCCATTATCCTTTAGGTTCCGTTCTCTTCTCACTAGCCAATCAAATAAAAGTGGAAAAACCCGACTGCAAATTTTCACTTAGTGCAAATTTAGCTTCGCCACTTTAATCCCAAACTTCTACAGGTATAAGTAAACACACCAGGGTTTTCAGGCATCTTATTAATATTGAGAAGAGGGGCGGATAAAATTCTATACCTACATAAGATAGAAAGATATTAAGTGGATCAGTATCAATAGGCTTATTGATACTTCCGAAAGACTTGAAATAGCTAAGTGTAGTAGTAGCATGCATAGTGACAGGGTGTCAACGATCTTCAGTCCAGCGCTTGAGGTCAAAGGGATCAAAAATATAGATATCATACTTCATAGAAAAAGGCAATGGCTGAACTCAGCAGTTCAACGGATTGGCCTACAAATCGTTAAATTATCATTGAAAAAGTATTCTATAGCATTTTGTTAATGGCATTTTGTAAAGGGCTCATCCAGCCTCATAGTTTAGACCCCATCTAGCGGCAAATGAAGCAACAAACGCGTAATAAAATTATTAACGGAACAAGACTTATGGTCGGTTCATACACCACACTTTTACTTTTAATTTATCTTTTACTTTTACTTTAAGAAAGTTGTCACAATGTAAATCAATCGAGGCGTTCATACACGGCACTTTTACTTTTACTCTTAGTTTAAGGATGAGAACTTTTACTTTAAGAATGAGATAATTAAATAATTTTGAGGGCTGCGCATGCGTGCATGTGAAGTCATCACGGCAAGCAGTGCCACCAACATTATAAGGAAACGTATTCTTCTGAATATTTTACAGAAATGATATAAAATGGGTGTTCTGTGATTATCCGATACAAAATAGCAAATTGCAAATCAAAACAATGACGTAACCCACGATTACTTCTTCTTCTTCGTTTGTTTTTGATCACTGCGCATGCGTCCTGTTTACTTTAACACTGGTGTATGAACGGTCCAATTCCATTCTTAAAGTTAAAGAAAAAGTAAAAGATAAAGTAAAAGTAAAAGTGTGGTGTATGAACCGACCATAAGACTACCCAAGTTTCAAGTGTCCAAGAGTTTTCGTGGACAGTGAACGGGTACTAGCGTTATTGTTTTTATTCGTCTTGGCATCTTGTTTGTGCTCAAACTTCTCGTAATTGTTAGTTCTCCCGTGCCCGCACACTTTACGACGTTTATCTCATATTCTGGAGTCATAAAATACTTTGTCATCAAAGTAAACAATAAACATAACCTCACTCGTGAGTTTGGTGGCTGTCACTGTCAGAGGCGGAGCAAGACTAATAAAATCATGAAATAACTCACGGAGCTTCCGGGGAAACTTTCTCTTCTTCGTCGTCCTTGTTCATTTTTCCTCACGAAAGTCAATTTTTCAGTTTCATGAAAACATATGCTCACAATTTTCACTTTCCCGAACTCATGAGTATTATTTACCGTAAGCGAGGGATAAATAATCTCACAGAGATACTTTGTGGTAAAAGAGGAGCACGGTTGCCAAACTTTCTATGCAAAAGTGCGAGGTAATACTTCGGTCGTTATGAGCACCTTTTCTGTATTTTTTTTTGTGGAACTTACGTAGTTCGGTTTCCTGTTCAGAAAATCCAAATAAAATTTTCGGCGGACCCGTATATTTTTCGGAGATTCAGGTCAATTTTGTTGTGAAACTTCACAATTTTTCACATCGAATTTCTGTTGTTTGAACACACGAAATTCGTCCTTCTTCCGATCACACACCATTTACTCTCTTATTCACTCGTTTTCAACATTTCAAAGCAGAAAAAAATCATTTTTGAAAAAAAAAAATCAAATTTTTCTAAAAGTCAACATTAATACATTCAGATCTCTACATTAACAATAAGAGCGGCAACACTGCAAATACATCACTTTTGAATGCATTTTTTTAAAAACTAATGTTTTTTTCTGCTTAGAAATGTTGAAAAGGAGTGAATAAGAGAGTGAGTGGTGTTTGATCAGACGAGGGACAAATTTTGTGTGTTCAAACAAAAGAAATTTGATGCGACAAATTGTGAAGTTCTATAACAAAATAGACCTGTTCTCCGAAAATATATGAGAACGCCGAAAATTTCATTTGGATTTTTTGTAGAGGAGACCGAATTACGTGAGTTCCACAAGAAAATTAAAAAAAAATGGGGTCATAGTGACTGAAGTATTACCAATTGCGAAACGCTAAGAGAATTTTACATTGAAATTGGGTGGGAAGACTCAACTCGTCAAGTAACCCTAATCAAACGATTGATGATATTTCAGGAGAGCAATGGAAATATTCAAGGAGAGAAATTAATTGCATGGACATTGGACTTGGATCGGTTATCCGTATATTGGGATATTCACGTGGAGTAGATCGCTCTTTCCTTGCACGCTTATTTTTAATCTCGAATTTAAGGGACTTAGATCGATCGGTCTTCCAATGGATTACTATAGACAATATGGAAATGTATATGATAAGCTATCATTTGGCGTAATAATCCTAATTTCCGATATTTTGGACTTCGATCGTTTTTCCCGTGTGCTCCTCATATCTCAACAACCCGTATAAGTTAATTACTTCTGAAGTACAGTTCATGAACAGAAAATATATTTTTCTCCGATTGACAGCAAATATTAATTTTGAAGGAAATCAATAATTTTTTTTAGGACTTTCCTGCCTAGACAACAAAAGTAGTAGTTTGCTGATTGATATGTGTCTGGAGGGGAAAAATAAAAAGATTGTGAGTAATTTGAAAATACAATATCCTACATCATTATAAACAATAGGAGAAAAATTATATGTTCAACTAGGCAGCAAAGTAGATTGACTACCTTGGCTGAATTCCTATGAACTATCAGCCGCGCCAGTCAATCTACTACTTTGCTGCCTAGTAAACCAAATAACTATTGAATTCCTCAATTCTCAAAAGTCTCACAGATAGGGAAAAATCTTGGAACTTGGCAACACTGAAGACAAGTGATAAATAATTGTGAATCTACCTGACCGAAGTGTATTTATTTGTAATGCGTAATGCTTGTACCTTGGCGATGTGTAGTTCTGTTGACATAACATATAATAGTTACATACAGGGTGGGCCATTAGTGCTACACGCTCACGCATCTTTCTCTGTACAGAAATTAAATCTTAGGTAAAGGGGTTATAGATGTTCGTTCTAAGTCATTGCCGCAGAAAAGATTGGTGTCACTGCCTTATTTTCTGAAATATCGAAAATTTTCACTGAGAAATTATGTTTATTGAGAGGTATGTACTTGAAGAACAAGTGATAGGTGCATGAACAATCAAGTAAAAGGTACTTAGAAGATTCTTACGTAGGAAGAATACATTACTGTAACGGTGTACTCAATGAATATTGTTGGGTTGAAAGATGTGTCAATCTTTCAAAGTGGTCAAATTTCGCGGTTTTTCAGTTTAAAAATTTTCAGATGGAACGAATATTAGCGGTATCCAGACAAATTAGAATTCCTACCTAAGGAAGTTCATTTTTCTTTAATTTTTGTTTGAATGAATGCCGCTGATAATTTTCTGAGTTTACATTCTTCCTGGCAATAATCGGCGGAAATAATTCTTAGAACAGCGTCCAAGGGCGTGTCCGTTGATAGCGATCTCGCGGGAGATTTGTTTCTCATCAAGGAAAATAATTGATCACATTTATGGGTACTTCCAAACCTTGACAAGATGTTACAGGGCGATTTTCTTATTTCTTGACAAGTACTTATAAAATTAGATAGAAAGTCCGAATCGATCCGTATTTTTTCATCTCGCGGGCCGCATTCTTTGACTATTTTCAAAACTGATGCCGGCCGTGGGGAAACTCTCAGTGTACCGCCTGCGGCTCACGGGCCGCATCTGCTGGTGTATAATAATTCAAGATAAAATCCTCAACCTGCGGTCTCGGAATTTTATCTCAAATTATTATACTCTCGAGTCATATTTCCTAAGCAAAATTTTGAAAACCATGAATATGCAACACACATTCCAAACTATTGTACTCTTGCACAGTATGAATCTTCCCCTACATGTTATCGCCTGTGAATACGTTTTTGATTCCGCTTCATTCAAATCTATAAAACCCTCCGGAGATTTTCGTCAGATACAGAAAAAAAAAATCGTTACTCACCAAACGGTCACCGTTAAAGCGCTCTGCGACCTCCTCGGACAGCAGGTCTCGTTGCACGCTCCTACTTCGGCGGCGGAACCGACGCCGCCCCTGGGCGGCGGGGTGGCGCACACGTGGCGACCCCCCGATGCCCCGACGTACTCTACCGACGGACTGCCGCACACGCTGTGCCGACACTGGCCGCCCTTCGCAGCTTTCACGTTTGGCGACAGGAAGCCGATCGGTTGGCAGTGCGCGCTGTTACCGCACTGCGTGCTTTTCTCCTGCTGGTAGCCACCGTGTAACACCCTGTAAGGAAAAAAAGACGTGGAAAAATTGAAGTATACGAAAGACGCCGTCGAGCCCGTTGAATAGCGCGTAATCGCCTCCCGTTCATAACAATGACATGCACTACAGAAGTAATCCAGTGGGTATCCCAGTGATATCACACAGAGATGTCTCAGGGATGTCATACAGAGATGTATCAGGGATATCTCAGAAAAATCATTCGAGAAATATTCTACAGGGTACATTCCAGAAACATTCCTCAGGAATATCCCATAGAGATAAATGTCTCAGGGATTCCTTCAGGTATGTTGCAGACATAGAATAGACAGAGGTTATCCGGTTGAAAAAATTACGAAATACTCAAACCTGCAATTTATTTTTCCTGAGAGGTTCACCACAATGACCTCATATACGAATGTCTAGATGTGTTTTGTTGCAACACATAAACACCAAACGTGTTCAATCCGAAACGGCTTTTATCGATCGACAAAGCAGATCTTTTAAGACGGATATATTTGCAAGCAACTCTCAAACGATAAGTGTTGACAACAATTTGATTTTTTCGAAAGTTTTTGGTGTATCTAGTGGAAGTGTTCCATAATTTATCCACTTGCCCACCGCGGGGCTCAGAAGATAATAGGGAACATGCATAAAATCAAAATTAGTCTCGAATAATTATTATCGTCACATTATGCTGTTCAAAAGGAACTATTTATTCAAACTTATAAAATATTGAAAAAAAGTGAAAAATTGATGAGAGACTAACAAACCGGTCATCACTGGTCGAGAGTACACAATTTCACATAATTTGCATCAGCTCTGGATTTCATGTTAGCAGAGATCAGAGGAGTGAAAGATCAATGTAATTATTATGCGATATGATATATTTTAATCCCCAACATAGATTTGTATTATGAATGCACACAGCAGTTCATAATTTACCAAAACATAATCTATACAGAAGCCTCTGCGAAATTACACCAAAATTCCTATTTCGCATTCAGATCATAATAATTTATACATAATGATAGATTTTCCACTCCCAATGGCGTCCGCTATCAATTCACGATGCACGTGTATTGTAAGTGAGCCATTACGTTATTATAGCTGTCAGGATGGTGACAGTAGAAAGACGACAGTGCGCGCCTCGGGGATAAGGCCAATTATGTACACTCGAGAATTACCGCATTCACAGAATTTTTCGCTTGTAATTGGTGTTATTTCCATCGGCAGTGACTGAGAATGTGTTCTGATAATTTAAAACCGCCAATCTGTCAGTTTTTGATGTCATCTTGGGCTCACTCTTCCGTACTCCCAAAGGTCTGGAAGTTTTACCGATATATTTTCGACCGCACGAACAATGAATTTGATAAATACTGAATATCCATTTTCTTTCAATCTTTACAAAACAACGAATTATTCGAAAGATGATTCAATACTGATTTAATGAAGTTGATCTCTTCAACGACTTTTTCCGATGAAATGCCTACAATTTCATTTAATTTCACTATAGCTTTTTTGACACTTGTGTGATGGTTTGAGGTATAGTGGAGATATCCGTTGGTACTTGTTTTCTTTTGATATACACTCGTGTCTCTATGACGTGTCGATTTCTTTATCACAACATCCAGAAATGAAAGTTCATTGTTATTTTCTGTTTCTAATGTAAACTTTATTGTTGGTTCTTGTTTGATAATATGTTCCAAAAATGTGTCAAGTTCATTTTGGCCATGACTCCATATCGCAAAAACATCATCAACATATCTCCACCACACCTTTCGGACATTTGGATAACTTTCTATGAAAGAATTCTCAAAATGCTCTATATAAATATTACTAAGAATCGGGAAGAGTAGTGAACCAATAGTCATTCCGAATTCTTGTTGATAAAAGTCATTTCGAATTGGAAATATGTGTTTTCTGTACATAGTTTTATGATATCCCTGGTCGCATCTGAATTCAATTTGGTTCTATTGGTCAGTGTTCCATCATTCTCTTATTTTAACTGGAAATTTCTAAATAACTTGTTTGGGGTAGATAGAAGTCTATCCTTCTACACTTGTTGAGATTCCAATTTTTTCAGATTGTGAATGTTAGTAACTCAGAAAACAACGAAGAGGAGATTTATCCACCACAAAATACTGACTTTCAAACAGTTATCGTTCCCTTCATAATAACTACGGTGCCCTCTGAAGATGACCAAATAAAAGGTCGAAACGTCGACACCAACAACATTCGATTTTCTGTTCCACTGAACACTCGCAACGAACTGATAACCAAGAAAAACAGTTCTCGAAAAAAAAAAAAAAATACTCACTTGGTGCAGCCGCAATGGTACTCCTTCCCCTGATAGCTTTGGCACTGGATTTCCTGCAGACTGCCTCCGACGCCGCAGGGCGCTGCTATGTCCTTCCCCTGACTCGTGACCGAGCTGGAGCTCGAACTCGACCCCGGACTCGACTTGGACAGCTGGTACGCCTCCTGGTACGCCTCCTGGTACTGGCAGCACTTCAGCCTGCCCGCCGGCGCTCCCAAGTACCGCACCCTCTGGTACTGCCCTCCGGCGTACGGCAACGGCAGTCGGTAGTGGAAGGCGAGGTCCCTCCTCGTGTACGGGTCGTTGGGGCTGTACTGCTTGAAGCCGTACGCCGGGTACGACCCGAGGTACTGCTCCTGCTGGGGCACGTACCTCTCGACAGGCACATGGGCGGTGGGCGGCAAATACCTTTCGCCGCCGCTAAATCTACTTTCGTTATTTACATATTTGTCGTGGCCGCGGCCGGCGAACCGGTCCGGGTAGCCTTGCTGCTGCTGCTGCTGCTGGTGGTACCTGTCCTTGTATCTGGGCCTGTCGCTCGACGAGGTGTTCGGTGAAGAGTACCCTTGGTACCTGAAACCGTAACGTCACATGTAAAACGTCATAGTTCTCGAACTCCGATTTCAGATAGGGCTAATGTTATGGAAGCGCAGAAGGGCTATACTTTCTTTACAATGTATTTTTCCACAATTTCGACTTTAGAGTCCTACTTTCAATATCAGAATTCCAACTCTCAACTCGGAATTCCAAGAGTTTTAACTCTGAATTCCGCCTTTTAAAATTTTATTTTTCCATAATTTCAACTCTCAACTTTGAAGTCTTCCAACTCGGGATTTCGACTTTTATCTCGGAATTCCGACTCTTAAGATTTTTATTTTTTCATAATTTCGATTTTCAACTCGGATTCTCGTCTTTCAACTCGGAATTTTGACTCCCACCTTGAATTCCGACTTTTATCTTGGATTTCTGACTCTTGAAAATTTATTTTTCTATTTTTCGTTTTTTAACTCGGATTTCTGACCTTCAACTCGAAATTTTGACTTTTTTCTCGTAATTCCGACTTTTATCTAGGAATTCCGACTCTTAAAATTTTATTTTTCCACAATTTCGACTGTTACCTAGGATTTCCGTCTTTCAACAAAAATTTTGACTTACATCTCGGACTTCCGACTTTTCTCGGAATTCCGACTCTTAAAATTTTATCCTCCCATAGATTCGATTTTTAACTCGGAATTCGGCCTGTTTAAATTTTATTTTTCCTTAATTTCGACTTTCAACTCGGAATTCCGACTTTCATCTCGAAATTCCGACTCTTAAAATTTTATTCTTTCATAACTTCGATTTTTAACTCGGAATTCGGACTGTTTAAATTTTATTTTTCCTTAATTTCGACTTTCAACACGGAATTCCGACTTTTATCTCGAAATTCCGACTCTTAAAATTTTATTCTTTCATAACTTCGACTTTTATCTTGGATTTCTGACTCTTGAAAATTAATTTTTCTATAATTTCGACTTTTAACTCGGATTTCTGTCTTTCAACTCGAACTTTTGACTTTTTTATAGTAATTCCGACTTTTATCTAGAAATTCCGACTTTTAAAATTTTATTTTTCCATGATTTCGACTTTTACCTTGGATTTCCGTCTTTCAACTAAAATTTTGACTTTTATCTCGGACTTCCGACTTTTCTCGGAATTCCGACTCTTAAAATTTTATCCTTCCATAAATTCGATTTTTAACTCGGAATTCGGCCCGTTTAAATTTTATTTTTCTTTAATTTCGACTTTCAACTCGGAATTCCGACTTTTATCTCGAAATTCCGACTCTTAAAATTTTATTCTTCCATAACTTCGATTTTTAACTCAGAATTCGGACTGTTTAAATTTTATTTTCCCATAATTTCGACTTTTAACTCGGATTTCTGCCTCCCAACTCAATTTTGTCTTTTATCTCGGAATTCCAACTTTTATCTCGGAATTCTGACTTTTAAAATTTTAATTTTCCATAATTTCGACTTTTAACTCGGATTTCTGTCTTTCAACTCGAAATTTTGACTTTTTTCTCGTAATTCCGACTTTTATCTAGAAATTCCGACTTTTAAAATTTTATTTTTCCATAATTTCGACTTTTACCTTGGATTTCCGTCTTTCAACTAAAATTTTGACTTTTATCTCGGACTTCCGACTTTTCTCGGAATTCCGACTCTTAAAATTTTATCCTTCCATAAATTCGATTTTTAACTCGGAATTCGGCCCGTTTAAATTTTATTTTTCCTTAATTTCGACTTTCAACTCGGAATTCCGACTTTTATCTCGAACTTCCGACTCTTAAAATTTTATTCTTCCATAACTTCGATTTTTAACTCGGAATTCGGACTGTTTAAATTTTATTTTTCCATAATTTTGACTTTTAACTCGGTTTTCCGCCTCCCAACTCAATTTTGTCTTTTTTCTCGGAATTCCAACTTTTATCTCGGAATTCTGACTTTCAAAATTTTAATTTTCCATAATTTCGACTTTTATCTTGGAATTCGGACTATTTAAATTTTATTTTTCCATTATTTCGACTCTTAACTCGGACTTCCGCCTCTCAAATCAATTTTGCCCTTTATCTCGGGATTCCGACTTTTGAAATAATAATTTTCCATAATTTCGACTTTCAACTATGAATTCCATCTTTTAGCTGGGAATTCCCACTTTTAACTCGGAATTCAGACTTTTATCTCGGAATTCCGACTTTCATCTCAGGATTCCGACTTCAATTGGAATTCCGGCATTCATCTCGGAATTTCAACTTCGCCTTTAGAGTCGGAATTATAGAAAAATAACATTTCAGAAGAGTTTTGTTCTCCTACACTGACGTACAGAAGGGCCATACCTTTCTTCAAATTTTATTTTCCCTTGATTCTGTGACCTTCATCTCAGAATTCCAATTTTAATTTAGGAATTCCACCTTTCAACTCAGAATCCCGACTTTTATCTCGACTTTCATTTCAGAATTCCTACTTTTATCTCGGAATTCCAACTTCTATTTCTGAAATGAAAGTCGGAATTCCGAGTTAAAAGTCGAAATTCACAGATAAAAGTCGGAATTCCGAGAAAAAAAAAACGGAATTCGGAGCTAAAAGGCGGAATTATGGAAAAAAAATCAAAATAGGTATGACCCTTCTGCGCGTCCGTATCCCAAAGTACATTGAAATTTTGTATTCATATCATTATCCTGAGTTTTCAATGATCTCAGGAAAAGTTGGAGATTCTAGTCGACAGTTAAAAAAAATTAAGAGGTCGAAACATCTTATCACAAATCAAGAAATAATCTTTAGTTGAATTAATAAATTTTGGCAAAATGTAATTCCAAGAACGAAAAGATATATCCTGTTCTCAATATATACTTTTTTGTAATCTTCCATTTTTCCGCGCACCCAGTGAAATCCGTAGATCTACGAAAAATTCCGTGAAAGCGGCATCGCTGCCTAACGTACGTACCGCTGCGACTTGTCGTACTTCTTCGGTGAGGGCAGGTAAGGCTCCGTGGGCGAGGGCAGGGGCGGCGGGGGGATGAACCGTTCCGGCGGCGGCAGGGCGTTCGTCGGCGAGGGGAAGGTGTTGTTGGAAAAGCAGTCGGGGCTGGGGGTGTGCTCGGGCGTGAGGGGAGGCGGCGGGAAGAACCGGTCGCTAGCCGGAGCCGGAGACGGCGGCTCCAGGTACGAAACCTGCGATCTGTCCGTCCGGTCCTGCGTGGCGAATCTCTCGGGGCACGGAATCGCCGGGAACCGGTCCTGGTTGAATCTGGAACGAAATGTCGTATGTGGCGTAGATTATAACAAAGTACGTCAAAATAGGCTTTGGATTACATCACAGATTCAACAGTTGAATATAAATTGCCTTGTTCTATAACATTCAATTCAGTTTATTGTGTCAGCTTTAACAAAATAAATCGATTCGGCCGAGAAACTACCGAAGTTGTTGTAACGACTTCAGTTGCATAGAAATATAGGGTAGATTTTCAACACGGTATATTTGTTGCCTACGTTGCTAAAACCTTGCCTGCTTGTCCTGCCACCTCCTGATATTCTTGTGGAGCATTTCAATAAACAAGGAAGACAAAAAAACTCGTAATCAATCAAATTTAATCACAACGACGACCTGGACATCTGGTCTTTTAGTTCAGCAATTAGCACTTAAGACAATCATAGAAGTAATCCCGATTGCACCTACAGTTAATATAACCCCAAATTACTATTTTGTTTCAGGTTCACCCGATACGAAAAATAACGTATGTATCACCAAAATATATAGACCAAGAGGTGGTGACAGGTGATTTTTTTCCATTTACACTGCATGCCTTTGAAGGTTTCATTAACCCTAAAATATACAAAATAGACAGGTTCCTGACAGCCGAGCGTGAGCACTCCATAAGGAAAAACGCTTTTCTTTTTGTGGGGAGTTTTAGTATTTTTCCATTCATTATTTTAGCCTAAAATAATATCCACTAATACAATATGAAGCAGAGTGAAGGAAAAAGTCACGGAATTTTTCGAACGTTTGCTTGAATTTAAAAAATTATTTTCGTTCAATTTTTTCACAATTTTTGTATGTTGAGCTGTAGCTACACGCATGCCATTTACGTCAATATCTGAAATGATATATATTTATGAATTCCAAAACGGCACACAAATCAAAAGCACGAAAATTACCCACAAAAATAAAAGCGTTTTTCCTTATGGAGTGCTCACGCTCGGCTGTCAGGAACCTGTCTTTTTTTTATATTTTAGGGTTTTTATCAAGCCCTAAAAAGACATGCAAGGAGAACGTCACCTGTCACCACTTCCTGGTCTGATAGGTATCAACGCCCTAAAAGGCCAGTATTGCAATGAAACAACAAGGCCCCACAAGATTCGTACTCAAAGCAAAAAAGAATACAAATCCTTTTTTAACATAATAATAATGATAGTGATGTGTCAGTGGCTCGTAAATGAGGATCGATTCATTATGAAACAAATACAAGTTTCAAATTTGTTTTGCTGAAATGGAAAGATTTTTTTTCTTCAATACAGATTCACATGAAAGGGAAGCCCTGTAATGTTCAAAGACCACCGCGTGAATCAAGAGACAGGAGATACAAATTAACATTCACTTGGAATTTTTGAAGTTTGAAAGCCTCAGGAAAGACCTCTTTCGGCAAGGAGTTCCAAAGCTCAACTTTTCTATATTGGAAAAGATCCCTGAGCAAGAGAGGTTCGACAGATCTCCAAATTCACAACAGAGGGGTGGGAATTCTGTACTTGTCGAGTCATCCGTGTAGATATTGCCAAAGGGGGGAACGATTGATAACAATTCGGAAGAGCATCAACCGTGAAAGTATCTATAGAAGAGAGAGAAGTTTCCGACCCTTCTACGATGTGCCAATGAAGTGAGCGAGTCTGTGAGCGAAGAATCACCAACAAGACGGATTGCCTTTCTCTGAATAGAACCGAGAAGCCTCAATGAATGTTTTGGTGCCGAACTCCACACATGCGAACTGTATTCCATAACAGGTCGTATCGGAGCCTTGTAGATCATTAGAAGCTGACGAGAAGTCAAGTATTTCTTTGCACGAAATAGAAATCCAAGTTTCTGGGAAGCACCTTCAGCGATCGATCTCACATGGTTTTCCCATGAGAGATTATTACTGATCGTAATTCCTAGCATCGAGATACTCGACTTTGTATGAATAGTTACTCCTCACATCTGAATACTAGATGATGATAGATCGGCTTTCCTGACAAAACGAATGATTCACTGGATTTTTGATTGTTGACCCTGAGCATCCAAATTTTATATTTTAATTTTATTTTAAATCCATGAATTAATAATAATAATAATTTCACAAACCTCTCGCAGGCGTATTGGTCGAAGCGGTTCTGGTACTGTTCTCGCTGGTGCTTCTCTCTGTCCTTCCTGTCCGAGCTGAGCGATCTCTCTCTGCTCTTGTACGGTGGGTCGGAGTTGGTACCGCTCCTGTGCCTCTCCGTAGGCGTGTACCTTTCCAATGACCTGATAGAGAGAGACCGAGATGAAAAGAATATCTGGTGGGATCAGTGATTCGATATTGTTTTAACAAAAACTCTACACACGATTTGTGGGAGTTTACAGAAAGTTCGATAGATGGTGTGAGAATCAAATTCCGTCATCTTTCGACGTTTGCATTGCGATTTATTTGAATTTTACCAGGCTTGGCGCCATCTTTAATCATCTCTTAGTGTTGTGAACTTCCGCCAATGTCTAGTATCATTATTTACAGAGATATAGGTAATCAGTGTCTGTGTAAACAGGTTTTGAAGCGTTTTTGTTACGCCATCTACAGTATAATGTCGATATTTTCGTTTACTTGACAATGCACGACAAAGTTTCCTACGGTGAAGGGAGAAATAGGTGCAGAGTTTTGTCTATCAGTTTGACTGAAATGTTGGAAGAAAGATAATGAAGCTTTGAAATAAGAGTTGACGATGAAAGAAATGTGTGATTTGGGCTACGACGTCTGTGAGAAAAACGAAAGAAAAGACACGACTTGGGAACGAATTCACCACTGACATCTACCATTAGTATCCATCCCTTCAAATAATATTTCTATATGGTTGAATAACTATATCTCTATAAACAATGCTATTATCAAGTGAGCCGTATGTCTAGCGTTTCTGACGAAAACATCAACATTCAGGTCAATTCTGGTGAATCTTGAATAACTTTTAATATCGAATATTGGTTATTGAATATAATCTTCATATGTTATTGAAGAATATTCTGATTTCTGAAATGTCTTGTAGGTGATTCCCGAAAAAAAAAAACGAAAAATATTGACTTGAAAATTTTCGATGAGAATATTTCTCAATAATCTAGAATCAATAGGCCCCAGAATGGACCTGATTGTATCGGTAAAGTTATTCACTAGGATTTCTATGCACCTTGATTTCAAAAAAGTGCGAAAATATGCAGGAGGTGATTCTGCATGGAAAAATAATGACAGGTTGCTTCATAACTTTTTTCCACAAATTCTTTGTTTTCCGAGATACGGCTGAAAACGGTCGGAATATGAAAGAATCTGGTGGGTGTTAGGAGGTAAGTTTTATCGCATTTTCTGACATGGAATTAGGAATTTCATGATCATCAGTGGCGCGCATATGAACTCAATGGTTTTTGGATGAAAAAATGGTACGCCACTGAGTTATTTCGAACTGAAAATCATTTTTTAATCACTTGTTCAATTTATGACAAACAATCTTTCTGCATTCTTTCTGTATCGGACGCCATTTTTGTGCAGAAATATAAAACATACAAAATACTTTCACTTTTAATTTATCCAGTTTTTCGTGTTATGGGCTATTGGCCTGTCTTCCTCTTTATTTTTCAAAAAAATTGAACACACCGAATTTTTGAATGACTCGCCGTGTCTGTTCGTTCTATAACGATCTGATTACCTTTCGATAGAGCACACGCCCTGTTGCCCGGAAACGAGTCTGTCGCCCTCCATGGCCGAAGACTGGTACTTGTCCATCGACGAGTATCTGTCATTGTTTGTGGCGTTTCTCTCTTTGTCAGTCGAGAGAGAGTGGTACCTGTGAACGAATGCGGTGGAGATTGAAGAGCTGAACATCAGGAGCAGGCAGCTTGATAGTTCTAAATACTCAGAGCACATTCTTACTGCCGATAGAGATCACACAGTAGTTCGAAATGATGCCCAAGATGAGTAACGGTAGGAACAGTTGAAGGAATCTGCTTTTATTATGCTGCCTGCGGAGCTCAATAACTCTAACACCAAACTGATGTTAGATTGATTGAAACAGTATCAATTTTCTTCTCTGGAAGACGCTTACTTTGATAGCGAAACACACGTCTAGTGCATAAGAGATCAGTTCGGTGTTAGGTTAATTGATCTCTAGAAAAATGTTTCAACTTTTACACCAAAGGTTCTAATCTCATCCCAGTAAACACAGGATATTCGATGGATATCCATAAAAAGTCCATTATTAGTCCATGTGGACATATACCTGAAACGGACATCCATTGAATATCCATGAAATGTCCATCATGGACTTAAAATATCCATCACCGAGCAAATAACGGATATCCGCCCATGGACATAAAATGGTCTTCCGTGGATATCCACGAAAGGCTCATTACAGGTCCATATAAAAACGGACGTGGAACAGACGTCATGAAAGTCCTTCATCGATCGAATTATGGATATCCTTCTACGGACATGAGAAGGACTCGCACCGAATATTTCTTGTTGACCTTTCTTTAGACTTCTATAGACAAGTCCATCATATGTCAAGTTTGTTTCATTTATAGGTCCCAGACATGTCCGAATTGTGTACATCATAATATATCGAGTCTATGTCCAATTCAAGTCTGCAAAAGGTTCGGTTCATGTCCATAACTGATCCATTTAACTTCCCGAAGGTCCAGATGGAATACATTTCATGTCCATTTTATTACCCCCGATGGTCCAAGGCATGTCCCTGTTAGTGTTCAACACATTCATTTATTGTCCATTGTTCATTTTCGTACAATTATTTGTCATGTTCCGATATTGCTGGTATCACTGGCCACAGTAGTCATTTTCGGAACGCTTTTTGCAGTGATAGCAGAGACAACTACTGTGATAGTAATTTACTGCTGATGATATCGGAACGGATCGCCATCGGACATCCGTCAAAGGAACTGTCAGAGGTGACAGGTGTGACGTACCTTATCTTATTTTAAAATGAATTGAATATTGGAAGGATTTTCAAGCAATGGTGATACGGAAATAGAAAATTCAGAGAGCTCAAGCTCTGATAATGAGTCTTTAGAGAATATAATGACTGAAATTATAAACCTCGACAAAATTTGAGGTCGCATAGAAAAAATACCAAGAATAGAAGGGTACATTCAAAATGTGGTAGGTTTTTACACCCCTGATTTTCAAACAACATTTCAGGTAAGTGAGTAAGGCTTGCAATCTCGAAAAATGGGGTTCTCGCAAATTTTATTGATCTGCTGGATTCATTTGAATTCCATCAACTTCTACGCAAATATCTTCCAATACAACTCGAAACATCTTTGATAATTTTGCAATTGCAATGATCTGACAACAAATTTAATCTGTTATCCGTTGACGTTTATTCGAACACAACCTAACCTAACTCAATTTGGGAAATACTGGGACTACAGGACCACTTCTGCAGCAGTAGCACCAGTAACTTTTTAGTCTCTAACAGGGTACCTCGAAAATTGGCGCGAAATAATTGCCAGTGAATGTCAGTAAAATCGGAACGACTGAATTAACTGGACATGTTTATTAAAAAATGGATATCCGTTGGACGTACAACTCAATGGCCTATGGATATCCATATGATATCCATTGTACATCCGTCATCCACCAAAGTACATCCACTGGATATCTTTGACGTACGTTTCGGATATACATAGGACGTTCATTAGATGTCCTAGTGTTTACCGAGATCGTTCATTCATGCCTGGGGAAAGTTCGATCTCTATAGCTATCGAATCGATAGAAGGAAGTATGTTTTGATGTAAGGACTATAACGTAACTTTGTCAATTCAATACCATTTTGAGCTGTATATCACGGAATGAAAGAGTATTTTTATCATAGTTCCAATGCTCCTAGCCATATCATACAGAGGAAAATTGATTTCAAACCCTACCTGTCAGTTGGCGTGGCTGTTCTAGAGTACCTATCCAACGTGGCGTAGGCGTTGTACCTATCGAGACCACCAATGTTCTGCACCGGCGTATACCTCTCAGGGAATCTTTGACAGTTCGATCTTTCGTGAACGTACCTGCAACAGATTTGCAATGATCCTGGGTTTTCGAGCCGCCTACTCACAAATATTCTAAGAATATTCCTGAGATGTTCTTTTCGGTATATTAGATTATAAATCTATACATCCTTCACAGAATATTCCCATAATACGTTTCTGGCGAACATACCAAGTATTCCAAGGATATTCCCTGCTGGAAACATAAATATAATAAAAAATATTCAGGCAATATTCAAAGGAATATTCTGTAAAATATTGTATATACAGGGTGATTCGAAAGTACTTTGACAAACTTCAGGAGGTGATTCCTCACGATATTCTAATATGAAATGTCCCGAAACGCTTCGTTTCCAAGATACAGGATGTTAAAGTTTTATTTCTATTTTCGTTTTTCTCAAATGACTTTTAAAATACCTTAATTAAACGAAACTTGGTAATGGGAGGTTTTGGAGGTGTCGAATTCGAACCTGATGTTCTTATTGCTCTTACTTATCGTAGGGGCGCCACCTACGCGTCTTTTTCTTTTTTAAAGATTCATAACTTTTCTGGGCGTACTTCTAAGCTACCCTTGTTACTAGTCGCTGTAAGCAACTGTTTTTTAAATATTTGGACTTGAAAACTTCAAGTCGATTATTTGATAATCGATGCATGTTAAAGTTATTACACATATTGCCTTTTTCACAAGAATGCCTTGAAAATAAATTCGACGATCGTGAGTAGTTTTGGTAATTACATATTTTGTGACAGTTAGACGTTTTGTGGAAATTTAGAAGTAGAAAACACTCATTTTGAAAAATGGATTATTTAAACAATAATGCTCATTTAGCCGATATGCATTTCGTTTATGGCCTTGCGGATGGCAATGCTCGCGAAGCAAGACGTATTTACCAGGAGCGATTTCCTGATCGAGTACTTATTTACGTAGATGTGATAGAGGAATCGATTTTTTCACTGAAAAATGTGCAAGAAGTACGCCCAAAAAAGTTATGAATCTTAGAAAGAACTCGTGACGAGACCTGGGGAGTAGGAAGATTGAGGCCCTGGATATTAATGTATTTGTATTCAGGTAATTATTAAATGTTCCGTCATTTTGTAGTAGGTGAAGATATTGACTTCATATTCTAGGATTGTAAAGTATTCGTCGGGAGCTTCAAAATGATGTATCACAAGAACCCCTTTCCATTAAGTTTTTTTCCTGATGGCGCCCAGTCGCCATCTTGAATTTTCAATCTGTCAATTTCATTCCAAAATATAGTAATCACGCATCAATTCAATAATTCCTAGTTTCAATTTTTTGAGTCGACCCGTTCAAAAATAAAAGGGAATGGGACATAAAGAAAAGCACCATTGTAAGATTTTATGACAATGAATATTAGCATTTTTAATAGCTGGTTTCGTTGGAGAAGGGATCAAAACTTCGTAGATGAACAATTCTGTGTTTGCCAACGTTTCGAATATTATTAAATTCATCATCAGGGCTATGTCGAAACCTTTCCAAATCAAACCGGCATTCGACAATATTATTCGGATCACCGAACCTGACGCATTCATTATTATCGTTACTCACCGTTCCGGTTGATAAGCGACCGACCTGTCGCCGGGCGGCGCGCAGTGTGCCCCCGCCGCTGCGCCCTGCTGCGCCGCCTCTTTCGGCAGCAGCAGCAGCCTGTCCGTCGACACAGACGTGTGAGGGCGCTCGCCGAGCGGGAACCGCTCCGACACGCCCTGATAGCGCTCGCCCGACGGCAGCCGATCCGAGCTGCTGCGCTCGGAGCAGCCGAAGCGCTCCGAGGCGAACCGATCCGCGCCGCTCGCGTATCGCTCGGCCGGGCTCGCTTCGACGGCGGCGGCGAGCGGCAGGTTCTTGTCGCTCGAGCGGCGAGCGTCGTGCGCAGGAGCGCAACCAGCAGGGCAAGGAGAAGGGGACACAGCGGCGGGCTGCTGCTGCGGCTGCTGCTGCTGAGACGGTATCTGTCTTCTGCTGCCATAGTCGTCGTCCGCAGGCATCCTGGTGGCCCTGGGCCCAGTGTCAGGACATCTGGAATGCGAGAAAGGGAACGATTGAAAAATAGTCAGTAAGACGCCCCAGAGCACTTCGGAAAACAAGGCAATGGGAAGACTCTTTCCCTCGTAAGTGTTCAGCAAAAAAAACGATTGAAAATGAAAATAGTATATTATGCAGGTAGGATGAAAAGTGAGCAATTATCTTAATATATATAAATCTCGTGTCACAATGTTTGACCTCAATGGACTCCTAAACCACTTAACCGATTATAATAAAATTCGCACACCATGTGCAGTTCGATCCAACTTGAGAGATAGGATAGTTTAAATCTCAAATTATAGTCGCAATTTTAATTCATTGCCAATTATTTGTCTGTTATTATTTGAGTCACAATTATCTGTTAACTCCAAATGATTCTAACAGATGTCGATACCTTTCGACTGGGTTGAGTAAGTAATCAATAGATGGCGCTGCTGAGCCCATCAGTTGGCAGAACAAATTGAATCAAGAAATCCAGCTCAAAGAATCAGGACAGCAGAAGGTCATGCACAACCACAAATGGTTTAGATTTGGAAAATCCATGTTTTTCTCATGGGCAACTATATGTTGCGTGTTCACGTGTTGGGAAACCGTCGAATCTATTTGTGTTAGCTAAAGACAGGTTAACCAAAAACATTGTGCACCGATTGGTGTTAAA
Organism: Zygogramma bicolorata; assembly: GCA_032362365.1. NCBI lineage: Eukaryota > Metazoa > Arthropoda > Insecta > Coleoptera > Chrysomelidae > Zygogramma > Zygogramma bicolorata. The sequence goes on from JAVJAQ010005627.1 coordinate 575,003, forward strand.
TTAAATTGAAATTGATAGTATTTATAATTCAAAAAAATAGATTTTATGTTTAAAAGTTTAAGGCTGTCTGCCTTGCCTACCTCATTCATGAGTTTAAGCGTCACATGTTATTTACTGTATCATACTGTAATATAGGTACTTATATTTGTTATAAAATTAAATGGAAATAATAAATCTGATAAATTTTTATTTTGTACCTATTGATTTCTGCTTAATATCAAGTGTAAGAACATTTTAATTAATTGTGTTCAACGTACTTCCCCTTCAAATCTCAATCCAGTGAATTTGTATACCAACATCAACATTTAAGTCTTTGTTCGTAAATAATTTCATTGTACTAAAGGGTTATAGTAGTAGAAAGTCAAATAAGGAGATCACCATATTTTTCTACAAATACCATCTGTGTGAAAAAGCATAGTGGACTCCGTGACTGATGTTTTACTATAATGTAATATAACAAAAACTTTAGCCACAGCAACGCGTGGCCGGGTCAGCTAGTTTTATATATAATGTGAGAGCTATACAGGGTGTAACATAAGTACGTTAAAATATTCAGGTGACGTATTTCTGAGAGAATTTCAAGAGAAAAAGTCTAAATAAAGATGTGTCCTGAAATGTTCTGTTTCGGAGATACGGGGTATTGAAATTACATTTTTTTGTTCGCTTTTCAAAAATAACTTTTACCAAAAATAAGTTATTCGTACAAAATTTGTCATCCGGTTTTTTTTCTCGCGTGGGAAATAATCATATCGTATTAATTTTTATGTGACCTCTAGAGGGCGCTGCGTACGTTGTCCTTATTCAATTCAAATTGCCTTTACTTTTTGACAGCAACCTTTTGGTACTCCTCATAAAAAAACGTAATTCCTACACCTTTTCCTAGTAAAAAAGGTACACTTCCTCAACGACGCCGGCACACAGTGGGGCAGAATCCCAAAAAGCTGGCCAAAAATCAGAAAGTGGCGTAAATGATTTTAAATTCTTTCCTCGGGGGTTTCCGGGGTCGCTGATTACGAATCTGTTATCAGAATCACGATTTTCAAAATGGCGGACCCAAAATGGCAGACATAACTTAACTAATTAGTCAAATTATTCAGTAAAAAATACACAATCGTATTTCTTTAGGGCTTTTGGGATCGCTGATTACGAATCTGTTATCAGAATCACGTATTTCAAAATGGCGGACCCAAAATGGCAGACATAACTTAACTAATTAGTCAAATTATTCAGTAAAAAATACCCAATCGTATTTCTTAAGGGTTTTTGGGATCGCTGATTATGAATTTGTTATTGAAATGTTAATTTTTGAAATAGCAGACGCGATATATGGTCGATTCCGTAAAAATTTTAAATTTTTCATATTTTGAAATAGAAAATATTTCATGAATTTTTTTTTGGTTTGAATGAGTAAAAAATCTCTTGAGCAATGTATTTATTTTTCAAAAGTTTTTTGAGTACAAAGTTTGCAACAAATTAAATAACTCTTATTCATTTCTAGTAACAAAAATATTGAATGTCATCTTCGATGTTCGAATCATTCGATTCCGATTCTGATGTTGACACACTTGTATCTAAATCGGAATCGTTCCTTGTCTCTTGTCTGATGACTTCAGGTTGTTTAAACATCTCTCTAGCTTCTTTATATAGAGATTTCGCCGGTCTCTGGGGCAATTTCCTGATGCTTGAGAGAAATGGATCTGATGTTACAAGAAGCCTATTGGCCTCTATTTGCTGCTTTCCATCTAGATCGAAAATTTGCAAATAACAGTCCCAATGACTTCTCATTCTCGTCTACTTGTATCACATCTTCGGTTTTCTTGAAAATTGCATCCTTCGAAACGTCCATAACGTCTTTTTGTTCGTTTTTCGAACTGTCTTTCACCATAAAAAAAAATCTTTTCTTGACAATTCCATACTTAAAGATTTGGAAGACTCTGTAAAATACCAATATAAACATGTACAAAATTAAATGAGATTATTCTAAAATTATTTTATGCTTATGATTGTATATTCATAAAGAAAACGAATATTTTTAATATGAATGATGCATGTTAGATTCCTTACTGGTGTCCACAAATAATATGGTTAATTTTCTGAAGATACACGTCCGTTGATGTCACGCCACGTATTTCTCCCAAAAAATTAGTGTAACTATTCTTTGAGCACTCCTGAGCAGCCAGTTTTTTACTATATTATTCTTTATACTATACACTATTAGTTCCTTGTCGAAACGAGGCAGAGACTCGCGAAGACATTTTTAAAACTCTATTAGAAAATCGATTTTGGAAAAAAAAAGTTCAATTTTTTATGTTTACTTGTTGCAGAATTTGAATATTTCTAACATACAATACGCAATAACTGTGCATAACTATATATTCTGCATACCTTCAGAAAGTGATTCCATTTTGCAGAATCCAAATTGCGATAGTTTTGTCCGTTTTACAGCAATTTGAAACCGGCAAGAATTTTTTGACGCGTATACTTGTTCAGTGCGTACCGAAAGATGGGTGAATGTCGACTGATGCCGAGGCGACCCTAGAGAAGTTATATACCTGATAGGTCCGGTATTTCATGCTAAGACTACCTGTTAATCCGACCTTAACGTATATAGACGAATACATACAATTCAAAAATTTGATTTTTGGCCAGCTTTTTGGGATTCTGCCCCACTGTGCGGCAGTGAACGTTTTCGAGATAGGTATTTACAATTTTCTATAACGATGCATATCACTCAACTCCTAGGGTGATAAGTGAAGTTGTTGAGAACATTAAAAAACTAAGTGTCAGGTGGATATCGTCGCAATAAACAAGTTTTTTCTACAAAATGTCAATAGAAAATTGATTCATTTTCGAGATACAGATTATTGAAGTTTTTTAAATCAATCTCAATTTCATAAACGAGTCATTTTTCGATGAACAATTTAAAGCAGAAATTTGTTTATTTTGACGAGATCAACCATATACTTAGTTTTTGTAATGTTCTCAGCAACTTCAATGAGCGCCCTAGGAGCTAAGTAATATGCATCGATATAGAAAATTTTAAATATCTCGAAAACAATCGCCTCCAACGTTGTTGAGAAAGTGCGCCTTTTATACTTGGAAAAGGAGCATTTCCGGACACAAGTTTTTATAGACTTCTTTTCTTAAAATTCTCTCAGGAATACGTCACTCGAATTTAACGTACTTATGTTACATCCTCTTTAATAGCATTCCTCACCCGACGTATATATAATTATGTTCCACTACTAACACCGTAACATCAACATTTTTGATTGGTTCAGAAGAAGCAATGCCAATCAGCAATTAGGTAAAACAATTGCTTGTCGATGCATTGATATAACTAGATACAGTACCAATTCACAAACTGTCAAACAATAAATTTTCTAAAAATATCATTTTTGATTCAATTTTATACGAGTTTGGCAACTGCCGTCTTATGGTTGCCTTCTCAGTCGTGTGCTTTGTTGAAGAGTTTCTGTCTCTGATAGGTCTCTGTTTGTGGTTGTTGATGGAGTAACATCTGATATTCTCCCAATAAATACAGGTGTTCCACAAGGTTCAGTTCTGGCGCCCACTCTGTTTTTACTCCATATCAATGATTTGCTCGAGAAAACATCTTGTTCAGTACATAGTTTTGCGGACAACAGTACTCTTCATACGTTCTTCCAGAGTCCCCATACCAGCTTGAGAAACAAAATTCAAAGAAAATTTCACGTCAATAAGATTAATGATGACTTGGTGAAAATAATAGAATGGGGTGACATGAACTTAGTGGAATTTAATGCTAAGACCACCAAGGCATGTCTTTTCTCAAGGAGAGCCGATCTATCATCGTCTAGTATTCAGATGTCAGGAGTAACTATTCCTACAAAGTCAAGTATCTTGATGCTAGGAATTACGATAAGTAATAATCTCTCATGGGAAAACCATGTGAGGTCGATCGCTGAAGGTGCTTCCTAGAAACTTGGATTTCTATTTCGTGTGAAGAAATACTTCACTTCTCGCCAGCTTCTAATGATCTAAAACCTGTCTTGGAATACAGTTCTCATGTGTGGAGTTCGGCACCAAAACATTCATTGAGGCTTCTCGATTCTATTCAGAGAAAGGCAATCTGTCTTGTTGGTGATTCTTCGCTCACAGACTCGCTCATTTCACTGGAACATCGTAGAAGTGTCGGATACTTATTTCTATTCTAGAGGGATTTTCACGGTCGGTGCTCTTCTGAACTGTTATCAATCGTTCCACCCTTGGCAATATCTACACGGATGACTCGACGAGTACAGAAATCCCACCCTTTTGTTGTGAATTTGGAGACCTGTCGAAACTCTCTTGCTCAGGGATCTTTTTTCGATAGAACAGCTGAGCTTTGGTACTCCTTGCCAAAAGAGGTCTTTTCTGAGGCTTACAAAATTCAAAAATTCAAAGTGAATGTTTATTCGTATCTTCTGTCCCTTGATTCACGCGGTGTTCTTCGAACATTACAGGGTTTCCCTTTCGCGAAAATCTGCATATAAAAAAATTGAATCGAAAATTCGTTGAATTCGGTTTTTGGACAATTGAATATAGTCATGAGATCAAATCTATCAGGTCAAATGTTACATATTCCATTGTTTAAAAAAAAACAATTCCGGAAGCGGCCGCCATTAATTTGGAATACACTTGTATTTTGTATTCTAAATGAGCCATAACCTAACAGATGTCAAATACGTAATAAACGGTTCACAATAGTGGTAGTAGAAAAACTTTATCACCGGAGCAAAAACCCCTTAGCCGCGCAGACGAACTAAAGAAAGACTTGGAAGAGATATTCTGCGCGCTCTTAGTTGAAGGAGTTGTTCAGTAACACGGGTATCGTCCTAATTGGGTGTACTTTGCTCGGCATTAACCGCGAAATCTTTCATTCGAGATTCTCCTAATGAGGCAGCTTATGCCGTACTCACAATTAGAGGCGTAGGTATTTTCTCGTCGCAGATATCCGCCAGTTTATCACGTTTCGTGTTCCAACGCTACTTGCGTGTCGTGCCTCGCTACTAGACCTTCGGGTTTATTCTGGAATAACTTCAATATTGAATATTTGTTATTGAGAATAATCGACAACCGATATGGAAGAATATTATGATGCACCATCGAGATTTCTGAAATATCCTGTAAAAACTGGAGGTGTCACAACCGGAACATTTCAAATCGAGAGTGCGAAGTGGTACATCATGAGAAAAGGCACGAAATTATTTTTCCCTCCGGTTGACAGCAAATATTATTTACGCAGAAACATATCAATCAGAAATGTGGTACGCATCTTCCATGCATCAAAAGGCATTTACTGTTGTACATGTGTTTTATTGTATGTGCCACTTCATCATTTTAAAGAGAAAAATTTGGCATTTTTTCTGATTTGTTCGCTCATTGCGGATAACTTATGAAAAAGATGAAGGATATTCGCTATAGAAAATATAAGATCGCAGTGCTAGCACGGAGAAACTGTCCATGGTTTGATCGTTGTTTATATTTGCATGTGTATACAGTACGATGCAAATGTATGGAATAAATTCGATATTTCAATGCAAGTTTCTCGTTTATGGAAATATCTAATAAGGATATCTTCGAAGCTATCAATAAAATAAAATCAAATGCTTTCGGTATCGATAATATCAATATTAAAATGATTTCACTTATTATTCCACATTGCACAGATGAAGTAAAACATATTTTTAATGAGTCTTTGAGGCAAGGTATTTTTCCTGATCTTTGGAAAATTGCTAATATTTTACCTACTTCCAAAATACCTATACCCACCTGTTTTAATGAGTTACGTCCAATAAGTATTTTAACAGCATTCTCAAAGATTTTTGAAAAAATAATAACACAACAAATCAAAGTATATTTGGATACAGCTAACATACTTCCAGAAGCGCAATCTGGATTCCGACAGAAACACGGTACCAACACTGCTCTGTTGAAGGTTATCAATGATATCACTACTGCTCGGGACAAATCGATGGTCACATTTTTGGTTATGCTTGATCAAAGCAAAGCATTCGATTTGGTAAACTTCAAACTATTGCTGAGTAAATTAAAATACATTGGGTTTGAATGCAGTTCTTTAGATTGGGTGAGAAGCTATCTCACAGGAAGGGCTCAACGGGTTATACTGGACAATGATCAATTATGCTCATCCCTTCAGGAAACTTCTTCCGGTTTACCACAGGGTAGCATCCTGGGTCCATTAATGTTCTCTCTTTTCATATTCGACTTTCCTGCCACGTTATTCCAGTGCGACGTACATTTATATGCTGATGATTTTCAATTATATCTCTCAAGTCAATCTAATGATATTTACCATGCTATCACCAGGATGAACTTGGATTTAGAAAATACACTTTTATACTCCAAAAATCATGGCCTTCGAATAAATCCTAATAAAACAGTAGCTCTATGCTTGGGATCTGACCTACAGAAAAGTGAAGTTGAAACAAATTTCCATCTTTTTCTTGATAATGAACCAATTGAATGGGTGAATTCAGCAAAAAATTTAGGTGTATATATTGATAACACTCTCTCGTTCAACGAGCATGTTAAACACATCTACAAAACATGCATTTTCAAACTGAAATCCTTATACAAGTTCAAGTTCCAGCTTTCTCAAGAAACAAAACTGAAATTAGTTCAATCATTGATTTATCCCCATATTGAGTATTGCTGCTCAGTGTATTACAACTTCTTGCCAGACTACAATAAACACAAACTTCAACGCATACAAAATGCTTGTATGAGATTTGTGTGCTGCATAAACTACCGTGATCATGTTACTCCATATTTATTGAAATTAGATCAGCTGAATGTTGAGTTGAGAACTCGTTATCTCATATCTGTATTCTTATATAAACTACTGGAAAGCAAAACTCCTAATTACTTGTTCAGATTAATTAGTAAGCGATCTGATAATCATTCTATCAATTTAAGAAAAGATACATTTACCACTCCATATCATGTTACCACCAAATTCGAGGGATGTTTCTCTTACTTTGGACCAAAGTATCTAAATTATTTATTACCGTATATTCATTTGTCTATATATCAATTCAAAAAAACTTTGAAAATTCATTTCTTAGATGTTCAAAAATGTTAGTAACCTTTTATATATCTCCATAATAGTTTTTTTATATTATTCCTGTGTCTATTGTAACCGTTAGTTATAGTCTTACTGTATGCTTATTTCTTTCTCCTAATTTTGGGACGGGTGGAAGATAGCCTCCGGCTAACCCTTTTCCCATTGTGTATAAAACTTGTTTTTGCACAATAAACGTTATTATTATTATTATTATTATTATATTTACAAAATGAGCGTCTTTCGGAAGAAATCCAAAAACAGGTCAACTTTAATTTTTGACGGCCCATCTCATGATATTCATATGAAAGACGTTTCGTCACCGGTGTTGGCGTGGTGACGTAATCGACAATTTTTTTAAATGCATACAGGGATCATGTGGTACCTCATTCAAAAGGTCTACTAATCATTTATTCAACGGTATAACCATGTCCATATTCATTTATACAAGATGAACCAAAACATGTTATTTATTGAAGTACAATGAAATTATAATAAATGTTCAAATTGATGACCTTCAGCTATGATGCAATGTGAATTCATTTCTAACGTTTCCGAGAACTTCGGGGGTTATTTGTGCAATCTCCGCTCTGATGCGTTCCTTCAACTCTTCTAAATCATTTGGTCGATTTTGGTAAACTTTACTCTTCAAGTATCCCCATAAAAAAAGTCTAACGGGGTCAAATCCGGAGACCTTGGTGGCCATTCGATCGGTCCTCTTCTTCCTATCCACTCCTCGGAAAACAGTATCCAGGTAGGTTCGTACATCAACGGCGTAGTGTAGGGGCGCCCCATCCTGCTGGAACCACAAATCATTTCTATTTGGAAATAGCTGATTCAGTTGTGGCATCAGATAATCTTGAAGAAAGTGTAGATACCGAGCACCAGTTACGCTTTCCTCAAAAAAGTATGGTCCTATTATCTGGTTGTTCAAAATTCCGGCCCAAACATTCACTTTTTGTGGATATTGTGGGCTACGCTCCTCCATCCAATGTGGATTTTCTCTTGCCCAGTATCGATAAGTCTGACGGTTTACGTGACCGTTGAGCAAGAAAGTAGCTTCATCTGAAAATATTATATTTTGTATGAAACTCCGATCTCTGTGCGAGCGCTCCATCATGATTTCGCAAAATTCGACTCTTCTGTCGAAGTCATCTTCTAACAGTTCTTGGACCAGCTGAACTTCATACGGATGCCACTTTTCTTTTTTCAACACTCTAACAACAGTCGATTGGTGTAAATTATTATCCAGTGCGACTTGCCTCGTGCTGGTATGGGGGTTTTCTTGGAACGCAAGTACCACATCAAGTTTTTGGACTTCTGAAATTGATTTTCTACCACTTTTAGGGAGATCTTTAACATGGCCCGTTTCTCGAAACTTTCTCTCAATTTCACTTATTGTTGATTGAGAAACGGGTTCTCGGTTGGGGTATTTCGCATTGAATAAATCACGAACTTCTGCCTGAGTCCTTACTTCATCTCCACAGCCAATCATAATTAAAATTTCGATTCTTTGGGTTTCTGTAAGTTTCATTGCCATATTATAAGTGATTTAAATATTTTTCTAGAAATAATGTCAACCGCTTCAATGATATATATTTCACTTCAATGACATCGACTAATCTCAAGTAGAGTGTAGGACTTTTATCACCATTTCTTTTTTCTAATCAACAGAAACAATAGAATACAGTACGTTACTTTATTCTCAGTGGCGGTGCATAGCATTATTTGGTTCAACGAATTACTATTATTTGTAATTCCAGTCTTTTGAATACATAAATTCGGTTGACCCGGTATTAATACGTATTGAAACAATTATACCGTTGAATAGACGACTAGTAGACCTTTTGAATGGGGTGCCACATGACCCCTGTTTGCATTTAAAAAAATTGTCGATTACGTCATCACGTCAACACTGGTGACGAAACGTCTCTCATATGAATATCATGAGATGGGCCGTCAAAAATTAAAGTTGACCTGTTTTTGGATTTCTTCCGAAAGACGCTCATTTTGTAAATATCGAATTTATTCTGTACTGTATACGGAGCTTCGATGTTCTCGTGTTCCTTTTGTTCGTGAAATTTTCAATTTTTCATTAATTTTTGTGTGAGAAGTGACTAAATCGACAGTTCGATACTTGAACAAACATTTCATTGAACATATTCGAAGGTTTTTCGTTATCAAAACATTGTAAAATTCGAAAGACTCGAGGTTGTTTCCAGATGAGATTTGGATTTATGAGTTTCTGCTATCAAGTCGGTCTTACTAAACGAATATTGCATAATTTAAATGCACACCTGAAATAATTGAAAATTACATCTCTCAGCTGGAAAAATTTACTTCATTTAACCATAATGAAGTATCAGAAATAACAGTTTTCAGCGTTTGATGTGATTCTTCCTGATTACAAATATGCATTACACACTAAATTATACAATAGCACCCATACCGTAGAGATTGTATCAAAGATTAACTGATTTATATCCAGGACTAGAAAACAACAATAATTAAATATACGCTCACAATAAATGGAAAGCAGCACACCTTCCAATTATTTCACACGAATATTTCCAAACTCCTTGAAATCCACAATCGCTATTAAAGCTCGAACACACAAAAATCATAAAAATCTAAAATGACTGAAGAGTCAATACAACAGCCCCATATAAACACATGCAAATAACTAGAGTATGGCGATCTAACCATTGAGTGTTCTCGCAAAAGTCGATAGGGGGCGTATCGCTTATTTTCTATCGCGAATACTGCTACAGAGATTTTACATCGATTATTTTTTTCACTTGTCAAAATGTGACGTTTTTGGCATTTCAACCAATAGTAGCGGGTTATTCTATGGTTATTCTAGCCAATCATTGGGTATTATACTGATAAAACTGGCTGGTCCTTTCGATTGTTTCGATAAAACGTTGTTTACCTTTGAACTGTCAAAACTATACGGTTTACCGCGTCGATTCTATTGAACTGGCTTATATTTATATAAATTATCGTGAATGAACATTTACCTTATTATTAATAGTCATTCACTTTTCACTTTTTCAGCATAATAATAACATAATACATTTCAATGAACACTCAAACACGTAAATAGCTCATAACTCCAACTTTATGACAGATATAGTGAACGACCGATTCAAATATTTAAGGTTTCCTTTACTCAAATGAACATGGCGAACAATTAGTTTTTATTAAATACAATTCATTTTTTGTTGTATGAGAAGAAACCGTTGTATGCAGATTTTGATACAACGACATAACGAATGATTTTATGTTCCTTCTGGCGCGATTTTCATGTTCCTTCTGGCGCGATTTTCATGTCATAAGAAATTTTCGATTATCAACCTTGTACAATGACAATGACAATGACAATGTGTGACGCCATCTCTTGGTATCGTCATATCCTATTCAATGCGTAAGCATTATATCTCTTCTGGATCATAGAGGGCCTACATCGTTGTTTGACATTTCAAATCAGTAAAATTTTCATCTTTTCTCGTTTCCTTCTTATGTAAATGAAATACCCATCAATTAAATTGTTCTTCCTTCTATTTGTTCAAAAAATAATCTTTCCAAATACAACTCGTTCTTCAAATTTAATAAGATAAATTTTCATTTTCGAAACACTCAAACTTTTTTATTTTGAGGCAAAAGCATTCAAACAAACCGAATTAGATAAAATCACTCGTCCTACGGACTCGTGATTTCATCAATTGGTTTGTTTTCATATTTTTGCCAAATAAAAAAGTTTTTGTGGAAAATGAAAATTTATCGATTAAATTTGAAGGACTCGTGGTATTACCTTTGATTAATTTCCTAGACCTTCCAACCGGTTGAACTGGTGAAAATGAATCTGAATTTTGTCTCACTATTCAGATAATATATTGTTCGTCTGTTCGATTTTGATGTTTCTTAGTTTACAATTATTCACTTATATTAACACGAGAGCTTTTTTGTCGAAGTGAAATTGACATTTCGATGAGAATTTTGTTGCCTGGCAACTCAACGAAAAAAACTGCCTCTGAAGAAATTACGAGTCCGTGGGACGAGTAATTTTTTCTATCAGTTTTTTTAGTTAATTTGCCGGAAGGTAACTTAACTCGACTCATAAATGTCAAGTTTTCTTCGACAAAAAAAAGTTCGAGTGTAATTCGGTACAATTTAATGAATACAGTTTAGTTTATTCAATTAAACGGAAAAGTACAATTTTTAAAGACTCAATTCTTATATTTCATTTTCACAGATCAGAAATACTCTTTGGACAACGCAAGTGAAGAATTGACGAAGACGCCGTCAAAGATTTGTTTACAATTCTGGTTACCATGCTTTCAAGAGTTAGGTTCCGTTTCGTTGCTGAAAAACTTAGGGCAAAGTTTTTTCGCTGTCATAATGACAAAATCACGGTGGCTTATGGGATATTTTATACACATGGGTTAAATTGTCGGGAGTAATTACACAAGTGCTTCAAAATTACCGATAATTTTCCATGAAAGCATGTTGTCTAAAAACTGCATGAGTTTATTTTCATATTTTGTCGAAAGAGCCCGACTCCGAAGGAGAAGGGCTCTTTTAGCAAAATATGAAAATAACCGAATGCAGTTTTTTTACTAACATGCTTGAATGGAAAATTATCAAAGGTAATACCACGAGTCCTTCAAATTCAATCGATAAATTTTCATTTTCCACAAAAACTTTTTTATTTCGCAAAAGTATGAAAACAAACCCATTGATAAAATCACGAGTCCGTAGGACGAGTGATTTTATCTAATTCGGTTTGTTTGAATGCTTTTGCCTCAAAATAAAAAAGTTTGAGTGTTTCGAAAATGAAAATTCATCTTATTAAATTTGAAGAACGAGTTGTATTTGGAGAGATTATTTTTTGAACAAATAGAAGGAAGAACAATTTAATTGATCAGTATTTCATTTACATAAGAAGGAACGGAGAGTAGGTGAAAATTTTACAAATTTGAAATGTCAAACAACGATGTATGCCCTCCATGATCCAGAAGAGATATGATGGCAGACAATGCTTACGCATTGAATATGATAATGCTTGCCGTCGATACCAAGAGATGGCGTCACACCTCTCATTGTACAAGGTTCTTATGAAATGAACATCGCGCCAGAAGGAACATAAAATCTTCATACAACGGTTTCTTCTCATACAACAAAAAATGAATTGAATTTAATAAAAACTAATTGTACGCCATCTTCATTCGAGTTAATGAAACCTTAAATATTTGAATCGGTCGTTCGCTATATCTGTCATAAAGTTGGGGTTATGAGCTATTTACGTGTTTGAGTGTTCATTGAAATGTGTTATGTTATTATTATGCTGAAAAAGTGAAAAATGAATGACTATTAATAATAAGGTAACTCTTCATTCATGATAATTTATATAAATATGAGCCAGTTCAATAGAATCGACGCGGTAAACCTTATAGTTTTGACAGTTCAAAGGTAAACAACGTTTTATCGAAACAATCGAAAGGACCAGGCAGTTTTATCGGTATAATACCCAATGATTGGCTAGAATAACCATAGAATAACCCGCCACTGTTGGTTGAAATGCCAAAAACGTCACATTTTGACAAGTGAAAAAATAATCAGGTTTATTTTGATGAACGAGTGTAATTCGGTAGAATATTTCCGGAGTTGAAACAACGACGTTTAAAATTCAGTATTTATGCCTGTCAAGATGACAAATGTACATTTTAACAATCGTTACTATAGATACACGGACCGAGCAGGTATTTTTCGATACCTACCGGGTATTAACCAGCCCGAAAATGTCCCGCCGGGAATTTATCGCTGTAATTGATCGAAAATATCCCACTTCATATGGGATTTTTAACATACGATGGAAATATTCAAATTAATATACACGGAAGCCATTTGCTAAGTGATATTTCGAAAAACGTGGATGTGCAGCATAAATTTCATCCGATTATTTCGGGGAATATCATGCCTTTATAAGTTAATATAAGTTTTCTGTTTGACGTAGGGTTTTCCCACAATTCTTTCATATGCGTTTCAACAAAAAACCCAAAGGGAGAATGTAACGAAGAATGTAACTTGTATGGGCTTCTGAGAGAAAAATGTTGTTTTGCTGAGCTGAATTTAATTACTACTCTCTTTTTTCCTTTGTTCTGTATGGATTACCTATAATCGAGATTGCGAGCATTGGTATGTTATGTATGTTACTCGGTGCTCGTCGCGCCTTATAGACAGGGAATCAGCTGTTTAAGGTACCCAATTCCCTTTTGAGGAAGAAAAAGTGACTTATGTGAATCAGCACCTGTCGTGCCATACAGGCAGGGGAGTAGCTGTTTTAGACTCTTTCTCCCTTTTTGTGAATGAATTATGCATATCAGCAGAGTGTTTGTTACTTTCGTCGTTTCTATAGAAGTTTTATATGCCTCTTTTCAATTATTCGGAATTCGGATAAAAAAGAAATCGAAAATACCTCGTCAAAACCAGTCTATTGATAGATCATTTTGTATTACATCACAACACAATGATAGTAATATTCGTATTTCTTTGAAATCCTAGAAAATTGTTATGAAAAATGAACAACAATGAAAAGTGAAGAGAAGAAAAAAAAAAGAAAAAAAGCGGATGCCCGAGACTGGTTTCGAACCGGCGTCTCATATTGTGGTCTAGTTCGAATTAAGCAACTTAGCTGGCTTCGCCACGAGCTACTTTACTGAGTTTTATCGAAAATAAATATATACCGTTGATATAGTTTTTCGTATACTTTCTTAGATATTTGGGGCAAAATATTCTGTACTGAAGTTTCTGCTTTCTGAAATATGTATAGAGGAGTTGAAGGTTATTCGTCTATATCACTGTAATCAGACATTTTAGTAATATACTTATCGATGTTTAGCTTTATTCTATGAAAATTTAATACCTGATGATTTTCACAAACGTCAAATGCACAGCATGATTGATTGAAAAATAATAGGTTTTCATTAGTTGAGAAACTGTATCGTAATGAAAAATCTGTATCGTAATGGATTTCATTATAAAACGTGTTGTGGGCATATAAGTGTATTATTAGAGAACGGGTGTAGATAAATTGGTTTCTTCGGTGTGCTAGGTAATTGTCAAAGTCTGCGTTCTATGTAAAGTTATCTTTATATTTACAAGCAAATTTTATGCAAGTAGATTCCAGTGAATGTGAGTTTTTTTTCCGAAAATATTTCTGCAGGATTCTCGAAAGTCCAGTTGGAATATTGATCGTATGATTGTTTTCTATAAAAGGCAACTTTTGACTTTTCAGTTACTAGGCGGAAATTAATTTGTTTGACTCAAGGGAAAATGGTAGGATCGTGCAAAAACCGCTGTTATCTCGAACGATGAGCATTACCTCTATTAACCTCTATCGGTAAATTGTGCTTATCGATCTTGATATTTAATATACTACTGCTTTCAAAACATTGAAAAATATTGACTGAAGCGCCGCAACATCAGATATGTTGCCAACAGTATATCAAAAGAAACAGGCGCAAAATTTCAACGTGACAATGCGTTATATCAGTGAATTGGTGCCACAATTGTGATTTCAAGTCGTCATCGATAACGCGTAGCATTTTTTATTCCGTGCGTGCTGAATCTACTCGTCAAATGAAACGATAATAATATTGATTAATCGAAGACTATTACACCCTTCCACCCTGGGCGCTCGTTTTCGAAACCTACAAGACATATCCTGCGTATATCAAACTATCTTTCTCAGAAATCTCCCGGTCTTGAGGTTGCCGAACAAACTTCGGATTTTTTATCAGAAAAGTAATTTTTCCGGTTTAGAGTTTGGGTATTACTTTCCTCGGTTTACGTTATACGGCGTATCAGCAACGATTTATTGCGACCCTATCGTGTTTGCGATTGCCCGAAGCCTTACTGATTGTCAGTCCTTTATTCAGGTGAGTAGTTCGTTTTCGGTTCGAATGAGGGAAACGCGTGTTAAGTCTTAAGACGGGTTTCCACTAGGCGGAAAATCGGAAGCGGATAAAAAAATCGGCTAAACAGATATGCTAGGGTTTCCATTGCCAGTTTATAGTCAGCAAAAATTTCTTGGGACTTTCTAATACGGGAGGCCAAGCGGGGATTTCAGGATTTACTAGAGCGTGGCAGATTAATATACAGGGGGATACATTGTACCCGGTTGAGTACTTCCACCATATATGAGCCCTATATTCTACCATATAGGAGCCCTATTTTTATATATGGCCGCTTTTCAAGGATAAAGGTTCAGATTAGGAAAAAAAATCTGAAATTCTCGAGCACGTCAGATTAAGGTAAGGTGAGTTAGTTACATCCTGAAACGTGTATATTCCACTAATCTGACAATTCTAGAGTGACATAAAGGAGGAGGAGGGCTACAGAGTTGTAAAAAAAAACATAATCTCGACATCCTCGAGCGTGGCTAATTTTATTTTTATTATGAAGGGAATAATTCAAGAATTGCAAAAAAATATAATCTGCCGATTTCCACAAGCCGAAATAATAAAAATTCATCGATTAAGTTTAATGCGTACAGCTACGTGATGCCTATATTCCCCTCTGCACGTTTCTATTTCTCTCTCCCTTTCTCTATCTATTGCTCTCTCACTCTGTCCCCACTCTGGTTTCTGTTGCCACGATGCCATGACAGTTGATAACACTCGTTGGTGGCATGATATTGTTTACAACGAATATCCATCGTTTTAAAATTGTAATAGCTTATAATTATTTTCTTAGAAATACAAGTATATTCTACTGAAAAAAACACACATTTTTTTTATTAGCAAGCTTTTCCCTGAGATTTTGAATCACTCAAGTTCAATGATTTAAAAGAATAAAAAAAAAATCAAATTGGCAGAATAGGCGAATCCCTCCAGATAATCGTCAGATTATGAGACTGCAACGTCTAGGGCGTAAAGATGAACCATATATATTTTAATCTAACGCGCTTGTGTATTTAAAAATGACGATTTTTTTTTCACATTCTAATAACGGTCTGCGTCACATCCAAACCGTCAGATTATTATATAAGAGCAATTTTTAAAGGTTCACTTAACATCCACTCAGAAAATCTGACGCGCTCGAAAAAAATATTTTTTTCATTTTCAACCTTGGAAACAATCAGATTAACATGCGTACATTTTTAAAAATATGTAGGACATAGATGATATCAATATCTGACGCGCTCGAGTATGTCCATGCAACAGTTTTTTATTACATTTTTGAAAGTCTATAGCCGCTTCCCCACCGATGAAAAGGTATACATTATATAACATTTTTCTTTTTTTTATCATCAAAGCTTCGCAACCCAATAGTTGTCTATGGCGCTTGAGTAAATGGCGATTTAGCATCGTGGACTCTCCTACATTACGTATTTTACAGCTGTTAGGTAATGGCTCATTTAAAATAAAAGGGTATTAAAAATTGATGGCAGACGCTTCCATCAAAAAAAGTATAAATTATTGGATATGTAACATTTAACTTGATCTCATGACTAATCTCAGTTGTCCGGAAGCCAAATTTAGCGATTTTTTGCTCCAAATACTTTGTGAACTGAAATAAAAAATCATATTTTCAGGAAATTTATTGTTCCACAGTTTGTGGATTGGTACTGAATCTAATTATATCCATAATCGACTAATCGACAAGCAATTGTTTTACCTACTTGCTGTCATCCAGTGTCTCGTTGATCATTGAAAATGAGGGATAACGAAAAAATTTGTGCTACACCACAAGAGATTACTTCCCAAGCATGGTGGGGATGAAAAAACTTCAATACGAGACTCGGGGATAAGGCCAAAAGGCAATTCTGAGGTGCATTCATAGAGAAACCTGCTAAGTAACTTAAATCTACCAATATTTTGACTCTCACTGGTTTGTACATATTTGAAATTGCATGTTCTATTTATTGCAACATATCCTTTTTCAAGCTCAATGAAGACATTCATAATATGAATACCCACCAGAAGGGCTCAATTCGCACTCAAATTGGAAAATACAAGGTAACCCAAATTGCACCTAACATCTAATCTCTCCGCTCACAATTTTTCGCTCGTGCGTTATAAGATACTTATACTCCTCGTGAGGTAATATACCATTCTGCTTTCGTATGAAAAAATTCAATGTGAGAATCCTAGAGGATGAGTTTTTCGTTGAATGTTTCCCTTGGTCAGCGTTCAATTAAACTCGTTGAATTTCGGTAATAGTGTGTAATTCCGGAGAAATTGGAATTGAAGGAAGGCGAGGTTAGATGATATCTTTACGATTCATCAAAAAGCCGCATGAAAGCTTTCGTGTCAGTCAGAACTTCTATATGAGTGTGATTTATATCCTTCGGGTAAAAAACTCTTGATGAAATACTCTTCATCATGAAGGAGTGTACAGAATCATTAACGTGATCAGATAGAGACCAATTTTTTTATCAAGTTATTAGTAGGTTCGAACTTTCACCTCTAAAATCTTAACTATGAAATTGAGAAAGAATAAGAGTTAATCTATAGGTTCGTTTGCAACTTTGTTCGTAGGGAGTAATCTTGGGAAATACTGATCCTATTATAAAAAAACTTTCACCAAGAGAAAACTAAAATATTCAGAAGTGATGAGGGCTATATTTATTTATGATTCAACAATTCAAGAGCAAAAACGAAATAAAGATGAATGTATTTATAACGTTTCTGTTACTGGTCGTCTTCATGCAATTATTTTGTTTCAGGTTTCTTTGGATTCCACTGTTTCCATTTTATTTTAGTTTTCCAACCTATTGCGTTTTTTGACAATGTCAGTCACATTCCAATAACCGTTATATCTATTTCCCTTGAAATGGAAAGCACTGACCACCTCGGTTAAAATAGTGGAAAAACCTCGGGGAAAATTGAAGATCGATTCCAGATTGATTGCTCCCCGTCGTTACAGGACAAGCCAAGAACACCAAGAACCCAAATATCAACGGTTACAGAACTAGCGAGTTAGTCTACCTTGAAAATCTTTCTTGGATTAATTCATTCCTTGATCATATATGAAAATTTTACTACAAAATTGTTCTCTGGATGAAAAAAAACCGTAATAAATCTTAACGAATCTCACCTGTGAAGGTCGCCGTGGTGATCCGTAATGACGGCGCCAGGTCTATAGGGGGGCTAACCCCCCTGGCCCCGCCTACCACATGCTGTCCATGGCTATCTGAAAACGTAAGAAATTGTTTTGAAATTGTCGTTGAGGAACAAGAAAAATTAGTATCTGATATAGGAAGAGACTACTAAACTGTGTGCCGGTAAAAATACCTTAATCTCCTCGGAACAAGACATGAAGGTCGTATAAATTCAAGGTAAGCTTTTTCTCGAATGAAGAAGGGGTATTCACTTCTGAACATTTTTGTGTTTGAACTTCCTGTGGGTTGGGTAATAAATGACACTCAGTATAACGTAAACAAACCAAATTTTTTCACTTTACAATAAATGCATAGAAAAGAATAGGCTAAGAGACTGGGATATACACATTCTCTACCATCTTCTTGATCACTTTCCAACAGAATTATAAGCATTTTTCACTAGAAAACTCTGAAATGTAAAACGTCATAGGAACGCGATGCGCGTTCTACTGTTTTGCTAACCTCGAATGCTTATGATTATGTTGGAAAGTGATGAAGAAGGTATATAGAATGTGTATATTGTGCTGATAGATAGGAGGAATTTCGAGCGGAATTGGCTGAGAAACAAACAGGCGTAAAACCCCGATTTCCTGTCTTTGGGGGGCCGTATCTCCGAAACTAGTTGAGAGCCCCAAAAATTTCATTTGGATTTTTTGTTCAGGAGGCCGAAATACGTAGTTCCACCAAAAATTTTTCATTATCGAGGTGGAGCCCCATTAACGGAATTTTACCGAAATGTCTATATATTGTTACGATATATCCTTGGGTTCGTCAATTAAAACACCAAACAACACTAAACTACTTTTATTATAACTCTCTATCACAATACGATACAACACAATCACTTAAATCACTCCGATAACTTTCCAATGCTCGCTCGCTACTAAAACTCTCTGAACTAACAATTCTGCTGCTGGCGTGAACGTCTTCCGCTTATATATACGAGCTCATACAGTGGAGAACCATCTAGACAAATCTTCACAGTCGAATCTTTTGGATGAGCCGCGATCACGCGAGTATAATCGTTCCTGGAAACTCGCGCTAATTCGCATCGATAGGCGGCAGAGCCGGCGCTAGCACATTTCGTTACATTATCCCCCTCTCAATTTTGATCGTCCCGATCAAACAGTACGTCATCATCGCCATTGTAACGTTTAAGTCTTTCTAGGTGAACGACCTTCATTTTTGCTCTAGGGCTACGTTGAATCCTGTACACCACGTCATTTATTCTCTTGACTATCGAATAGGGTCCTTCCCAGCATGGTGTTAGTTTGGGAGAAATTCCTTTTCTACGACGAGGGTTGTACAGCCACACTCGATCTCCTTCTTTGAATCCACCAGTATTTGCCTTGAGATCGTATCGAGCCTTCATCCTGTCACTAGCAATCTTCAATGAATCCTTATCAAGCTGTCCCGTAGTTCATCTGCATAATCCTGTACCTCTTTTTCCTCAGTACTTGGGGATCCGAACACCAAGTCACAGGGCAAACGGAGATCTCTCCCGAAGATGATACTGGCTGGGGTGAGCTTTGTGGAATCGTGCACAGCTGCCCGATAGGCCATCAAGAATAGTTGAAGGTGTCGATCCCAGAAAATTCATAACGGTTCAAAGAGGTCAAATTTCGTATTTTTTTCGTATAAATGAACTCATGACTCCTGTGCCAAGTATCTCTCGGAAAGAACTTATTTCCCATTTTTGTTTCAAAAAAGAAAGGTGGGGAAAACGACATTTTCCGAGACATTTTCTTATATTGATTTATAATTTCTTCAAAATCGTCGTACTCCCATAAAAAGTATGCTAGATTGTTTGAATTGGTTATCAGTTGAAAGTAGACTCTACTATTTTACAATGACTCTAGTACTTATAAAAAATCGTAAATGGAATGGCACTAGAGTATTTTAAAGAGTGCATCAAATTCAATAAAAACATTTATAATTATAATACACGAAAATCCAAAAATAAAAATGGAAACGAACGGCATGCGGAAGTACCATGAACTCGTTATTTTTCAATGGCTTCCACAAGTTCAATTTGTTACTGGAAGAAATAAAAAAATTATCCATTTTGGAATATTTCAAATCAGCACTTTCTTTAAAAAAGTAATAGAACATAAATTGTATAGATATGTTGAATTATTAGGAACATTAATATTGACAATCACTTATTGGTTTAATTGTTCACTAGGGTATTTATATCTGTAACATACCATGAGTTTACTAATAATTCAATTCAATTCATAAATGTACAAGTTCTCAACGTATGGCCTTGTTATTTTTGTCTTTTTTTTAATATATCTATTTCATTATCTATTCACATGTTACATCAAATTAACGAATGACAATGAAATCTTTTTATATAATGTTCATTGTCTATTCACTCACATGCTAGTCTAAATTTCAAATTTTTTAACGTAGGACCTTGCTTTTTGTACTTTCCATATTTCTCCATTTCTGTAGTCTATATTTCTATATTCGTAGTTTTCTTTATTTCATTATTATTACACTCATAGATATTTATATTAGGTTTCCTATTTCAAATGAAGATATTATATTATATAAAAAAATAATACCAAAGTTGAGTTTTAGTAATTTCTCATCTCACCAATAGCTTGACAAACTTGCACACCCTGCAAAAACAAGTTTTTCAAGCTCGATAGATATAAAAACCCGATTTCATAAAAATTTAATGAAAACTCGAGTGAAAACTACACAACAGATAATTTTCACTTATTGAAATATTGAACACATTGGACATTTTTCTAACTCAACGTCCCACTGACCGACCTCATCATTATTCTGTACCTTTCCCACGATTCGAACTACTCTTTCTATCTATACAGCGGAGAATAAAATCATACAATTTTCATGAGCACTCGGCGCTTGGTTTACTTCGTGAGATACTCAACATTTAACAAAATGCGTGGTTCTCGGTGATGTAGAGGTAAGCACGTCTGCCTCTCAAGCGGCCGCTGGGATTCACACGTTCAACGTGCTCGCACAAGTTTCTACTTCTGACGGCATTGTCGATCATTAATTATTCCTGATACCTCCAGATATTCGATACGCTTCATATTGATCGCTCTTTCCATAACTTTGGAAATGATAGAAAGCAATGCGATTGGTCTATAATTACAAGGTAAAGTTTTCTTTCCTTTTTTAGGAGCTTGCTTAGCTCCGGCTGTTTTCCAGGACTCAGGAAAATACCCCAATCTATACGAAATGTTGAATAATTCGCATATGGTTCAAAATTGGTTCTAGTGGCATTTCCAGTTGGGCAGAAAATTTTACTCCAACTTTGTGATTTCAGATGTAAAATCCAGTATATTGACACATTTTTGGATTCAGCTAAATGACTATATGAAGATTACCTATAAATGAAAATTTCATGCATGCGATAGACTTGTCTGATGCTTACATTTCGACACGTTGCTACGACAACCACCAGAATAATAGGTGGAAAACGCCCTGGCAAGTGGAAATCACCCTTATTTGGGGAATCATTGTCACAATATGATCTGTCAACGAATTTGTGGGAACAATAGAACGGAATATCTAACAAAAGCAGTGCTTTCATTGAAATTTCGAATTTTTTTTTGGCACTTTTCGATACGATTCTGTTCACCAAGAATTGAAATAAAAATCAATAAGTTGTTTAAAAAAGCATACATGATTGAGTACTAACTAATTTGATCCCCATATATATCAAAGCCTCCTGAGCACAATTTCATTTCAATTTCTTTGGAATGAACGGTTGGATGGAAGAGCAAGCTCTGCCATGAATTTTTCATGTGCAGATATTGAATCCTGCCTTTTGTTAGGTTCTCTGTACTGAGTTTGTAACCTCTCAATAAAAGCATTTATTATTATTATTATTTACAATAGGTACTCATTTTCTCACCAAAAATATAAGTATTTTTATATTCGGAATGAACTGCTGATTCAAAAAAATTCAGGTTAAATTCCGTTTATCGGGCACACGAAGATTAAAAAAATGATTTGCGGGAACTTACGTATTTTGACCTCTTGATCAAAAGATTCAAATAAAATTTTCGGCGCTCTCAAATAGTTTCGGAGATACGGACCAATTTCTGGGTGAAAAATGGGATTTTCCAGTACACGTTTCTGCTTCAAAATAAAACTCGAAATGCTTTCTTTTTCATCAGCACAATGAACACACCCTCCGTTTCACACATTTTTTCAATCGAAAACACTACTTTTTATAAAAAATTCGCCTTTTATTTAACATTCAGGAACAGATCCCGGCACTTGACTAATACTCCAGTGCCGGTATCTGTTCACTTTAGCTGTCACATACCGAATTTTCCATGTTTTCGTTGTTGTTGAAGAAAAGTGCATTTTTTGTTCAAAAAAAGTAACGTTTTCGATTAAAAAACTGTGTGAAACGGATCATTAAGGGTGTGTACATTATGCTGAAGAGAAGTAGGCCTTTCGAGTGTTATTTTGCCGCAGAAACGGGTACTAGAAAATAAAATTTTTCACCTAGAAATTGGCCCGTATCTCCGAACATAATTGAGAGCGCCGAAAATTTTATTTGAACTTTTTGTTCAGGAGGTTAAAATACGTAAGTTCCCGAAAACCGTTTTTTTTAATCTTCGTGTGCCCGATAAAGGGAATTTCACCAAAATTTATAAATATAAACTCCAGAGTTGGGAATTTCATGGAAATCTGAAAATTATAGAAATAAATTACTTATGATGAGCCAATTAGTTCAAACCGTGACACCAAATTGACCTACAAAATGTCATATCGGGAAAAAAACAAATTACAAGGACGATACTGAATTGGTTTACACCCCGTAGACAAATCTACTATCATGATTAACGCAATATAAAAACCTACTGGGGTCAAGAAAGCTCTGTGTCGCCTGCCTCAATAATCAATTATGATTTTTACAGAACAAACCGTGTGCCCCTCATTCCTAAGACTAGCATCTCCATATGGAGAAACTCACTCGATTCCTCTATTTCCAAATGTAAGAACGAGTTACGTAGGCATCAGTGAAGTACATTCGTAGATAGGAAATTTATCTGGCGAATATCTGCGCACATATAAACGTCAAAAACATCTGGAAATAGTTTTATCTATGGACGCACTACAAACCCGACCAACAATACGTAAACTAGCTTTAAATACCTTCGGGCGAAACTCAAAGCAGGCTCTTCCACCAAACCAGTCGGATATTCATCGCTTCCCACGATAGAAACGGAAAATGTATACGCCTAACGGGATGACAAAATGGCGATCGACCTCGGGAACACAAAACACCAAAACGAACACTCAAAAAACCAGCTAGTCGCCAAAATGCACTGGAAACAAGTCCGGAAACGAAACCACAGCACCCTTTGCCGATCAAAGCATCCTTAGAACGAAATAATAACTAGAATTTACACCCGATTCGCGAGCTGTCATTACACCGTCCCCGAACAGTTGCTGCTGGCCAACTCGATGTTATTTGATTGATCCGCACATTGTTCTGGATACGTCTTTAGCACCGGGGTTTTATTTTTCACGAGAACATGGTTTTCGATTGCGAAAAACTTAACGGAACCGTGAAAATCGGCGAGTTGTGTTTTAGGGTAGCGCGACATACATATACAACCCCTATAGTCTTATTATCGACGTGCGCTCTGGCTTGTGCGGGGGTGGGGAGTTCAAAGACTCTGGAGGGGAAGCGGCCGCCCCTCACGAAAATGTCTGGTTTCAATAATTCACTTATGGTTGCAGTTTTTGATGTCGAAGTTGTCGTTTACATACGTTTTTTGTTGTACGAAATATAATTAGACTTCAAAAAATATGACGATTATGGCGGGAAGAATGGAGTTTCAATCAACTGTTTTTACTTTTTATTCTTCAATTATACATATGAGAGATTATCACTGATCGTAATTCTTAGCATCGAGATACTTGACCTTGAAGGAATAGTTACTCCTCACTTCTGAATACTAGATGATGATAGATCGGCTTTCTTTGAGAAGAAAAATGCCTGGGTTTTTCTAGCATTGAATTCCACCAAGCTCGTGTTACCCCATTCTATTATTTTTACCAAGTCATCATTAATTTTATTGACTTGAATGTTTCTTTGAATTTTTTATTCTCGAGCTGGTAATGGGGACTCTGGAAGAGAAACTAGTATGGAGAGTACTGTCGACCGAAAAACTATGTACGGAACAAGATGTTTTCTCTAGCAAAAATCATTGATATAATTTTTTCAAATTGTGGTAGGACCCAAAAAGACTACGAACAACCAATTCACCCTATAAATGAGATATTGTAGGAATTCGAAGCTTTTTCTTTTTCATGGGAGAGAAATCCCAGAAAATGGATGTCAATACTCATCTACTCCATCAAAAACATCCAAATAACATTCATTTCACTTTAGGAATACATATTCCTAAAAATCCCATATCAATCCCAAACATTTATTATATTGTTCATTCACATTGCAACTCAATATTGCAACGATTTACAATACTTTTCTTCCCAAAAATAATGAGGATATTGCTCACCAATTTGGAACATACTGTACACTTCCTATACCGAATATGTTTTCAAATGCATATCGCAGAAGCTGACTTCGCATTTCTACCTTAGGAATTATTTTGTCACAATAAACTGTGTCACCTAATTCAATGAACTTTAACTACGATATAGTTGCGTGATAGGTGAATTTCTTCATTTTAAACACATGTGCCGACACAGTTTTTCAAAAATGTTTTTCCTAGTGAACTTATTGATTCTTTCCCACGCCTTCACCATAGCTGCTCCAAGGGACATTCCTAGAAAAAAAGATAACCTGTTGATGGTCAAGGCAGACATGCATAAACTCGGAGAAGATTTGGAAAACGTCGTCTTTGATATAGTCAAGGAAGTAGTGAAAAGAACTGACGGTCTTATAGATTCGGATTATGAAATTTATTACGAAGATAGTGAAAGTGAAGAGTCACCCGAATCACCGAAACAAAGAGGAAAAGAGGACAGCTCTGATGGGAAAATTAACAGAAATACTATCGAGAAAGAGCATATGAAAAAAAGTGAAAAAAGTGAGAACTTTATCGGAAACGCTAGCAAGTATGGTATAGAGAAAGAGCATATGAAAACAAGTGAGAAAAGCGTCAGCTCTCATAGAAACATCAGCAAGAATGATATAGATGAAAACCACATCAAGAAAAGTGAAAAAAGCGGCAACTCTAATAAAAAATTTACCGAAACTAATACAGAAAGAAAGAATATGACTAGTACTTCTAACAGAACAATTGAATCAAAATTTGAAAGAAATAATACAAATTCTTCGGTTAGGCATAAGAGATCAATGAAAGACGATACACCTGAAATGTTTGATATTCCAATAGAAGAAAAATCTCTTGGCGATACTATAAACTTGCAAAATGCACAGTGTGTTACAGATGCGCAGAAAAATGAGCTAGTAGAACGAAAAAACATCGAAGAATTGAAAGAAGAAGTGAAGAAACTGTACGATCTCGTAGTTTTACTAAAAGACCAACAAAAAATATTATCGCAGCTAGATAACAGCTCTGATAAAATTAAAAGAGACATCCCCAAACGGTTCGAGTCCAAAGATCTTTTGAAAGTTCTGGAACATTTGAACAACGCTGATATAGCAGACAAACCTAGAGAAGATGATTCCTCATTTATGAATACATCGCTGGAGTCGCTAGATGCTGATAAAATAGTCCCAAGTCACAAGGAATTGGAAAAATTAAAGTACGACCTGAGACAGGCGGTTCTAGCTTTCAACAAAACTCACGGATTTTTGGTTAATCAGAGGAAAAAAGAGATTGCTCTGGAAAATGAACTGCAGCATCAGAAGGTCGAACTGAATCTGGTGAAGATGATGATCAAGAAACTGTTCCGCAACGTCAACGTCAACTTAACATCAGAATATCTTGGCGATGAGAAAGATGATTCTTCCCAAATTGTTGGTATTCCACCACACATACCTAAAAGTATGCCAGCATCTTCAGTAGAATATGGCACGAAGAAAGGCAAAGACGGTGATCAAACAAAAAAATATCCAGAAAAAGGGCAGGTGAGTAGTGCAAGAGCAAGTGACCTAGATGATATATCGAGACTCCTAGATGAAATTGATAAACCAAAGATGTCGGATCTGGAGCTGAAAATAGAGGAACTCCAGGAGAAAATAGAGAAGAAAAATAGGGAAGAAAAACAGTTGAAGATACTCCAGAAGATTTTGGACAGAAAAAATTCTGTCAACTCCAACTCTCTTTTGAGTGACGACAATGAAGCTTTGAAGAAACTCCAGTTGCTTTTGAGACTCATGGGCAAACCACAGTCGAAGTCAGATGATAACATTGAAGATGAATTATCTGAGTTGCAAAGCGCTATTGAAAAATTGAGACCCAAAGACGAGTTGGGTTTTTCGGATTTTTCTAAAAACGAAAAAGATCAATTGAGAGATATACTGAACGGGAAAGATCAGAAAGAAGGGACTCCTAAGAGGCAGAAACCAAAGATGACGCGTCAAGAGATTCTCGAGTTGAAGAAGAAACTGGATCAATTGACATCTAGTGGATCGAAAAAAAATGACAACATGAGTCAGAACATAGGTAAGGGATCAGAAATATAAAATGTAGGTGAATTTTTGTCTATGCAACTTCAGTTTTCTTCTTCTGAAGAGGCTAACCTTGTTAGCGACACAAGCGTCGAAATTAAGTAGTTTTTTATCGCTCTCCGTCTCGATAAAAAAAAAATGTGAAACTTACGTATTTCGGCATCCTGAACAAAAAATTTAAATGAAATTTTTGGGGCTCTAAACTAGTTTCGGAGATATGGTCCCTTAATGACAGGAAAACCGGGGTTGATTTGTTTGTTTTTTAGCTAATTCTACTCGAAATTCCTCCTTTCTATCAGAACAATATTCACAACTGATTCCACTTTCTTTATCACTTTCAAACCAAATTATAAGCATTTTTCACTACGAATCGAGGTTAGCAAAACAGTAGAAAGCGCATACTGTTAGAAATCAGTAAACTTCATCCTCGGGAGGAAAAAGAGCACTTTGTTCCCCTGTTATACGAATAGCTACTAGCAACTGTATAGAAGGTAATTTTCAATTCATTTTTTGTCTACCCTTGTATATAATCCAATATTGATACTTATTCATTGTCCGTAGCATGTTGGGCGACACTGGACTTCTCTACCCTTCCGTATATCATGCGTGCATAATAATGCTCTTTGAAACGGGTTCTGAGAGCTAGTTGTCTCTGGCCAATGTATTAATCGTTGCAATCTCGACCCTGAACTCTGATTTAGTTTCATGGGCTAGAAATATTTCCATATTTCAGATATCAGAGCCGGACCACTGCCGAACCCGTTTTGGTCACCATACAACAGAAACTATGATCGAGGCTACTCACCATACCCCAGCTACCCTTACCAGATCAACTACAACGGCTACGAAAAATACTCCCCGAGCACCATACCGGAAGGGTACATCCCGAACTACGTCCTTTATCCTCCCTACCCCCTGTACCAGCAACCCCCCCGAACAGACAGCGAAGGGGGATACTATAGGGACCAGCAAAGTGAAGACTACCCCAAACCGGCCCATTCTAACGAAGGAAACCATTTATTTCTCGCCCCTCACCCCTCAGCAAACTTCTATTACGGACCTGATACAGATCACGTCGTCTTCCCGGAGGATATTAAGGGGGGTGTACCGGAACAACCAGCAGCGTATCTACAGAAAAACGATGTCAAGACCAAGAGCGTCGAGGACCTCAAGATCCAGATCAGTTCCTTGCAGAACATCATCAACGATCTGAGCAATCCAGAGTCGACCAAGAGACCCGAGGATCAAAGGCTCATCGGTAATTTGGAACAGCAAATCAACGAGTTGAAGAGTGAGTGGAGACTTTCAAATTTTTTCAATTTTCATGCTAAAGACAGGCGCACATTTTGAAATGTTAGTTTGGTGCTATGCAAGACATTTCTGGTATGCCTCTTCAGTACGTTCAACTAACTAACTAACAAACAAACAAACAAACAGCCAATGGCACCAACTTTTTGTTATGGGAGCATTAAGCTTAAGGGCTATTGAGGGTCAGTTGACGCACTGCAGTGATTGCACCATATTTTGAGAGATTATTAAACAACTATTAATAAACCCTTACCTAACTCGCCATATTTTCTCCTCTGAACATAAGTACGTTAGTGGTTCATCACCTTTGTGAGGTTAGGTTTATTCTGTTATAATGGATTATATGATTGTTTTGGAAAATGATTCAATTGAAGACATATAGGAAAATGATATACAGTGTGGTCCACTGAGTCTGCAACAAATGGGAAACTTTTTTATTATCGATTTCTCAGAAAATGTTATTCTTGACAAAAGTTGGTGCATGTTCCAAAACTATACCAAGTGTACCTGAAATGGCTTTATGACAATCACCATACAGGATACTTAGGCCAAAAAATATAAATATAAACTTTTTTTAACGAGGCAAATAATTTACTAACTACATAAAAGTATTTGTGTTATTTTAGAGTTCTGTTAAATATCGTTGCAACAAACAAGAAGTTGACGGTCACCTATAAAAATACAAATCCATGTAAATTATACAAATTCACTTTGATTTGATAAGAAATACTCCAAACCGATTTGATTGTAGCTACTTCAAATACATATTGAATCAAAATAGTAAAAATATGTATCATACAGGGGTAATTCAAAATTTTCCAAAACAAAAAAAAATCGAATAGCAGGCCATGACTTCGTATCTGAACATAACTTTTAATTCTAAGCAACTTTTCTCCTCAACATATTTCTATATTTTCTGAAATAAGGGTACCTACTTTCCTCTTGAACGAAATTTATATTTTTTGGCCTATCCTGTATGGTGATTGTCATAAAGTCATTTCAGGTACACTTGGTATAGTTTTGGAACATGTACCAACTTTTGTCAAGAATAAAATTTTCTGAGAAATCGATAATAAAAAAGTTTCCCATTTGTTGCAGACTTAGTGGACCACACTGTATAAGTTGTAGACTTCCAAGATTTTGAGTTTCCACGCCCCAATTATTATGAGGAACTGACTGACCTGGATCTTTCAGATTGCTCGAAACAAAATCTACAGTAATGCAGCATTTGCAGCTGATAGAAAATGGACTGGAGTACCCTGATGTTGAGTAAAATGTGTTCTTCATTTATTTATTGTTCCCATATATGAATGTGCCAATTTAAAGTTAAGCTGTAACCACTTTATCATGTATACGTGAATATTCTTTGGTGAAAACTTGTTTGAAAATGTATCATCAAGTCAACAGACCTATAAAATTAAAGAGTTACCTAGTTAATGGTCCCATAACAAAAAGTCGATGCAACCAGCTGTGAAACTGAAGGGAGACCGGATTTACATCGTGTAATAATAACTACAACTGTAACACAATGAAGTAACTGTGTTATCAGGTGAGGAAATGAACTCGAAGACATACAATGTATCTCATCGATAACAGTTGAGATAGAGCATTTTTGTGTTATAGCCGATAAAAAGTACATTACCATACTAGTGCGGGAAGTACTCATTTTCGCACGGAAGTCATTGGAAAAGTTGCCCTTACCACACGCTCGTACAAAACATTTTTATGCGGCGTTTTTCAAGATGGAAATTCCCGAAAAACTCATTGTTAAAAAAATTGAGACCGAGTGCTATCTGTATTCCCAAATAGAAGAAATTCATATTTTTGCATTAATGCCAGGTTTAAACGTATGATTATTCATTGACGCCATCCATAACGATCTTCTGGAATCTCCGGTTTTAAATAGTTTAAAATATGGCAAAGTCGCCAAATGTAACAATTTTTTTCCGGCGGAATAATGTTTTTTCTAGTCGTTTTTCAATAATATGACATAAGAACATTTTCATAGAAGGTGTTTCAGCGAATGATTTTGATGACAGTAATCTCAAATACTCCTTAGCATACGTATAAAATTAACGAAATAAAATAAATAAAAAATAATAAAACGAATAATTAGGCTGAGTTTCCAATTATTTTTTTATTTTTCATATATTATACATTTTTTTTCTCATTGCTATATTATTATTAATTAGTTATCAACCCTTTTCCCCACCATTAAACTTTGGTTTTATTTTCAAATCCGATTGTAGTATTACGACAATCCTATGAAGGTGAGAAAGGCCCAGGTAACCGTTTAGGGATGAAAACAGTATTATGCATTCCACTATCACTATAATAATGGTAAACATGCAGTATGTACAGTAATTCTTGATTATCCACGTCGTTTTTGCTATAGCTCGATCACTCAAGGATTCAACTGCTTTCGCTTTCACACTTTTTATTTTAATTCACTCACAATAAAATAATACAATGTGCACGCCTCAAGAAGTCAAAATGCTTATAACAAAATTGAAAATTTTGCCCACATGAGGTACCTGCCAAACTCAAAATACTTTTCACAATTGAGAATCCCTGCTCGTAGAGAAATACGTAGTACAACTGGGAGAATAAGTGGAGAAAAAAACTGCTCCACTTCAAAGGATCAATGATGATGATAATAACAGTAATAATACAAGATTAAAAATAATTGCAGAAACTGATGTGATAAAAACATAGTTCTATGGTGGAAAAAAGGATATGTAACTAATTATTATATAATAGCATAGGAATGTTTAAAATTCATAAATTATATGGATAAAAAAGAGTATAAAAAATCTAAGCCTATTTATTCAGTTTTATATGTATTCTAAGGAATATTTGGAGCGCTGTAAAACTCTAATAAATTACCGCAATTTCAAAAAGTCATAGTTAGGAATATTAGTTATTAGGAATATTAGTTGAAAATCCCCTCTATAAGAATGTGAAAGTTAACTAGATAATAAAATGTTCCGCCGAAAAAAAAATTGTTCCAACATTTTCTTTCGTGATTGTTATTTTCGATGAAAAGTAAAGGAATCAAAGTTAGAGAGAATTTAATATGCAACTAAAAATCCCATAAACTTGGGGGGCTAAAAAAAAGTAACATTTTAAATGGTCTGATTATATTTTTTCCAGATATCGTGAACGGTTTGAACGCAGACACAGCGCGCATGCCCGTCAACTTACAACCTCCGGCGTACTACAGCCAACCCCAGAACCCAGCCGCCCAACAACCCAACGAACACCGCCTGAGCGAAAGGTCCGTGGAAGACGTCGAACGCTCCTCAGACACCTCTAAACTGTACGACGACTTCTCCAGGAAGGTCAAGAGCTACTTCTTCAACCAGAACCACATGGAAACGGAACCTGGAGGCAACAACGTCGCCAGCATAAAAAAAGAGTTGGGTAAGCCAAAGCCGAAACTGATAACACGACTACAATATACGTTCGTTCGCAGATGACCAGCTGAAGGGGGTACGAAGGTCCTACGCGAGATCTACGAGTATGTCACCCCAGAGTTACTACCACTTCAACTACCCCTACAATTACCTGAGCTACCCCAACGTTCCAACCAGCAGCGTGTCCACGACAATCCAGAGAAAAAAAGACGATCTGAGTACTGCCCTCGTTATCAAAATCTTCGACAAAATCATAATAGCCCTGCCAGCCATTATTGAAAGACTATTTGGCGAGGCTTTTTATGGCTTATCAAATGTAGACACTCAGTATTCCAATGGCTCTGGTCACGATTTGAGTTATAATGGAATGGAGGAAGTTCAAAGGGTTTTTTACAATCTTGGCATTGCTGGATACGTTCCTTTGATCTTACTCAAACTTATCAATGGACTCACCACTTTCCTCAACGTTCTCAAGAAGAACCAGGTCTTTAAAAACTTTCTCCTGCCAGTGTTGGTTCTGGTTGTCATCAGTGGATCGGTCATATTTTTGATTTGGTGGTTCCAGCCCGACGAAATGTATACGAACTACAATCGTATCGGATATAATAACGGTCAAGAATACGCCAATGGGGGTAATTATAACGAACATAAGGGTGGAAATACTGACATTTATTCTAAAGACTATCAGAACAATAATGTCTTCTATGGAAGGAACAGTTATAGGCCTGTATCGTACTCTAAAAGTTATGAAAATGGGAACAATAAGTTTTATTGATCATTATTAATTATGCAGTGATTGTTTATTTCTAGTACCGTTTTAGGTATAAAAATACCGGTGGTTATATTCTGTGTAATAAAATTATCGAGGCAGTTTTAACGTCTATTTATTTAAGAGTTTCTAGAAAATGAATCTCTTCTCAACACTAACGCTGCGAGGTCATTAAAATTGCAAAATGACTGCAAATATGAAGCATTGACAAAATTAGTAGGAAGATATATGCTTTCTAGAATATACTTGGCACGAGTATATTTCGAGTGGTCAACATTTTTGAACGACGTTATCACTGAAAAGTAAGGATAAATACTTTTATGTCTTATGAAAATTTTGAATCGATACATCTATTCCAAAATATGAGAGTTTCAGTTATTGAAAAAATTGTTTGAGGGAAAATGGTAGAAAATTGAAATTTTTGTGGGTCAAAATTTCACGAAAGTTTTCTCACGAATTTCCCAACTACTTTAACCATCGCTTTTCATTGTTGTAATAATGAAAGCTCCTGTTGAAATGGAAAAAGGAATGGAGGAATGAGCGAATTCGGTTTGTTTTTGAATAGGTACCTCGTCCATGGGTAGATGGCGCAATGACTTCGTGTTGTTCGCATCAGCTTTGGTCGAGGCTTGATAAATCAAATCGAATTCATTTGCTCAGTAGTCTTACAGTTTTCATCTACAAGAAAATCTAATATCAGTCTACAATATATAACAGTAGTACGGAACTTTTAACCAACATAATGGAATGGATTCCAAGAATCTGTGGTGCTGGTCGGCAACTTACATTTGTTGGTACTTTTAATTTGAGGTTATAATAGGGAAGAATATCGACCGATGAGGGCGCTGGTGATGGTTAAACTAGATCCACCATCTTGAAATAGTTACCTTGTTTACATTTGTGAAATAACGCGCCAAACTGAAATCCAGTCATCAGTTGCCCTCGCAAGACAAGATTTTGGTGTTTTTTTTGCTATATTTTCATTGTACGAAATTTTTCTCGTGAAGAGGTAATATAACTGTGTTCATGATGCTTGGAATAACCGCACAATACCATACATTGGAGGTGAACATAGATGCATTGTATTTTAAAATCTAATGATATTTGTTCCAGGACATTTTTAAGTTTTAGTGTAGTGTTAGTGAACCAAAGAGGCTTTTATTACATGGATGATGAAATGCGCCATAACTTCGCCTAAAAATAGCGTAGCCACGCATTCTAAACTGAAATAAATGAAGAACTGTTTACACTGTACTGTACTCATTTGTGCTTTGTATTTACGTGTGTTACGTTTTTTTGTGTGTGTTTTTGTTGAGTAGTGTAAATCGGACTTGTAACATTGGGGAGAGGAACATTCGAAGAGTGCGTGTCGTTCACGTGATCATTCTATCTTTTCAGCGGCTACATTATAGCAGCTCACAGCGCTTAAAACCGCTGCAGAAAATATGACTGTTTTCCATGATGAAATGTCAAATTACGTTCAACAGCTTCAACCGCTCTAAGCTGTTAGATGCAGCCACCAGGGTGGGGGCAAAATCTGATTTTTATTAAAAAAATCAAAAATCATAGATTTTTTTTAAATCATGATTTATTTGAGTTTTTTGATTTTTTAAATTTGAATTTTAAATTCGAACATTTTGATTCTTTGAAATTATTGTTAATTATTTTAATGCGTAAGTCTAAAAATTTTAATAGAATTTGCGGCTCAAAAACTCGTGACAACGCATTTGTCGCGCTTCTTGCAAGAAAAATCTTGTCGCGATTTGTTTTCCTTCTGTCCTATACACTCGCTATACAGTGCCGAGTGAGGCACGAACACGAACGCGTTTGTTGTGCTTTTTGCAAGAATATTCCTGTCGAGGCTTGTTTTCCATCTCAACCTATAAATTGACGTTGCCCAACAATTTCACGCATTACGCTAGCTGTACATTCGGATATTAGAAACAGATTAGGCATTGAAAAAGGAGGAAAACCCGTGTTTTTGTTTAAATTGGATAACAAAAATGAATAGACTGAAAATATACAGTAATAAAATTTAGGCTCCATTTTTAGTTTAAGAATTTGGAATTATGTACTTCTTTTTTGTTGTTTTTGCTAAAAGCAGATACTACTTTTGATCTTCGAGAAAACTTTTAAATTATGTTGTTAAAATTGATATTAATCATGATTTTAATTTTAAAAATCAAGCGATTCAAATCATGTAGATATCAAATAAATGAATTAATAAAAATATTGTGAATTTCAAACAATTGCATTTCTTCTGAGAAAATCTTCAAAGACTCAAGCTTTATTGGCTCAAAAAGGAAATAAATTCAAACACAAACAAATAGAATATTATGTAGTTTATTATTACAAAGACGATTGGTAAAAAACATTAGGGTTTCCACAGTCGAACAAGTCCATCTTCACTATAGGAACATATCAGGTTTTGATGGGGGTGATGTGAAATACCAATGACGTCTTTCTCGTGTATATTCAGAGTTCTTTCTAGTTTTCCTGAGTTGGTGGAGAAGCAATACAAAACCATATCTTCACCGACGCAATAGATCCAATCACCTCTAGGCGAAACAGTCGAACACACAAAGTCACCGCCTTCTCTTTTACCGCTGGCAAAAGATCTGACAATCTGCCCCTGCAAATTGACCAAAACAACTGTATTGGTCCTGTTGCAAACAACGAAATGTTCGGGATTTTTGGCAAAGTTGTGGATATTATTGACGGTAGTGTCACTTGCTCCAAGAGACTTGAAAGTATTTGTACATTCTGTGGTTTTTATGCTCCATACTTTGACGGTACCATCAGAAGATGCGCTCAGTATATTGTGTCCATCCTGAGTGAAAATAACTTCGTTGACGAACGACGTGTGCCCCCTGAATTCCTTCAAGGTCTTCCCGGATTTCAATCCGTGTATCCTGATGGTGTGGTCAAAAGACGCACTCAGCACTTGACTGTTATCCCTGGAGAACTGTAGACACGTTATACCCTTGGAGTGAGCCTTTTCGATTTTCCGCAAGCACTGCCCTGAACTTATCCGCCACACTTTCACTTGCCCTGCCTGGGACCCCGTCACCAACATTTCGCTGTCTCTCGAAAAAGCCATGCACAATACTGCATGTTCCATCATCATAAAACTCTCCTGTGCTTGGTACTTCAAATCTTTTCGTATCTTTCCAGTCGTGAAGTTCCAAACTTCAATAATGCCATCAACGCTTCCTGTGATGAGGTACTGCCCGTCAGGTGAAAAACGGGCACACTCCACGTGGGATTTTTGACCAAACTTGATCTGTTTAGCCATTTGTGTTGGGAAAGTCTCCTCTTCTTGTTCCCTCACAGCAGCTTTTCCCCTGAACAAGTCGATAGTAGTTCCAGGGGGTAACAAACCCTGATGCTGCTGCCACTTCAACGCCTGTCCAAGTAGAGCTAGTAGACGAGAAGAGGGCACAACAGACACTTCTCCTGATAAGGCATGAGCTATGGCAGCACGTCTTTTCTCTTTGCTACTGCCATCTGGATATGCCTCCCGAGGGTCAAAGTACGATCTGGCTAGAAGGTTTTCTAAATGTATGTATCTCTCAGGCTCGTTCTGCTTCAGCATTATCATGGGGTCTGTTTGCCTGAGCAGAGACCTGGCAGCCCCCAACTCGCGGAGTTCTATCAGCTCCAAGACAATTTGTTCATACAAATCTATCAGCTTCTTGTCTGGAAGCTTTAATGACTGTATAGCTTTCAGGACTGTGTCCCAATGTCCGTTGTTTATATCCGCACAAAACCCATCGACGCTGTCCACTGTGTTGAGCGTTACACCAGTTTCTTCCTGTAATGTGTGTAACGTTCTCAGTAGGTTAGACTCCTTCAGATATTGCTGGATTAGACGAATAACATCTGCTGATTCGATTTCTATAGACATGTTTTATGTGATAATGAAACTTAATTCAGATTTCGAATTTTCTATGCTCTTTTATTTCCTCTTCAAAGAACTTGTTTATATTTATACTTTATTTGAGGTTATGACGGTTATGTCATATCCATGTCAAATGTCAGTAACGTCAATGTCACACTACCATGGATAGAACATTGACCGAACCACAGATAATTTTTTGTTGAGGGCTGAATCATAGAACCGATTAACTTTGACTGAAGAGAAGAAGAAAAGTCACATCACTTGTCAACCACCTTTACAATATGTTCCAAATATCGTTTGGTTTTCTGGCGCTCATGTCTTCAAAACGTATTCGTCTGCCTCCTTCTCTCTCCTTCATAGCCGGCCGAGTAGTGAGAGAGAGATAGAGAGACGAGTACGTTTTGAATAAAATAACATCAGCAAACACCAGTTTTTCTTTGAAAAAATCTTCGAATTCGTCGACTTTATACGTGGGATTCATTTTGACAAAGAAATAAGACCTTACCGGTACGTTTTTCATAGTGCCAACCACGGCATTTAATCTTTTTTCAGTCCGAAGATTGATGCTCTCTTCTCTCTGGTCTAGTCCAAGTATTTCATAATGTCTAAGGTTTTCTGGGAGATTTGAAGAGTTCAAACCAAGGAAAAAGTTACAAAAACACTGAATTATATTGAAAATGACATCGACGCTTGGTAACACCTTAAAACACGTTTATATATTTTTGGAGGTGAATTGCTTCTACAGCAGTTGGCAACACTGTGTTTCGTGAATGGACGCTCTTTCAAAATCTCTAGATATCATAATTACCGCCACACTACTATATGATTAAATTTGAATTTAAAATTTTCGGGGGATTCAAACAGAATTTTATGAAACCAAAGTTAACTTTTTGTTCTCTGCATATTCATTTATCCTCTATATCTAACGCCACCTGCAAGAAACCATTAATTAACAGTCTTTTGTTTCTCGAGAATCTATCGTATTTTGAGCTTTTCAGCTAGTTGGGAGTTTCAATAAGGTTCTTAATGATTTCACGCAGAAATATACCGTTTTGCAATAACACAGCTTCCGGTAGGATTACAACAAATATTATAGTGCGCTGAGTTATACCTATCATGCAGTTCTCTTTTCAGAATATATTATTTCAAACATGGATATAGATCCGATAGACTTCTTTCCCGGTTATGAGCCATACGTTTATGCAAGACAGAATTCCAGACGAGCATGCTGTTGTACCGGTGAGCTAACCAATCATTTTAAGAGTAATAAGTATTTTTCAGGTATTTTCATGTAGGTATGATGAAACGAATCGCAACCATATTGTGAATGCTTCGGAAAAAAACGCCATATTCTGAATGTCTGTGCAAACTCACTTATATTATATCGTCTTTTGCTGATATCTTTTTCAACGTTCACTTCTGGTTCACGTATAGAATATTTGGCAGAAGAATGACAAGAGTTTAGGTTCGAAATCTTTTTCATGACATTTTGAATTCGGCACTTCTTAATTGACAATGTTGTCAGATCCCTCAAATTATTATATTTGCAATATGGGGAGTTCAGGGGCGGATCCAGGAATACATTAAGGGGGCGAACTATTAGAATTAGAGATAGTCGCATGGAAAATCAAGCGCAGTATGAGGCTAGTGGCAGGTAGAGCATTGAAACATCATTTCTGACAGTTTAGACTGGTATTATTATTGACATAAGAAGTCAAATTCAACGTTGTTTCTGGTATGAAATTAAAAGAGTAATTTTTCATTTGAAACGTTTCATATTTTGATTCAGACACGTTCCTATATAAAACATGGCAGCTACCAGAAATATCATAGATATGAAACGTTGCTGACACGTAACATACTCAACCGCATATAAATACAAAAAACATAATTTCAAAAAAACGCGTCGAACACTTTTCAATTGGAGATAAGAGTCCTTCGAAAGTGATAATAGGCATATTCCACACATTTTTTTCATCATCAAGTTGTCACTTTTACAAGTCTCTACACCTCCATTGACAATTTGTTACAGCAAATACTTTCCTTTTTCTTGAGAAAATTCTTGAAATTCACCAAAGCTTTTGGTCAAGAACTTAATGGTAACGCCGGGCATAGATAGAACATCAAATATCGCGAGATTTCAAGAGGACTTTGAAATAATTGTTGATCAATAGTTATCAAAAAACGTAGCAGTACCTACTGATTTGATTTCCTCATAAATGAGAAATTTTTTACTTGAAAAAATAGATGCTCTAGATTTTAATTCGAGAGTTAAAATCTAACATTTTTCCCTTGTAAGAAACCAATTCTTCCTTTTCTGTGACGGAAAAACAACTGAAATTTCATCTCTATTTACAGGTACAAAATTTCAATTTTCATGAGATTACTTTTTCAGGAATAAAACAGGGCATCAAACATTTTTTTACTCTATATTATTCAATATAACCGATAATCAACCACTAAGTTCCCAATTTTCAAAACAAAATGAATTGACAGATATTTGAGAAATCATTTTTTGGCCTTTTTCTCCTCCGAATAAACAAAATAGAAATTCAAACTTCTGTCAAAGTGGATAAAAAAAATTAAAAAATAGTCTGTTGAAACTTACGATAGCTTTCTGATAGGTCTAAATTCAAATTTAGACCAATCAGAAAGCTATCGGATCGTCGTACGATCGAATTTCGGATCTGTCTGAATCCAGCCTAAATCATTCATAGACGTTTATTGATTCATTCACGAAAAGAAAAAAAAAAAGGCCATCCAAAACTGCTACTCCCCTGCCTATATGACCTGTCACGAGTTGAATATTTCGGAAATAGCAGTGATATCCGCAGAGAAAGGATTTCATAATTCATCAATTTTTCCCACTAATGGTTTTTTTTAGCGAAACAGGATCTTGTCTGGGCTTGAGTTTGGGCAAAACTTCCATTTCTTCCCAACTTTTTCTCATGTAATTATTCCATATTTTCCAAAATGGGGGTACTTTATTCTTGAACAAATTTAATTTTGTCCTGCCCTGTATACTGTTTGATCAGAAGTCAATCTGAATGCTTGCAAGTTGGATATACGAACATGCACCAACTTTTGGCGGTGCCTAAATTTCGGTTGAACAATTAATATTTTTGTTTTCATTTGTTGCACACTTTATGAACCTCGTGCACATCATCCTTCATATGGATGATTGTTTTGATGATGCTAGATTTTTAGTTTCGAATCTCAATTTAAACTCAGGTGATTTTCCTAAAATCCTTAAATATGTTTCGCAACATGTTTTCAACTTACAGCCGATTGTACCGATGGCATTTTAACTTAATACCATCATAATAGAAAGTAGGTGCAATCGGCTGTTAATCTCTCAAATATAACGATGAGGTACTATATCTTATTGATGAGGATTTATTTGTTCACAGTTTTGACTCATCTTTTGGCAGTTCTGGTCACCATTGGGATTTCAGGATTGACCATGTATTGTAAGTATATATAGAAAGTAAGAATGCGCACTCTTTTTCAACAAGTAAGTTGACAGATCCCAGTGAACACAAGAACATCCATTGAACGTCCAATGGATATCCGAAATATACTTCAAGGGATTTCAATCGAACCTTCAGATTTCAAAATATCACCTGTCCGTCTCCAAAGTTTCACCCCTCTTTGTCGTTCGTCCCTCCCACAACGAAAATAGACTTCTAGAACGTTTTTGATCGGCCCACTTGCCAAAAGTGATATCGAATAAAAAGGCATTACGATGTCTACGGTTATATACATTTACGAGTAGTTGAAACTTTTTCTTCCATTTCAGATTACGAAAATCGCATCACTAAGAATATCATCAGGAACAAAAGTAGCAGCGAACAAGAAATAAACCTCAGTAAACCCGTCAATCTCAAAGAAATAATGGCTGAAATGGAAACTCTGAAGGAAAACATGGAAAAAACGAATGCTTGGAGGTAACAATTTACGTTTACCAATCCATCCATAAAGGGTGTTGTCGGTTCTCGTGGTATTAGCCAGCGGATTAGTTGTTTCTTGACGTATAGTAGTCCACTAACCTACCGTGTGGGTAAGTTGAGACTACCCTGGATTACCGATTACGAGAAACTCTATGAAGTTGCAAACTTTCATGGGGTGATAAAATAAGTTCAGACCACGTTGAAAATAATCCTTTTATTTTTTTGTGTCTAGAAAACACCTCGAAGAACTATTCGCCAAAATTTACTTCCAACAAGAATCAATTTTCGACAGGAAAGTTGAAGAAGCTTTGGATATGTACGACGCTGATAAAACTGGGCTTTTCGGTAGGTTTTCTTTCATTTTCCTATTTGCAATAGGGAATATGCATTACATTCGCAAGTTTGTCTCAAATATATTTTTGCTTGAATCTTTATGATCGTCACATTATAATAATATTTAGGAGTATTTTTTCATTTAGTTGTTATTCAAACCCATGAAATATTTATTATATGAAACTAGGGAGGGAAATTCAAACTCACAAAACGGATCACCACTGATCGAAAGGAAATGTCACCCAGGGAGCACAGAATGTTAATATTTTTGCATAAACTCTAGATTTCACGTCAGAATAGGTCAAAGGAGTGAAAGCTGTGAGGGTAAGGTGATTATTATGTTATATGATATATTTCAGTCCCTATAACCTACAAAACCATTTCTGTCAATGAAATTGCAACATAGCTCCTATTTTACGTCTATAATATCATGATATTATGTATACAAAATAATTCATTACAGAGGTGCACTCAAGTTCATTTATGTTTTATAGATATCAGTCAAATATGAAGTGAATCGATGTATATTATAAATCGATATGGGTTCTGTTGATTTTAAAGCGACTTTCAAACTGCTATTTAGCTAATGCAAAACTCACTCCTGACTAATTCTAGTGTAAATGATAAATTCAAGACAACGAAAATAATTCCTATTCCATACTAACTTACGACGAAACTCAATTATTTTTCAATTTTTTCCCAATAAAGAAACATTTTTTGTTCATTTCTCAATAGGAAATAATGAGTTTTGAACTTAAGCTTTGAAATATAATCCATTTTTTTGTTTCACTATTTCAGAAACCGTATGTTATTATTATTTTAAAAAAATGTTGATTAATAAATAAGAATGGGCATAAAAATGAAACGCTTATGTATTTTGGTACTTTCTTCAACATTTATTCTTGTAGTGAGAAGATACCTTGATATTGGAAAGATCGTGAAAATTGAAAAAAATAGTCTTTCGTTTCTCACTACAAAAAGTTTTTTGATAATAGTTCATCTATTGGATGATCTTCACCGTTCACATTATGGATATTCATCCGATGACTGTACGATGAATTTCAACTGGAAATCCTGCCGCCATTTTTTTTTGCTTTCATTTGTTTTGCTTCACTCTTGAGAGGTTTTTCTCATGTACCAAGAGCCTTCTTATATAAAAATAATAAGAAAAAGAATTCAATTCGTTTAACAATTATCGGTGTCTATCAAAAAATCAATTAACACCTTTCAGATTACGCCTCCGTATACGCCTACGGCTCCATCGTTTCTACCCCTTGCACGCTCCCCTACCCCGCCAACAAGTCCATCAACTTCTTCAGCCTGATCAACTTCAACGTCATGTCCAATCCGGAGTCTCTCCTGCAGCCGGAAAACCTGCCCGGGAATTGTTTCGCGTTCCACGGCTCCGAAGGCAGGATTCGGATAAAGTTGGGCAAGAAAATCATCATCCAAGCGGTGACGATGGACCACGTCAAGTTGTTGGATAACAGCGGGAGCGCTCCGAAGAACTTCGAAGTATTTGTGAGTGGAAATTTTCGTAAAATGGGGAGTTCTCTTCCTCCGATATTTTTTCCAAGGACGATTTCTCCAGTATTTTCAAGATAAAAAGTTCATCTAAGC
Source organism: Zygogramma bicolorata (assembly GCA_032362365.1). Taxonomy (NCBI): domain Eukaryota; kingdom Metazoa; phylum Arthropoda; class Insecta; order Coleoptera; family Chrysomelidae; genus Zygogramma; species Zygogramma bicolorata. The sequence goes on from JAVJAQ010005627.1 coordinate 617,183, forward strand.
TTTTTTAGAAATGTAACAAATCACCGGTTTCATTCTACAGCAAAATCAAAAAAGGCGACCTAAAAAGCACGTCCAATAACCCAAAAAAATATTTTGTTTTTTCTTCGAAACTTCCAAAAATTGTATCTGATAGTAGTATATTCACAGATAATTTTATAACACCCTATAGGTGTATCATTCCAAAATAAACTATTCGCTATAGAAAATAAGCGATACGCCCCCTATCGACTTTTGCGAGAACACTCAATGGTACTATCGCCATACCATTGTCTAAGGAATTAAGTAGATATGCAATGTTTCTTCTAGATAAATGGCAACACCGCCTTATGGGAAATCCCATGTTAATCTGGGGAGAAATCCCAAGCTCAATTATGGCACTTTTTTCCTACAACATGGGATTCTCCATTAGACAGTGTTGCACATTTTTCCCCAGATCTGCTAATTTTATCTCACGACCAGTTCAATGGCCATACTCTAGTTTGCATGTGTTTATATGGGGCTGTTCTGTTGACTCTCTTTTGGATTTTTATGATTTTTGTGTGTGTTTGAGCCTTAATAGTGATTGTGGAGATTTTCAAGAAGTTCGGAAATATCCAGTGAAATAATCGGAAGGTTTGCTGCTTTTCATTTATTGTGAGCGTATATTTACTTTTGGTTGTTTTCTTGTCCTGGATATAAATCAGTTAATCTTTGATACAATATCTACGGTATGGGTGCTATTGTATAATTTTGTGTGTTATGCATAATTCTAATTAGGGAGAATCACATGAACTAGCTGAAAACTGCCACTTCTGATACTTTATTATTGCTTAAATACATTGATAAATTTTATATTTGAGTGATCGTAGTAGATTTTTCCAGCAGAGAGATGTAATTTAACATTATTTCAGGTGTACCTACATTAATCATTAAATTATGCAATATTCAGGCCCAGCTTGATAGCAGAAACTCATATATCCAATCCTCATCTGGAAACAACCTCGAGTCTTTCGAATTTTACAATATTTTAATAATGAAAAACCTTCGATCTCGTTAAACGAAAAGTATTCAACTGTCGGTTGAGTCACTTCTCACACAGAAGTTAATGAGAAATTGAAAATTTCGCGAACAGAAGGAAAACGAGAACATCGAAGCTCCATATATACACATACAAATATAAAATGACAGTCTAACCATGGAGAGTTCCGCGTTTCTCCGCGCTAGCGTTGCGATCTCATTTTTTATCGCGAATAGCTGATACTGATACAATTTAAAAACTGTTGCACGTCATCATGGGCGTGGTTGAATTTTGAAGTACACTGTAGCCAAATTTTTATTGGAATTTTAGATATAGATCGATGTGTGATGTGTTGAATATGGAAGAAGGAAAATCGAAAATTTTCACAAACCTTTGCTAATAGGTACGTGTATATCATTCATTGAAATGTGGAAGTTCCGCCATGTGAAATGGTAAGCCTTTTTTTATCTCAAATCGAATTGGGGATCGTGACAATTTTTCACGTATTGTTTAGACTATGAGAAACAATAATTACTAGGTCCCACCCACCGGAGGAACGTATTTTTTTCATGAATATTTTTACTTTATATGTCGAGTCTATGGAACAAAATGTTTTCTTCAATTGAAGTTTAACTGAAGTTTAAAGAAATCTGCGCCTTAACCTAACTTAACATATCCAAACTTAACATAATAATGAGATTTTTTTAGTTTCAATTGATTTCAATGAAAAATCACGCTGAGACAAGAAAAACATATTTTTGTTTGACGATTTTATATTCTAAGAGAATCAAGTCAAATATTCGAATACATTTAGATTCTTCAGTAACGCCACTTATTGTTGACAATATGAATTAAATTTGTGAACTTTTATGAGGGAAAAACATTTTCCCCGTAGATTTGACATGTAAAATAAAAAAAAGTTCCTCCGGTAGGTGAGACCTGGTAGTAATTGTTCCTCATGGTCTGAGCTTTACATAAAATATGTTCACGACCCCCCAATTCGATGTGGGATAAACGTCTAGCTGTTATCTTTAATCTTGTGAGAAATCGCACTGACAGTCAAGGGCGCCGTTTCTCAAAGGCAAGGGGGCCCAGGTGCCCCCCTCCTGGATTTTGGATTTTTCCGTCCATACGCCGCGCAAGACACGATATCGACTCAATTTTAATTTTTTGGTAATACTTCGGTCGCTATGAGCATTTTTTTTGTGGAACTCACGTAATTCGGTCTCCTCTACAAAAAATCCAAATGAAATTTTCTGCGGTCTCGTATATTTTCGGAGATAAAGGTCCATTTTGTTGTGAAACTTCACAATTTTCCACATCAAATTTCTGTTGTTTGAACACACAAAGTTCGTCCTTCTTCTGATCAAACATCACTCACTCTCTTATTCACTCGATTTCAACATTTTCAAATAGAATTTTTTTTTTCAAATAATCCAATCATCTTCAAAAGTCAACATGAATACATTCAGTTCTCAACAATAACAATAGGAGCGGCAACACGGCAAAAACATCACTTTCGACTATCATATTGTACTATGACAAAATGCATTTTTTGAAAAACCAATGGTTTTTCTGCTTGAAAATGTTGAAAACAAGTGATCAAGAGAGTGCGTGGTGTTTGATCAGAAGATGGACAAATTTTGTGTGTTGAAAAAAACAGAAATTTGATGTGAAAAATTGTAAAGTTTCACAACAAAATGAACCTGTACGTATCTCCGAAAATATACGAGACCGCCGAAAATTTCATGTGGATTTTTTGTTAACCACACTCGTGAGTAATATTGTCCAAAAGGATTTTCATTTCAATTTAATGCATTACTTCGATTTCAAACGAATGTGCCACCTCCCTAACATTTTTTGTAACGGCACCAATGCTGACAGTATACACACTTGTCTTCAAATCTGCTGCAAAACGATAAAAATGAATATCTGACTGTAGATTATAAACATAATTCACTACGTTGCATTCAATTTGGCTCTCTAACAGCCATTAAGAGAAGCAAAGGAACATTATCATATCGCTCTCTTTCGAAACAACTAATTGAAGATGTCACGAACTTTTGGCAGCGATAGTTTTCAACTCTTCAGGCATTTTTACAAAGAGCCCGAGACTGATACTTTCTATATAAGCATTGAAATATACAGTTTTTGATCACAATGATCCAATTTGAAGTACCAAAAGGACCTAAACACGAAACAGTCACTTTTGAATGACAATTGTCAATTGGTAAACAAATGGTAAACAGACTTCAAACAAATTGCGGCAACATCGAGAGTGCTGCCAATCGAATACCGAAGAATAACAAGCGCCAAATTTGAAATTCAATATAAACGTTCCAATGGATTTCCATCAATGGATTGGTACCAGTGCGATATTTATTCACTATACATCCATATTACATAAAACAAAATGGAATTTGTATTTCAGGGACTTCAAAACCCAACAGAGGAACCGGGAGTGTTGCTTGGAACGTTCAAATATGAACAGGATGGAAGACCCTACCAAACGTTCCAGATAGACAGTAATTTCACTTACATTCCTTTCGAATACGTGGAACTACATATCCTGGACAATTACGGAAAGGAAGAATTCACTTGCGTTTATCGCTTCAGAGTACACGAAACGTTCAAGAACAAAACAACCTGAGGAGTGATAGAAGTGAGGAAATTGTTTTCGTTGTTAGATCTATAAGTTTCATTTTTATGTTGCACAGGAGAAAATAAACACTATTTCTTCCAAATCTTTTTAATAAACATAACAAATTGATTGTATAACGAACACTTCCAAATAATGGCACTTACCGGTGGTAAAAAAGTTCCTGAGTTTCAATTTGTCACTAGCCATTTCCGCCAACATCATGATCGGTCCATTGACATTCCCACTCGGTAAACTAGGGATGACGGATCCGTCTACGGCAAACAGATTATTTGTACCCTTCACTTCGAAGTTGAAGTTCACAACAGTTGTGGGATCTTGCTCAGGGCCCATTTTACAAGTACCGACGGGATGGTAAGAAGTTATAGTCAGATGCCTCAGGTAACATTCCCAGTAAGATTTCGTGTCAAAAGTATGGCCATCACAACCAGGAAAAACTCTTTCATTGAACTGCGCACCTAGCATCTTCATTTCTTCAGTATTCGCTAATTTTTTCACCAGTTCGATACCTCTAACGAGAACTTCAACATCTTCCTTATGGCTCAAGTAATTCGGGTCTATCAGCGGTTTACTCTTGATATCAGAGTCTTTCAACCTAATCGTACCTCTACTTCTCGGGTGCAAAAGAACGGGTAAGATGGTGATGGCGGTGTGGTTTCCCTTGGCGAAATAATCTTCCCACGTTGAATCTTTTATACCGATGAACCGTCTCAGATATAGACCGTTGTCTTCGGTTAAACTGAGAGGCATGATCATCAGCTGTAAATCTGGACGGACATTGCTCTTTCGACCGGCGGTGTCAGAAGTGGGATCTAGGTATGCCAAAGCGTCGCAGCCACCAAAGGTCCAAGGGCCTGCGCCGTTCCAGAAGTAGTCGAAGGCTGAAAATGGGGCTAGCATCTGTTCTATACCGACACCGATAGTTTGATTAAGTAGTATGAGATCGAACGCTGTTGCTAAGTGGTCTTGTAGATTTTCTCCGACTGGAAGGTCAAGTTTGTTTGTGATATTCACTTTATCCAAGTGATGTTTTGGACCTATACCGGAGTGTAGTAAGATTTTAGGAGTGCCGACTACTCCTGCAGAAAGGATGATACCTTTGGACGCTTTTGCTAGGTAACGTTTGCCTAAATGGCTGTATTGGACTGCGTGAGCTTCGAAGTTATCGTGAAAAATTACCTTCTCGACTATTCTGTTAGTAAGAAGAAACACGTTGGGTTTGTTAGAGTGAATTAGTTGGTGGGATGGCGTCCAACGTTGACCGTTGCGAATGTTGACTTTAGGCAGTCCGAATCCTGAAAAAATTGGACGATAGAAAATTTTCACGAATTACATCAGGTTTTTTGTTGATAAACTCATGACATTTCCGATGGTTTTAGAATCTTGTTACACCCTGTTTCGACGATGCAAATTGTTGCTGCATGTCCTTGCGGTGACTTGTCGCTGCGTGTAATGTCAACAAATTTACCACAGAGCAACTCTAATACATGCAATTTTCAGTAGTTGCAGCGACAAATTGCATCGTGCAAATAAGGTGTGAGTAGAATATTTAACAAACATTCAATTCGAAGTGTCAAACTTGTCTGTTATGCATCTTGGATGAACCTTTGTTGGCTTGAGAACAGAATAAAAAAATATGTGTGGCCTTTATTCGATCAGAGATCTCGCAAGCATTTTTATCAATTTCGAAAAGTGCTTTCTTGAGTAATTCAACCAACACTTATACATACCTTTTTCGCAATCCTCAGTACGTGTTGAAATGGAGAAGCCAAGTCGTTTTGCTGCCTCCAGTATGAATCTTGGCAGTATGGAAGTAAAGCTTACATTTCTAACAAAAATCGAGCCTTGATGATGGTCTAGATAAAAAAGTATTCAACCAATTACAATGTTGAATATTTTACAATAGGAAATATGCAAAAAAAAAATTCGTCCAAAATCTTTCTTTCTAGAATGTTTATGATTGTCAAATTATAATCGAAAGGTATTTTTTTCATTTAGTTATTATTCGAACCCATGAAATATTATATGAAATTAGGGGGGGAAATTCAAACTCACAAAACGCGTCACCACTGGTCGAAAGGAAATGTCACGTCAGTGGACACAAAATGTAAGTTAACTTATATTACGTAAGGAGAGTTAAACGAAGTGAAAGCTGCAATGCAATTATAATGCTTCTTCCTGATATATTTCATTTTATAACAAACATTTGTATCATGAATGTACACAGCAGTTCACAATAAACTTATACATAAAATGTTCATTGAAACTTGCGATAAAACTCCTACTACGTCTATATTATGATATGGTGTATATTATAAATCGATATGGGTTAGGTTAGTTTTGAATAGAAGTGTCTACTGCTGAGTAGCTGATGCAAAACTTAATTACTTCTAACTCACACTCACACATTTCACTTAGAACAGTAATTCGTATATTTTCTAGCCTTTTTATATTTTTCTCTACCTCATAAAGACATAAATGAATAATTTCAAAAAGTCATGCATATTCTCTACTCGTTTAATTATTCTTCATTCAAAATAACCTATCTTCGATGTTGAAGAATACTCTTTTCAACTGAATTCACACATTATAAGTTCATAATTACCTTGATCGTTTGTTTGTTCTAGTTTCTTGAAGTAGGGTAAAATATCTTTCTCAAACGTATATCCTTCTTTATTTTTGAACCAGTCATTGAAATCTTCTACGTGCCCTCTCACATAAATCATGTTGTTGAGCATACCAGTTCCCCCCACCACTTTTCCCATGGGCCACGTACTCGCCTGAAAACAAAATATAAATGATGATCACCATGCCAAGTGAATCGATTTCTATAGGGATTTCGATTTTGAAACTGTTTTTAGTAAGCGATTATTATCGCTTCAGTTATTTAGTCTTTCTCTAAATAAGATGATTATGGATTGTAGTTGATAATAAGAGAAAATTCTCATATATGAAACATGCTTTCTAATACGTTATTGGACTAACATTCTAAGCCTTTCTTCAATCCATAAATTCTCCTTCATCCAAATATATTCACCAACTTCGTCCATTATGCATTTTTTGATATATGAATGATAGTAGATACAAAGCAATTTTAGAAGCCATGTATTATACAATTTACCATAAAAGTAATAGCAGCTTTGGCAACGTTGATTTTCCATAATTCACATCATACCCAACGTTGGTATATAGGATGAACGTTGCATCATACCCAACCTGCCTCGCCATCTCTGAGAGAGTAGCCCAACTTGTCACCTGTCCTTTCGCCATTTTTGTCTGTGGCAGGTGAAGTGATACAGAATTCTTTATTACACAAGTACATAGTTCATATAGACAATGGTTCATAATTTTGAATTTTAATTTGTGGTGCAGTTATTGTCAAGTTCAGCTGTGGAAGTTAAAAATATATTACAGATTATTACGTTGTTGATAGTGTGTGTGTAACAGCTGAATGATATAAATTCAATATCTGAGTTACTACATACTTGCAAAATACATCCAAATATTCACTCACATTATTGTTCAAAGCTAAACAGGAGTTGGTTTGTGGTGTTGTACTATACTGCCAATCGAAATGCGTTTTCTCCAATAACACACCTAGTGTAGGAATGTCCAATAACTTATGACCATAGCTTCCAGCTTCCAAGACTAGTATGGTAACATTTTTGTCTTCGGCGAGTCTTCTGGCTACCACTGCACCAGCTGATCCACATCCCACTTCAAGGTTACAGGTTACTTTTTACTTTCATTCAAAAAAAATCGTTTAGTTTGACTTACCAACGATATAATCGAATATTCCACTTTGAGGATCATATTTTGTGTTAACATAACCGAGAAAAATATTGCTGTATTCTAGGTAGCCTATGAATATCACAAACAAATTAACGAGGATATAATAGACCAAAATAACAATTGAACGTGAATTAAAAAGCATTTCGCTTCTTTGCAAGACATAATCATTCTAATCTAATTAGTCTTCACCCTTGTACTGTTCCTTGATCCTAAGATGTCTCTTGATCCCTTAGTTTCCAGCTAACTACAAAGTCCCTGTTGACTCCGTATTTGAGAGCAATCACTCATCATCAGACTTGTTAATTGAGGGATTAATTGAATTTTCATGGATAGATTGATGAGTAAATAATCGAATTTGTGAATTTTTAAATCTTTAGCCACATCGAAATTTTAGGTTATGTATGTACACGTGGTGGCAGGGTTGCCAACCCAGAATTCGAAAAAGACGTAGACCAGATTCAAAAAGTTACGTAGAAATACTAAAATTGCACATCAAAAGTTAGTAGATCTACGAACTTTTTTTTTGAGTGATACAGAGGGGATAAGGTAGGTAATATTGAATCCCAACAAGATCAGTTTTTCTGTGAAAAATCTCGTCAAGTGTACATTGATAGGACTTTAAAAAATATTACAAAAAATATCAAAAAAAAATAAGTGATTTTTGGCCATGCTTGGTGTTCGTGATCACAATTTCAATTATTGAAACTCGACGTTTTCTTGATTTTTTACGTCATTTTTCTTCGTGAAGAACAATATATATTTTTTAAGTTTCGGCACCCAAGATAATTAGCAGACTCTTTCCAGCTCTACCTTCTAGGTACACTCGTAAGAGTATTCAGCAAAGGGAAATTTGAATTGAAAAACAGAGTTCTTTAGTTTGAACCTTTTTGATTTTATTCGTTATCGGGCAAATTGAATTTCTTCCTATATTTTTTTAGATGTTCCTGTGATAGCTCGAGGCTCTTTTGTAAGCCACTTTTTGTGAAAAGTAACCCTGTTTGAGTGTATGTAGAGAGTCTGTTCCTGATTTTTGTTTTCATTAAATTATTGCAGAAAAAGGACGCTCAACATTTGCACTGCTATGTGGCAATGTTAATAAATTTTGGGAGAGTTGTGTCAGTAGAGGAAACATCTGGGATGAATCCCCCTTTCTGATTTTTGCAATGTGACGCCAGAACCTCTTTTAAAATGGAAGAAATGATGTGTTGAGTTGAGTGGAAGGGCGAGTATGCGCTGTGTGCGTCAGTGTCAGTATAAAACGGGAAATTCATTGAGTTTTTTTGGCGAATGTGGCGGGAATCGGGAAATGATTCAGCCCAATGAATGAGATGTTACAAATTTGTACAATTTTGTGAAAAGTGCGTAGATTCTCTGGGACTGAAGTTCGTAGGTTTTCAAAAAAGGCTCAAAGTACGTAGATCTACGTAAAAAGACGTAGGGATGGCAACGCTGCGTGGTGGGCGAATTCGATTCGTATCAAATCATCAGTATCCATAGACAAATAATTCTCTTTCTCTATGTCAGTATCAGTTAGGAAAGTACTCGAATAGAATGAAAATAGTTTCAAATCAATAAATCAAATCAAAGAAATTGCAATGTCACGTCGTTTTTTTCGGTAAAGCGTTAGTTAAGTTAAGTTGGCTATTTTTTTCAATGGGTCACTCGTTTCTTTTCTATTGAACGTTAAATCGAGCGCGCCTCTTTATAGGAACTAGTTTTTGGTTTGGCAACATTGTCAAGAAATTATTTTGCCAGCTCTTCAAAATCTTTCTGTCTTTCAGTCATCGGCATTTGACGCATTCACTCCCAGTGGCATTTTCTCACGTGAGTTTTTTTAAATTTATCTTTTGAAATCTTGGGAATCCGTCTTAACTTTCTGTTGATTTTTGTTGTATGTTAACTCCTTGTGGAACAGGATAAAAGATACTATTTTATTTTTAATTTTTCCTATCAACACCCAAATTGTTTGTTTTGATGAAACTGGCATGGCTGATCGTTCGGTTTTCTTAAAAACAAATTCAATTTCGTACAACCACCTGTTCAAAAATTATGTGAAAAGTATTCTTACTCTTGATTTAGATGTCAATATCTTGAATGATTATAGTATAAAATATAAGAAATAGATCACACTTCGCTTAGGGAAATATAATTCATTACTTATTTTTTTACGAAAAATTATTTTTCATTTCATTAATCGATTTTGTTTTAGGTTTATCGTAACTCAATACAAACGTAAAGATGTCGGGAGGTTTAGAGGTTCTTAGCCTCAAAGAGGACGATGTAACCAAGATGTTGGCAGCGGGTACCCATCTGGGAACCGCAAATGTGGATTTCCAAATGGAGCAGTACATCTACAAGCGTCGCGCTGACGGAGTGCACATCATCAATCTCCGCAAGACGTGGGAGAAGCTCTTGTTGGCTGCACGAGCTATCGTGGCCATAGAACACCCAGCTGAGGTGTTCGTCATCTCTTCTCGTCCCTATGGTCAGAGAGCTGTGCTTAAGTTTGCTGCACACACTGGAGCTACTCCCATCGCTGGAAGATTCACTCCTGGTAAGTTTTTGATTTTATGAAGATACACAAATGTTGAATAACTGATGAATTTGGTTGATGGTTGATGACAATCCTTGATAACATAATTCAAAAAAACTTATTTTCACCAGGCAGTTTATGAACCATATTTTTTGTTTTCTCGTACCTTCCAGAATTCAGTTCAATTCAATTCAGTTATTGTTGAAATATCAAAATTTTTACTCAACAGTATTCTAATTTGTTATCGTTATGTAGTAAATTATATTGCTTGTCAGATCGACGTCAATTTCAATAGACACCATGATAATCTGTTTCAGCCGCTTCACTCTGAACAAAATTACTCTCTTCAGAACCTTTGGTGGTTATTGAGCCTAGTTTCCAAATTTTTTATGGGAAGGCAGCTTGTTAACCTTCTAAAGGCGGATTTAGTGAAAGCATAATTTAGTGGATGATAATGCATAACACATTTTTCATGTGGGGTACCACAAGGGTGTATTCTTGGTCCCACTCTTTCTAATATATATAAATTGAAAGTCTGCGTCAAATTTATATGACGATTTTTGCGTGATACTACCTTGGTTTATTTCTCTGAAAATATTAATGAGTTCAGAAATAAAAATGGAAAGTGATCTCAGTATTATTTCACTGACAAAATTTTCATAAATTGACTCTATTTCCCATAAAATCCAGTTTTATGTATAAGAACATCTAGGAGAACATCACTAAATATGAACCAGCCACTCATTTTTAACAATTCCATAATAGAAATTATAAAAACTATCAAATTTCTGGGCCTAGTCATTGATCCAACCCTGTCATAGACTAGTTCCAATACCTTAAAAATATCACAAATCATTGGTATATTTGAAAATTAATTACTTTAGCTTGATTTATTGGAAACTACGGTTCTTTATATTTTTTTTTGGGTACTGCATCAAAATCAGCAGTAAAACCAATGAAATCGTTACAAAACAAGACTAAAATGTATTTACAAATTGCCATTCCGAGCATCAACAAACATATTATATTAACCCGGAAATCTTCTGGACATTGATTCATTATTCAAGTTAGAAATAAGTATTTTCATTCATTCAACCAAAAAACAAAGCATTCCAATTTCTTGTATGTCATCATTTCGGTTAGCTATAATCATCTTGCTAGACTACAGCATAATTTGAAAACTATACATTTGAAAAGAAATGTTGGAAGAAAATTGTTATACTTCACCGGAATCAAAATTTACAATAGTCTGCTGGATTACCTAAAAAATATGTCAAAAAAATTCAAAGAGATGGAAGAATACCATATATCAATAAAAGATAAGTAATCTTGATTCAACTGATTTTTGTTTGTTTGTTAAATTGAAATTTCCTTAGAGTATAGGTCAATAGGGTTTATGTAACAATTTGTTATGAGCTTCTGATCATTGTATAAACATTTGTTTCTTAGGATTGATGAGCTGTTATTTATGTTATCTTTTGGCATTTTATACAACTAATCAAGAAAATATGTGATTTAATTTCCACAATCCGTAAAAAAAAGGTAAAAAACGATATTTTTCGAAAAAAATGTAAGCTGCCTGTTTCCTGCCCAATTAACCAATATCCAAGCTCTATAGTCGCTGATTGTTCCTACCTATGATGGGGACATGCACAGAGAAACTTTCAGCATTTATTAATAACAAATGACTTGCCTTCGCGAACTCTCGCGAGCTAATATTATAGTTGGAGGGTATTTTCCATGATGATAACACTAAGGAACCTATGAAACATGATTATACTTAGCACCTGACTTCTAGTTCACCGAATTCAATATTTATGCATTTGAATTTCGAAAAAATAATAAATTTTTGAATACTTTTCCAGGTGCTTTCACCAATCAGATCCAGGCCGCCTTCAGAGAGCCCCGTTTGTTGATCGTGACTGATCCTGCTTTCGATCACCAACCCATCACGGAAGCATCCTACGTCAACATTCCAGTCATTGCTTTGTGCAATACTGACTCTCCTCTGAGATTCGTAGACATTGCCATCCCTGGAAACAACAAATCCCCACACAGTATCGGTCTCGTGTGGTGGTTGTTGGCCCGTGAGGTAAGTGTAGTTTCTATATTGAAAAAATAGACCAAAATTCGTTTGAATTTCTGTATGTGGTTTTTTGATATTCAAGTTCACCAGCAAACAACACTGACTTTATTCAGTACACTTTGCTAACCAAGTTGAAGTCTTCAGGAGACACCTATCCACAAACTGTCTGAATCAAAGGTGAAATCTAGCTAAATAATGGAAATGGATAGATATTGAGGAAATATTTTTTGAAAATTCAATGAGAGAATCTGGAATGGGAAGAAAAGCTCTATTAAGAATAAGACCTGTCAACTTATTGAGCAAAAACTAAATACAGTGACCATTTGATCTTCGGAAAATTAATGTAATTGAAAAAATCTATTTGAAAGAACAGAGTTTATGTTTTGAATTAAATATATAGAAATACACAAAGAAAAAATTCAAACAAAAGAGTATTGGCAATTGAACACTCAATTTTAGTCTGCATCCCTATCTTATTTTTCAGATTTATATTATTTTAATTCGGTGCAATATTTTGAGTTTTATCTAATCGTTTTTTCAGTTTGCCCCATTGACTGCGGCGTCTGGAATTTTGTGTTTGATATTTTTTTCAGTTTTCTACTTTGGGAAGGGGGTTTTTCTCTTTGACTGGATTAGTTTTAGTGTAGTTCTTGGCAGGTGTCAGTTTACTAAATGATAAAAGTTCATATCAAAATAGAAAGTTATTGCCAAATAGATATTATTTCTTTCCCTTATTACTCGAGTATTCCTGATTTTACATCCATTCTGGGTAGTAAGAAATATTTCAATGATTTCAAAATGTTCAAATATGTTTTTGCTGAGAAAAGCATTCTACTCTGTAGATGAATTTTCACATCCCTTCAAGTACTTTATTTCGATTTTTTTCAAGAAAAAGATTGAAACGCTGCTTTAAAGGTGATGTTTTATAGCTTTTTCATAAAAAATACTTGATTTTTGTCGAGATCAGAATTCTTCATTGTAATGGATATGTATTTTCAACCTAGTTGACTTGTCAGAAAATAAAAAAAAACTTTATGAAAGTAGTTGAATTGAAAAAAAAAATAAACTTTGGTCCAAAGTGCGTGTATATCATTCAAAGAAGTCTATCTGAAACAACTAATCTCCTGACTATATGACGACGTTTTACATATAAATCGCTTTTTCTTGCTCAATTTGTATATTAAGCATATGAAAATTGAATCAAAGATCAAGATAGCAATGATTGGAATATCTACACAAAGCAAAAGGAAGAGCTATTTGTAGAAAAATCTCACGAGGATAATATTCCATCCCAACTCATACAAGATCTTGTTTTGCTTAGAGAAAAATATCTCATGACCTCTTCAGTGGGAAAGAGGGTAAAATACTGAGTCCTTTCACTACAATCTTCAGACTATGTCGATATATTTGTGACAAGTCTGTCACCATTTTATTTCTTTCATAAAGTAATAATTTCAATTTTTCTATTCAAGAAACAAAAAATAATTAGTGATGGTAATAAAATTTATTCATCCCAAGAAACATTTACAGTTTATAAATATATTAAAGTGAAATAGAACAAAGTATGATGTAGAAGAAATATATGAAAAAAAGACTGTTGAATTGATCAATATAATTGCATTGTAAATATATCATTCTGATAAAATATATTTTTTGAGATTGTCTTTGAACCTTTTGATATTTTTGATAGTTCAATTGAATTTGGTAGTTTATTGTAGAAGTTTATTCCCTCATGAAAAATTTATTTCTCCCTGAATCTGATATGTATAGACGGATGATGAAAGTCAGTGATACTTTGTCTAAAAATAATTATTTGAAGTAATCGGACAATTTCAAACGACCCCCATCTATCATGATGACAAATGTTCCCAATTGTTATGATTAATCTGTGATGTTTCATAATTTTTCCACCTGACATCCACCCCTAAAACTCCTTACCTTTTTATTACCGATGTCCGTACTCAACTATCGAAACTTCCAGGTCCTCCGCCTGAGGGGCAGCATCCCCCGCGACGCCAAATGGGACGTCGTCGTCGATCTGTTCTTCTACAGGGAGCCCGAAGAGGCCGAGAAGGAAGAACAAGCCGCCAAAGAAGCAGTGGCGGCGGTCGTTAAGCCGGCGGAGATCGCGGCCCCCTTGGACGCCCCTGACATCGACTGGAACACGACCGAGACGACCGATTGGGCGGCAGAGGGCGCCCCGGTCGCTCCAGCGGCCGTGGCGGCTCCATACGCCGCCGGCGCCGCCACTGACGACTGGGCTACCGAGGACCAGGCGCAGTGGACGGCGGCAGCCACTGCCGCCCCGCCGGCTGCGGTCGCCGCTACCAACTGGGGAGGGTCCAGCGATTGGCAGTGATTTTATTTTTGTTTTTTTTTTAGTTTCTGACGTGTGACACACGATTTTGTATCAATAAAAAGAACGTAACTTGGTTTTGTGTTTTTATTCGGTGTGGTCCTAGTCCTTTTCCTTATAATGTTTGATCAATTTACTAGCCATTTTATTACATATGTTGAGTCTTGTCAGAGAGAAATGAAGATTTTCTTCCTAGTTTTTTGGGGTTCCAACTTAACCACAATCTGAAAAAATAATTGATGTTGTAATCCAGATGTGTAGAAGGGCTTCTTATAGACCGGGAGGTCATGACAGGTGACGTTCCACCATTTTTTCGTGCATGCCTTTTTAAGGCTTGATAACTAACCCTAAAATATCAAAGATAGTCGGGGTTTTAGCCCCCCCGCGCGTCCTCTTCATAAGGAAAAACGCTTTTTTTTCTGTACAGAATTTTCCGGAAATTTTTCACCGTTGGTCCTACGAGGGGTGCAGGCCAATTCTCTCATAGTGTTTTTATTACAAAAACTTCAATTCTTCACATCGGCATGTAATTTGAAAACACGGAATTTTCCTTAATTTTTTTTCAGGTTTTCATAACCCTTTGATCATCTTGGGCCGCTGCGGGGTGCATGCCATCAATTATTAGAGCTTCAATTCTTCCGTATATTACAATGGCATGCAGTAAAATATCACGGAAAAACACGAAAATTCGCTACAGAAAGAAAAGCGTTTTTCCTTATGAAGAGGACGCGCGGGGGGGCTAAAACCCCGACTATCTTTGATATTTTAGGGTTAGCTATCAAGCCTTAAAAAGGCATGCACGAAAAAATGGTGGAACGTCACCTGTCATGACCTCCCGGTCTATTATCTAACCCGAGAAGTTTCTGCGTTCATTAAAAACCTGAATAAACTACGTCCTATCAGTCTGAAACTTCTTGTGTAATTTGACAAGATACAACAAAGAAATGGTATATACAGATTGGTCCAACGGAAATTATGCGCCTAGCTTTTCTCTTGTAATTTAAAGCATAATTACTACCACACGATGACATTAGGAAATCGAAATTAATCTAACGTCGCCGCTGAGCATCACAAAAAGCCAAATTTACATAGTTCAACAAGCGAATATTTACCTGGACTGACCGCTGGATCTAGATAACGCCAGACGTTCTCCATGCGACGATTTCCGTCTTCGAAGCGTGAATAGACAAAATTCTGAAGAATCTACACAAAGATGATATTTTTGAGCGGGACGTTTCATCAATAGGATATTGGGAACTTAGTGCAGAAATCAGTTTTATGCAGTATTTAGTAGTATGTTTCGGTCAGTTGAGGAGTGTGTTGTGTGAGAGAAGTATAAGTCGGAGCGATAGTTCTATTTTTGAGTGAAGTTAATAAAAGTAGTTGAGTTTTCGAAGTATTATTTAGACAAACGAACCCAGAAATATAACAATATGTATTATTATTAGGTCTTTATTTAGCAAAATACTAATTCACAAAAATACAGAGTAGGTATACATGTATACCTATAAAATTGTACAAAATGTGGAAAACTTATAAAATCAATCAAATTATTTTTCTCTGAACATATATGTCATTTTGTGAGCGTGTATTGTGTGTGTGTGAATATTATTGTTCCAGTTTAGACGACAAATACGAAGGTGTGAGAGAGATTTTCATTTTATGTAGAAAAACCAAAGCTTGATACTCTGAATAATGTTCTACTGACATCCAAAGCACACAACTTATTATTTATATCTGTACCTGTTCTTTTTTATATATTTTGTATTCTTATAATCACATCCCTTTATAAGCACATTGTTAATCGTATCAGCTAGAGTATGTTTTTGGTACATAAGTAGATTAATGTATCGTCTGAAAATAGATGGATTTGGCAGCTTTTCACACAATTGACAATATCATTTATGTACAACAAGAACAACAGCGGCCCCAGTGTGCTTCCCTGTGGTACACAGTTTTCATTTAAAATTTCTGAGGATGTTATTTTGTTAAGATGTATAACCTGTTTCCTATTCTGCAGATAATTATTGATCCATTCCAATGCCATCCCTGAAATACTATACTTTCGTAATTTACATATTAGTTTTTGCCTATCAATTGTTTCGAATGCGCGTTGTAGGTCAAGAATAATACTGCTCCAATCATAATATTATTATCCTGATGCTGTTTCCAATCATGCGAGACATTTTGCACCGGACTTTCGCAACTATGTGACTTTCTGAAACCTGATTGATTCTCGTACATAAAATATTATTATCCGAAACATAATCAGTTAATTGATTACAGACTATTTTTTCGAGAACTTTTTCAATGGCTGCCATCATAATTATGGGTCTCAAATCGCTTGCTATATTGAAATTACTAATTTTTGGGATCGGGATTACAGTAGATATTTTCAAAGCCGACGGTAAGGTGCTTGTTTCAAGTGAATAATTGATAAAAGGGTTTTCTATACTATCGTAAATTTATCCCAAAAAATCGGATTATATTTCATCAGGACTGCCTTTATTCGGCAATGCAAAAACTCCCTCAATTGTTCTCTACTGACCAGTTTAAAATTCATTAGCACGTTCGCGGGAGCTGGTATTGGATCTAGACATTCAGTTATATTTTTTGTGTCAATTTCTGAAATGATTTCATCGATGCTGTTCACGTAAAATGAGTTGAGATTACTACACAATAGATTTGGTTCGTGAATAATTTGGTGATCAGTTTCAACCCCCTAGCGAGGTGGTGTCAACACTCCTTAAATGGAAAATTGTTATAAGATGGCAACTTTTCGGGGTAGATAGAAGTCTACACTTGAATAAATTAAAATTTGATTGCTTGATTTTTTCAAGATTGTGGTAGGCTGAAAACTAGGAAGAAAGGATTCATCCATCACAAAATAATGTGAAACCTTGCTTTCTTTGAAATGAAGTAATTTGAAATTTCTGTAGCTATTTTGATTCTTGAATCCCAAAACTTATTGGTATTTTTTATCAGTACCAGTTCAGTTCTGACTAGTCATTTATTTCATACAATTTGATTTCACTTCTACATTTTAGACCTTTATACATTACTTTTATATATACAGATGTTTTTCGTGTATCACGATATTTTATGTAGTTACAACTTTGACGTATTGACCAATTATACTGTAATGTACGACTTTCTTGTATCTTTCAAATTCAATTTGAAAATAAATGTTCTCAAAATAGTCAACGACAGTAAATAAGAGATTACAAGAATTAAATGTAACATTGGTATAGATTCCTAAAATATTAATTCTTATTTTTTCAGAAACAATAAGCAGAAATATTTCATGTGACAGTTTTAAAAACGTGAATATTTGTAAATGCAGACATGGGAAACGGATTTCGATTCATGGGGCTCCCAATGCAAGGTTGAGCCAGCCAACATTCACAGTCGTCGACTAGCTTGAAATTATAGATTTGGTCGCGATCTGATCAATTATGCGATTGAAATGGATTTAAATCATTCGAGTCAACAAGCGACTGCAGGTTGAATAGTTGATATTCCGTCATGACAAAATCCTCTAATTGTAATCTGATCGACTGTTGCCTCGTTAACATTGCATTGATTTTGCATGGACCGATAATTATTTTTTTACTCCTTCTAAACGGATAAGAGGCGATTCCAAGGTAGGATATGAATTCAAAAATCAATTATTTTAGCGAATTATCTTTAAAAGAAACAAAAATCAATCGCAAAAATGGATTTTAACAATAATTGCAATATCTCGATTTTCCCGTCGTACTTAAATATAAAATTTCATCTTAAAAATCAGAGCTTACTGTGCGAATTCTAAAACTTGGTTACTGTCAATATGACATTAATTTCATTGTAATTATCGGTTATAATTGCACGAGTGCATAAAAATTACCGATAGTTTTGCAAGAAAGGGTGATATCTAAAAATTGCAAGTTTATTTTCATATTTTGGCGAAAGTGCCCGAGCCTGAAGGACGAGGGCTCTTTTACAAGATATAAAAATAACCGAAAACAATTTGTATAAGATATCACGCTTGAATGCAAAATTATCTGGTCATTTTTATGCACGGATGTAATTCATTGGAATATTTCACGAATAAAGAAATTCTCAAGGAAATGTTATTTTTTGTTCATTTATACTTTCCTCTATAAATTGACGTCCAGCGATACGGTTTCAAATGTGTTGTTATGGTGACTTGATACAATGCAATTACCGCTGTGAGTTTTCGATATTTGCATTGCTCTTATGGGACATTTTATAATATGAGGGGAATATTCAGTATCAGTGTTTTCTGTAACAGATTAATCCACAAAAATATGTGATTCTAAAGATGAATTGTTCAGTCCAAATATCCTTTTTGCTTAAAGCGTACGCCCTCCGAGACGATCCATTTTATAGTCGTTGGTTCTAGTCTTACAAAAACCGTTTTTTTTTGGTACTTTTTTTCAACGATTGAAATATAACTTTTCAGGCACTATTAATTTTTGAAATTTCAGGGAAAAGTCGTCGGAAAGAATATAATATTGAATTTGATAGTTTCCTTCCTTTTGAGTTTTTCGTAAATATCGAAAAAATACTCCATATCTAAAATTAATTATCAATATGAAGCTCAAAAGAGAATTCTGAAGTATTTACCTGGTCAAATAAAAAAATTACTGTGCCACTCGAATGGATATATTATCTACCCTTGTACAAACTACTATTCCACATCTCTATAAAACGGTTTCCTGAAAATTTTGGTTAGTGGAATTGAAAACCTCGGAATATTCTGAACTTTTATTGACAACAAAAGTATAGAAAACGATTTAAAAATAGAAAATAATTTACACTTACGCCAACTTAGTCTTAGGTACGCATATATTTACATTTTATTCGTTCTGGCTATAAAATTCAACAACGCAAGCGAAAATATTAAAAACTGTTGAATCCCAACAAAACAAATATAATTTAAGATATATACAATCATATATGTGAATACGATAGACACTGTAATAGCTGGAATAATGCTATAAAATGAATGCACGTTCAAATGACGGAACTAAAATTAAGAAACTAGAGAGTGTCCCAGAATCAAAAAATAAAAATAAAACGTAAGTATTTCATTTTTGAAATTTCAATGGAGCCGCCTGCGGCTTTTTTTGGTAACATAATGCAAGGGCACCCTGTATAAACTATGTAACATTGTTTTCATACTTCAATAACTATTCATGAATCCTTGAGAAAAATCACAACAGAAATGAAAAACTATTATATACAGAGTGTCCAAGCCAATTTACAACTCAACTATTTTTCTTGCAGCTGTGAAGAGGTTAAAACAATCTTGCAAGGAAATGTGACAATTTTCTCCACAAAATAACGCAAAACATATCACTGGGAGCTATTATCACGATCCATACCATTAAAACTGCAGCGCACATCTTGAGTGCCATAAGCTGTACAACAAAAATGATCAGATATCCTGATTTCATCTTTAACATTCTCAAAACTGGAGCTGTGTATGAAAATTTGTCGAAAAAGAACCTACAAATACTTTTTTTTAATGGCATGTGATTTTAAAGTTGGTGAATTAAAATCTAATCAAATCTCAAAACATTTTCAATTCATGTGAGAATAATATTTGGTACTTCCAATTACTGGGTACTTCCAGTAATACAACTAACGAAAATGTTTTTTTTCGATTGAAAAAAGTATTTTCTATTTGAAAATTTAATGTTCTTCAATTTTTTTTTCTATTGATTCACATCAAGAACTCTGCCTCATTTGAATAAGTAGGTAGTGCCACTAACGCCCTTTACAACTTTTTCCGCAAAGTAAACTAAAGTAAACAAAATAGTACCATTTTACTCCCAATTCTAGACGGGGACTCCTGAGAAGCCTTTCTGCTCACACTGAAGTCTTACAAGCAAGATATACGATATATCTCACCATCACTAAGTAATTTTTTCTGAACCTTAGTAATGCCAAGTAAAAAATTGATTCTTTGGAAGAAGGAAGTGATTTTTGTCTTTTTCTTCTCCAAATCAATCAATGCAAAAAGAAGAGAAAACTTCTATGAAAGAAGTAAAATCAAATATTTAACAAACAACTTCTGTTGATATGTGTAGCGTGTAGCTGTATCATTCATAGACCTTCAAATCATCCATAAAAAGAAAGAAACAGTATCTAAAACAGCTACTCCCCTGCCTTTATTGTACGACAGACATTGAGTAACTTTTACTTGCTCAATTTGTATAACAATCACTGAGAACTTGTATCAAACAGATACCATTTAATGATTATTCTAAATAAATACAGAGTAGTTTGTAAAAAAATGCATTCATGGGGATAACATTTCATTCTCAATCTCAAACAAGCTTGTTTCGCTCAGAGAAAAATATTCCTCGAGCTTATCAGTGGGCATAAAGATAAACTATAGAACTACATCACTGGATACAAAAAACATTATCGTCTATGAATGATTGATACTCATCAATACAAATTGTTTGCTAAACATTTGATGTTACTTCTTTCATAGAAGTACTGTTGTACTCTTATTTTGCATTAACATAAAAAAAATCCAAAATTCACTAATCGTTTTTTTCCTTTTCACAGTATTTACATATTTGACGCCGTTTTTTATAAAGAAAAAAAGTTTTATTCCGACCCCCCCAAAATCTTTAGACATTTCTATAACATCTCGAACCTTGTCCGTACGACTTCAGTGCATCGACAAAGACTATCTGTCCCGAATTCTCTTTTTTCGAAATTTCCTAAATCTCTCTAAACTCAGCGTCGTCAATAAGCGTAAAACTCCTCGACCGAAAATTACAAACAATATCAACAACAACAACATTACAACTAGCGTCAGGAAGAATGTCTGAACACTCGTCCCCTCAGGCAGGATCCTCACAGTCCAAAAGTTCTTCAATTTGTGCAAATGTTCGGCTACAAAGTTTATTTTGACACGAATCAAAAAAACTTTTGGATCTGAGCGAGTCTAGCCTTAGGCCGGAATTCACCAGAGACGAAAACTAAGCTGAGCCTTACTCAACCGAGTTCCCATTTCTAAAAATTATCTGGAGCTCAGTTCTAATTTGAACTCGGCCGTATTGAGCTTGGTTCCCGTCCAATAGACTTATATAAGGTTTCGTGTGGAAAACACTTAATACAAGCTCGCTACTTTCTGTATTCGATTTTAGGTCAGCTTTCACGGTAACTGCCATGCGTTGTTTACACAGAACTCATTATTATATCTCGTCATAAACAAGGTCATTGTATATTCGCGATAGAAAATAAGATCGCAGCGCTAGCGCGGAGAAACGCGGAACCGTCCGTGGTTAGATTGTCATGTTTATATTTGCATGTGTATATATTATGGAGCTTCGATGTTCTCGTGTTCCTTTTGTTAGTGAAATTTTCAATTTCTCATTAATTTCTTTGTGAGAGGTGACTCCATGGACAGTTGAATACTTGAAGAACTTTTCATTTAACGAATTCGAAGGTTTCTCATTATCAAAACATTGTAAAATTCGAAAGACTCGAGGTTGTTTCCAGATGAGACTTAGATTTGTGAGTTTCTGCTATCAAGTCGGGCTTACTGAAAGAATATTGCATAGCTTAATGATTAATGCATACCTGAAATAATTGAAAATTACATCTCTCAGCTGGAGAAATTTATTTCGATCATTTAAATATAAAATGTATTCAATGTATTTGAGCAATAATAAAGTATCAGAAGTGGCAGTTTTCAGTCGGTTGATGTGATTCTCCCTAAATAGAATTATGCATTTCACACTAAATTCGATTATTTCACTGGATATTTCCAAACTTCTTGAAAATCTCCACAATCGCTATCAAAGCCCAAACACACACAAAAATCATAAAAATCCAAAATGACTGAGGAGTCAACACAACAGTCCCATATAAACACATGCAAACTAGAGTATGGCGATCTAACCATCGAGTGTTCTCGCAAAAGTCGATAGGGGGCATATCGCTTGTTTTCTATCGCGAATCATAGACATTATAAAATACTTGGACTGGGATTAAAAAAAAGGAATGCCGTGGTTGGCAATGTGAGTAATATATCGGAAACGTCTCGTTTCTGACTCGAAAATAAATAACAAATGTAGTAAAACAATTAGTCAAAAGAAATAATTCAAATAAAGCCTGTTGAGGGTAATGTTCATTTTGTCAGAAATTTTCTATGGATTCTTCAACATTTTATTCTGCTACCACTATTTTAAACCGTTCATTATGTGTTTGACAGCTGTTAGGTAATGGCTCATTTAGAAAAAAAGTGTATTCTAAACCAATAGCGGCCGCTTCCGGAGTTCTTTTTATGATGGGATATGTAACATTTGACCTGATAAATTTGATCTCATGACTGCATTCAGTTGCCCAAAAGCCGAATTTAGCGAATTTTTTCTCGTAATTGTATTGAAAATGTAAGAAATTTAGTGTTCCACAGTTTGTGGACGATGACGCCTAGTGTTCACAATTTTTGCTCATGCGTGATAGGCTACTGATCCTTTGACTCAATCTAAATATATAAAAAAATTTTATTATCTTCAGCTTTTATTCAGGGTGTTATTCAAGTACGTGGCCAAACTCAAAGGGGTGTTTCTTCGAGTAATTCTAAGAAATAAAAGTTCACACAAGCACAGGTCCGGTAATGCATCGTTTTCGAAATATAGGGTGTCAAAAAAAATGGTTTTCTCCTGAATATCTCAGAAATCCTTCAGCTGATTTTCTAAAAATTTGGCGATGGTATTCAGGGTGTTGAGGAGCTGATTTGGCTATAACTACATGTAAATCATTATGTTCAGTAACGTCCCGGAAAGTACCTTAACTAATATTTTTGCCCAAAAAATGTGAACCACTGATTTTTTGCAATTTTGATACTTTTTTTTTCGCAAACTGAAACTTTTCATCGCTACCTTTTTTTTGTTTTGAAAAAAAAATAAAAATAACTTTGTTGCAAACTTTTTGTACAACAAAATGAAACTAGCAAACCACCAACAACCTGAGTGTACTTGCATGGACATGCATATTGCTAGTTTTATTTTGTTGTTCCAAGGAAATGTAATGAAGTGATTTTTATTTCTCTAAAACAGGGAAAGATACGAAAAAGATACAGATACAAGAAAAATTGTAGTTTCATAAGCTTGATGCAAAAAATGATGCCAAAATTGGAAAAAATCGGTGACATAAATTTTTTTGGTGAAAAATATTAAGGTACCTTCCGGGACGCCACTGGACATGACTTCGATCTAGTTATGTCCAAATCAGCCCCTCAACACTGCAAGTACCACCGCAAAATTTTAATGAAGTCATCTGAAGGATTATTGAGATATTCCGATTATTTTTTTTTATTTTGACACCCTTTATTTCGAAAACAAAGCAAGCATTACCGGACCTATGTTTATACGAACTTTTTGTCTTAGAATTACTCAAAGAATCACCCCCTCGAGTTTGGCCACGTACTTAAATAACACCCTGTATAACGAACACCATACTCTGTGAAACCGGGCCTAAGAGTTCTGCTTCTCTATCTTTCTAGTATATTGGTCCTGCTTCCTCCAAGGCGCATTTGGCCATCCTAAGAGTTCTGTGTTGAAGACGCGTCACGCTTGTCGTGACAACTGACACTGATGACGATTACTCAGAGTAGCCAACTTATAAAAGCTAAATGTGTTCCAAATAGACTGAGAGTGGACTGCAAAAGATCTGACCTATCGAGTAACAGAATGGAATGTTTTGGGAAGTTACTACAAACGACGACAACTAAAACAGGTCATTCCAAAAAGAATTTTTCTCAAATGTTTTTCAAAAGAGAAGAATATTTTTCCAAAATTTTATAGAATTTTCAAATAGCCTGTAACGAAGTGGAGGCGTAAGTTTCTTAGGAATGTAACCCCAAATCATTTCAAGAATAGTGAATATATTGAAAATCTCTGAACCCAGTTACCAGAAGACCGGAAAAAGGTATATTTCCAGGTCCGAAGACTATGAGTTTCTCTACAACAATTTTCTTAAAAAAGTGTTATACCGTATCTGACATACCGAATCTTCAATGTTTTTTCTGTTGTTTTGTACCATTTTATATTTCATTTTCTGGTTAGTCGAAATATTGGAAATATATTGTTATGAGAGTACACTTTTGCTTTTGCTGCTGTCCCAAATATAATACCCAAGTTTTGTATATATATATATATATATATATATATATATATATATATATATATATATATATATATATATATATATTATATATATATATATATGTATATATATATTTGATCGGCTAGGCTTCCGCGGTCAGAAATGTGCTGGCTGGAACTTCCGGTTGATCCGCGTCTGGAAAGATTTACTTGTCTACGTTTCGACTCCCATTTCGGAGCCATTTTCAAGACTTAGTGACCTTGCGTCTAGGTCTGAGTTGTCTCACTAGCTGGCTATCATCACTGATCAGTGATGATATATATATATATATATATATATATATATATATATATGCGGAGTTTTTATTCTGGTAGTTTATTACAGTTGCTAGCACCAGAAAAAAGCAGTAACATGCTTGAAAATGACACTGAGATGTTGGCGAAACGTCGATACTCAATATCGACAAAGCAACAGATAAACTCCCAGAACAACAATTTCGAATACTCAACCGTCCCTGAAAACCTTCACTATATATATATATATATATATATATATATATATATATATATATATATATATATATATATATATATATATATATATATATACAGTGTATCCCTAGACCAGTGGGACAGTTGAATATCTCTTGAACCAATAGGAATTTTCAAAATATTATGAGTTCACATTATATCGCATTATGAGAGCTAACTTCAGGAACTACTACTTTATATACGAGGAGCGCAAGAAAGGCTCACGAAATCGAACATCAATTTTTTCAAATGGAACACCCCATATATTTCAGTATATCTGAACTCTCATTTCTTCAGGCTAATTATTGGTTTTATTTTTGAAAATCCGACAACGCGTTCCCAAGTTATACCAGTGGTTCAAGAAATGCAGACATTTTTTTAGACAAACCCATTATTCATCCTACGAAGAATTTCTGGAATCATTCAAGACTGTTGGTAGTCGGTAGCATATTCTATAATATGGGATACTCATCTTCTTTGAGAGTTATACAGGGTGGTCAGAAATATTATATGATTTTCACGAAATTCAAACTTTCTTCGCATCAATTTTTCAAATAGTCTACCCTACAATATGAATTATTTTATAGCCCATCGGTGATTTGATTGCTTATGGTCAATGTCTGTGAAAGAGACATGTGAATTTCATCATCAGAAAATGCAAAAAAAATCATCAAACTACGTATAACACCGCAAATGTTGGAGAACGTCACAAGAAATCATTTAATAAAAAATTTCGAAATGTGCCTTGCAGCAATCGGAAGACAATTCGAACATTTATATTAATATTATCGTTCCTAATTATTTGTCAACAGTTTTTTTTGTTGAGACTTTGTTTAGGACAGTTGAATGCATAAATCGTTTACTGCATTATTTTATTTGCATTTGCTGATGATGAAATTCATATGTCTCTTTCACAACCATTGGCCATGAGCAACCAAAACACCAATGGGCTATAAAATAATTCATATTGTAGGGTGCACTATTTGAAAAATTGATGTGAAGAAAGTTTGAATTTCGTGAAAATCATATAATATTTCTGACCACCCTGTATAACTCTCGAAGAAGATGAGTATCCCATATTATAGAATATGCTACCGACTACCAACAGTCTTGAATGATTCCAGAAATTCTTCGTAGGATGAATAATGGGTTTGTCTAAAAAAATGTCTGCATTTCATGAACCACTGGTATAACTTGGCAACGCCTCGTCGGATTTTCAAAAATAAAAAACCAATAACTAGCCTAAAGGAATGAGAGTTCAGATATATTGAAATATATGGGGTGTTCCATTTGAAAAAATTGATGTTCGATTCCGTGAGCCTTTCTTGCGCCCCTCGTATAAAAAATAGTGATTCCTGAAGTTAGCTCTCATAATGCGATATAATGTGAACTTAAAATATTTTGAAAATTCCTATTGGTTCTAGAGATATTCAACTGTCCCACTGGTCTAGGGACACACTGTATATATATATATATATATATATATATATATATATATATATATATATATATATATATATATATATATATATACATATATATATATACATATATATATATACATCTAGATATAATGTATATTAGTATTCGTTTGATGATATCTATCTAACTACAGTAAAGTTAGTGACAAACATGAGTGCTATAAAAAAAATTGGGAAGATTTGTTTCCCACTTGAGACCATTTCACTCTGTTACTCTAAGGGCCAATTTTTTCGCACCCCCTCCCTCCCCCCCCCCGTCTCGAACGAAACCCTCAAGGTCTATTCGGCGAATTACTACGGCCCCGGTCGACGACGTCGGCGGTGTCCCTACTCAATACGAGCCCAGCAGGCCCCGCAATAGGGCCTAGGGCTGCGAGTCGCGTCACCTTTTCCCTTCGAGGGTGTAGACGTTGATGCAGCAGTCGGAAGTGCCCGCCGCCAGCGCCACCTTGTGCGGGTGGTAGTTGAGGCAAGTGACGGGGCCTATGCGGTGGCCCATGAAGCCTTCGTAGATGCGGATCGTGTTGATCAAGGTGCCCTTCAGGGAGTAGATGTTGATGAATTGGTTCATGGAACCGCTGAAAAACAAAACAAAACTAATAAAGTGTCATTACAATTAACCCAAGATTACAATCATAAACATTTAGGTCTCTTTATTGATACAAAATTAAATTTCGAGAATAAATAAATTAAAACAAAAATCCATTTTTCCATTTCTGAAGGCTATTAGAATAATAAGAGTTTATTTAAATCCAAAATGCATGATATTCATATTTCAAATATTACTTCTGCAGATTTGAATGAAATTACAAAAAATATGACCTTGAATCATCTGATTGATTATTAAAATCCTAAGTTTATACACAAACTAACTAACAAACAACAACGTTCAGAAACGTAATATGACATTTTCGGAATTTCCGGTTCACATGGCCACAATATCAGAATATATTGTTACAAGTTTTCTGGGTTCGTATCATAATAATACTCCGGAGCAACACTGAAACTAGTTTTATTAATTTCACTTCACAAATACAACTACTGCACTGCCTTAAAATTCGTTTACAAAACACAGAACGCTCAATCGACTTCAGCTAAACAAAACATCCAACACTCTCCCCTAAA
Source organism: Zygogramma bicolorata (assembly GCA_032362365.1). Taxonomy (NCBI): domain Eukaryota; kingdom Metazoa; phylum Arthropoda; class Insecta; order Coleoptera; family Chrysomelidae; genus Zygogramma; species Zygogramma bicolorata. Next base: position 644,879 of record JAVJAQ010005627.1, read on the forward strand.
AACTGCCGCTACCCGATAATATATATTATATAATCTAGTCGAACAGGACTCATACCTCTAGACATTCCATTCGTGCCACAATTCAACGCCTTCGACGTCGGAAATATTTGCGCGACGAACGTCTGGCGTTATCGAGAACCAAGTACAGATTCTTTCGTGGAATTATGTATTTATTATGGTCAGCGGCGTTAGGGGATTCATTGAGATTTTGAAACGATATGATTACTTTCATTTAAACCAAAAAATGTTTATTTCAACATCATTGCAAACTTTCAATAAATTGCCAGCGAATATAAAATCATCCAAATCAATTCACAATATTCCGAAAGAACTGAAAAAATGTGTACAAAATGATATTCAAAAAATAATCAAATAATAAGTTTTCGATTTATGTTTGAGCTACATAATTTTATGATGTAATTGGTGGACTTCCTATTCTATTAGGAATCTGTTAAGAAGGCCCACTTACAAATCACATAGACCATTTGTTTGGATGTGAAACACTCCATCTTCAGAGTACGAAAAAACTACCGTTGATATGACTTTGAAGAGCCCAATGAAATTGAATGAAATTTGAATCATCAATCTGTCTGTTTTTGATGCACATCTTGTGTTCACGCTTTCGCACTTGAAGAGGTCTTGACGTTTCACCGATATACTTCTGATATTTGCAATCTATTCTCCGTGTTTTCTGTTGTGTTAGTTGGTTCTGAAAAGCATTTTTGTTTTGTTTGTTTTCTAACAGTTTACCTGTTTCCGATCCGTTATATATTTTCAGAGAGTCCACTAACATAAAGTATTATGTTTGTAAGAGGGAGTATAGAAAGCGAATTTCGCCAATTTTGGGAATATTATATAGAATCAAAAATCAAATTCCAATACATTATAGAAAAACAATATACTTTTCATTAATTTATTCAAGAATCCAATACCTCATCTCAATTTGGGGAACAGCAAATGAAACAACTATCAATCCACTTCAAACTCTTCAAAACAAAATTATTAGATGTATATTCAATTTAGAGCAGCAAGAACCAACAATTAATCTTTATAAACCTAGAAGATTATTAGATATTCTTTCTCTTTTTAAATACAAACTTTTAGTATTTATTCATTTGATCAAAAATAACGTGAAAAATTCAAATTTGAAATTTACCATAAATGCCCATGACTATTCAACAAGAAAAGCAAATGACTTTTCTCTGGCTAAATTCAGAACAAATTATTGTAAAAAATCTATTATGTATGAAGGCGTCATCTTTTATAACAACTTGCCGAAAACATTGAAAAATACAAAAAATACTAATTCATTCAAGAAAAACTTAAAAAAATACTTATTATCTTGAGATTCATTCACTCTTTTCTTAATAATTTTATTATATCTCACCCATGACTAAATCATGTATAATTTTTTTTTTGTTTTTTTTTAATGAAGCACTGAATTTAACTGCTTAAAATCAAGATATTCCCTATTATAAATAAGTGTTATTTCTTGGGAGCAATAAACGTTATACAAAAAGAAAAAATAGTTAAGGTAGGTTGTCCTCGAATATCAGAAAACTCAACAAAACAGTTCGAAACAGTTTTCTACTCACCATGCGTAAGTACTGGCACTTCGGTGAATGGACATACACGACATCCCGTTATGCTGAATCGCTTGCGTACTGTGCACCGCGTCATTTTTACGGATATCGTAGATTCGAACGTCGCCACCAGTACTGGAAATGATAAAAATTAATTGAAAATAAATTGTATCTCATAATTTGAGAAAATATGCTGAGTTCAGTTGATGCTCAAAATGGTTGACATAAGAACAGCCGACCGAACACAAGACCGTCGATATTTGTTATACTATTTCAGGAAGATAAAAGTCGATAAATTCAGGCAATTGTTAAATGTAGTAGGTTGTACAGTATTCACCGGCAGCTTCGAAAGGATGTGTCACAAGACCCCCCCTTTCCATTAATTTTTTTTCCCAGATGACGCACAGTTGCCATCTTGAAATTTCCATCTGTAAATTTCCTTCCGAAACATAATATTCATGCATCAATTTAATTATCCCAACTTTCAGTTTTTGAGATGGCCTGTTCAAAAAATATAAAAGGGGAAGATCATTAAAGAAAGTCACTGTATACAGTTTCTAATATTTTTTCTGCTGTCACCAGTGGCGGCTTCTCCTATGAGGCAGATGAGACAGTGCCTCACCAATAATTTGCAAATTAAATAAATCACGAATTTATATTATTTTACTACGCTATAAGGTCGACACGATTAAATTTCCACAAAATTTATTGTCTTCGCGACATGTTTCGATACACTGTATCTTTATCAAGCGAATGTTTTTAAACACTAAATTACTCTTTGTTAAAAGCTCCTTAAATACATCAGGGTCTACTCTAATTATCTCTGATTCCTAGAATAATACAACTGACACTGATGATGATTCCTAAACTTATTACCTGATGCTAATAACTGATACTGATTCCTAGAATTACACTGATAATGATTATGATATCGGACCATAGTTACTTATTAATTGAATAAGTTCAACAAAGGGGAACTATTGAGATCCAATTGATCATTTAGCAATCAATTTGAATGCTAGGATAATAACGCAACCAATTGTGATATAGTCCATTCATACAAAATGAGTACCATGATTATTCGTGAATTTCAATGTAGTGTATTTGAAAATGGCATTACTATAGAAATTGATGTAATTATTTACTTCGGATTATGCAGCAGTTTTGAGTAATAAGAGATGGAAATTACCCAACTTTATTATGACTAGTGCTTAAACGTTCCCATTTGAAAGTGAAGGTTGAACTTCTCATTACTCAAAATTGCTGCATAAATCATGTGTTAGTTGTCAGTTTGTGATATATTCAATATATGATGACACTGCACAAACATAATCATTTGGTTTGAAAAGTAAGGCTCTACTGGAGCCTAATAGCTTCCCCAAGTGGTCAAACAGCCCGTTATACAGCACTTGTTTCCCGGCATAATAACTAATCAAAGTTTTTTATGCAACACAACTAAAACGAACAAGAACCCAAGAAAAAACACCAACTTTAAACACTTTAAAGTTAGTAAAATATTACTCCAAGAAACTCCTTACACTAATGAAAATTAAACAAACGACCTAAAATACTTGAAAAATGATTCGCTCAACTCCACAAAAACAAGACAGAATACACAACGCAGGTATGCTGTGGGCTGTGACAACGCAACAAATCTTTTACTTTTACCACAAAGACACCAAGAGACCAGAGATAATCAGTAATCAGCCCCATGAAACAGATATGTTTGTGTGTTTTGTGACCATTTCCTTGAACTTTTTCTGTTTATTTTTGATTCTATGGGGTTATGCCACCTAGAGAGATTTTTAATTTACCCAACTTACCCCAGAATTGCCAACCTCGATTTCCCCGAACCCTGCCCCTAGCCTCAGGTACCCCTTTGACCATAAACTCGTGACATTTCGTAACTTTCCTATATATGAACGTTGAGTATACCATAGTGGAGACTCCTAAATGTCAATCCTTTTTTCTCGAGGGTCAAATTTCTGTGACCTTCATTCTGTGCTCGGGGTGTGTAATGTCATTTTATGGCGGTAAATTTGAATTAACGGGATACCAAGCATCAAATCAATATGTTATTTCACATCATCAAATTAATATTTTGTCTACGATAACGTTTGAGATAAATGTGAATAATCTGAAATTCTCAAGTACCTACAATAGCTATTCCACTTTTCTGTTGCTTTTTTCCTCCAGTCTCTGTTTGTTTGGAAAGGTATATCGATGTCGAGCAAATAAAAAGCTTTCAAGGGGATGTTTCATTCGCAGCAGCTTCAAACAAGTACACTAGATATATTCAGACATCAAAAATGTAATAAAGAGTATAAATGACCTAAAATGGTAATTTTTTTTGCTCTTCGGTTTATTAGTTTTTCTTTTTTCAAATTTCTATTTGCAAAAAGTGATTATAGCGATCTTCGGGAGATTTTTCACGTAAAAGAAAGAGTTATTTAATATTGAGGTGCATTTTTATAAAGCTTATATTTACGCAAATCAGCTTCTATTTGGAGTTCTGCAATTTGTAAAAAATATATGGAAAATTCAAAGAGCTACAGAACACTAATGTCTACTACCTTTTGACATCCTTTGGAAACCTCAAGAGAGATGAAAATTTGTTTCTAGCTTTCGACAAACATCCGCGATAAGCACCCACTTTTCCACCTTGGTTGTTAGCCATAATAATTCAAAATACAATATTTCAACAAACATTGACGCTCATCAATCAAGTTGATTGATAACACCTCGAAATGTCAAACTGCTTAAGTTGGTGTTCTGTGACGAGTGTCGCTACTGTATGGTTATGGTATACTGGGTCTATGGTTTATAGAAGTGTGCAGTTGCCTATCAAACTTATTTCAAACAATCAATCAATTAATCTTTATTGACCCCAAGAAACATGAATGTTTATGAAGAAGGTATCTTAAAACTAAGTCACTACTACAATTCATGCATTAAAAAGAAGATTTCGATCATGAATCAATCCAATGTCAGATGGAAAAAGAGAAGTGTTACTGGATCAAATACTTTTTCATGTTTCTTTTGAAGCGTTTGTCAAAAAAAATGTTCGGTTAGTTTCTTTGGCAGTTTATTATATATTAACACTCCATTGCATATAATTGATTTTTTTCCGTAGTTTGTTTTGATTCTACTGATAGTACTCAGATTTTTGGACTGCCTAGTTTCATATTTATGAATTGTTTCAATTGTGTTGAAGGTTAGAGAAGAATGTTTATTTTTATTTTTTACGAAATGAATGAAAGAACAAATTTTCAATTTATATAAAGAGGTGATATTTAAAAGCTCATTTTTCACATATAAATCGGAAGTGGGATATCAAAAAGGTAATTTGAATATGCATTTGATTGTTTTATTCTGCAGAGATTTGAGGGGACCTATAATCGAAGCGTTAGCATTTCCCACTGATATCAATTATTGTAGTTTTGACTGAATAAAGCTATAATATATTAAGATGTTTCAAACGAATATGGTTTCGAACTATCAACAAAATACCAATTAATGTTCTTTTTTAATATTCAATATGATTTTTCCAAGAGAGTTGTTCATCAAAGTATAATCCTAAAAATTTTTTTACTCCCAATTATTCTATATTTTGCCCATTAAATATAATGTTATTCTTATTATGATTTGGTTTTCTCTTCGCTAATAACATAAATGAGGATTTTCCAATATTCATCATCATTATATTGTTCCGAATAATCTGCGGTCTCGACAATCGACTCATAAACATCGTATTTTATTCCCTACCTGCCGCTGACGATCAGATTGTCCCTCAACTGTACAGCCAGCACCCGCCCTATGTGCTCCATCCACACCCTCACCCTCGCCTCACTGGGGCCGCACCTGCGGTCGAACAGCCTGACGGAGCCGTCGACGCACCCCACCACGCACATCCCCACCCTCGAGCCGTGGTAGGCGGGCTCGGCGTCGAACAAGTAACCGTCGTCGTCGGAGTGGAAGGAACGCCGCTGGTGGCGGTAGCTCTCTTGGCACGCGCCGGAAAACGTCGAGTCCAAACACGTCACCGAGCTGTCCGATCCTGCGAACGAGAAGGAAACAAAGAAATAAAGCCCTGATTTCGGGGCGTCATCCGGGTTTGATTGCCGTGGTCCGCAGGTTTTCATTCCTGACTTTTCGCCTACAGCTGTGGTAGGTATTATCAAAGGCAGAGTGATTAGGTACCAGAGTTGGACAAATTCACTACTTTCGTGAATTGAATTCAGTCACAATTCACGCAAAAAAATGAATTGAATTCATGAATTGGGGATTCATCAGAAAAAAATGAATTGAAGCCACAAGCTAGCTTGTGAATTGTTACTCTAATCAATTCACAATTCATTTTGCTTACAACTTTTCATTGTATTCTTTTTTCTTAGTGGTGAAGTCTATAGAAAATCAGTGATATTGCACTCGCATTCATAGAAAATATTGCACAATGATTTTTTGGATTAAACGAAAAGTTTAGTCCTAATACAGGTCAGGATTGTTTTTTGTTTGACTTGCATGGTAAACAACAACTTGGAAAAAATCTTCTGATTTCAGATGAGAAAAAATTATGAATTCATACTTTTTAATGGTGAGATGTATGCAACCACTGAACCAGTACTTACTACAATTAGAACTAATCGAATGAATGGATGAGTGATGATCATGAGATAATTGAAGAAACATATATCATGCCTATTGAGTATATTTATCAATATTTCTGATCGATTACACTCCAAATAAAAAAACTACTTTTTTTCATTGAAACAGGAAATACAATATTTATTCAGAAGTAGTTAGCATAAAATACAAAAATAAAATATAATTATAATAAAGTCACAAAGTTCTGGTAACTGTCAAATTGAATACAAATCTCAACATTGAAATGTCTAGATAAAATCCTTCATTGATTTTAATATTACCAATTTCTCAAAATTATCGTCAGATTTGTTACTCCTTTTAGGAGTATTTATCATTGTTGCATATGAGAAAAGCCGTTCGACTGGCGCGGATGATGGTTAACATGTGTTGAATCTTTGGTATAGAGCTTTGACGCAAGGATAATTATTCAACATATCTATATCAGATCTAGGGTCTTGCAAGAATTGTAAAAATTCAAACTCAACATCATTTCGGATGTCAGGTGATTCGACTTGTTCCTCAGACTCATTGAAGTCAAAGAGGGTGTCATCCCCAATAATGAGAGACTTAATTTTTTTCTTCTTCTCCATATTAACGGCTGCTGACGCCTCCAGAATCAAGTCTTGAATATCTTTTTTCTCAATGCCTGTGCAAGTGCACATGCGCTTTAGGGAATGGCTTGTGAATGGTGAATCTGAATTGTGGCTTCAATTCATTTTCGTGAATTGAATTCACGAAAATCAATTAACAAGTCACAATTCACCGGAAAAAAAATATCAACTCACAATTCACAACTCACTTTTTTTTAATGAATTGAAGTCATTGAATTGAATTCACAGAAAAAGAATTCAATTCATTTGAAATGAATTCAATTCACAATTCTGTCCAACTCTGTTAGGTACGTAGCTGAAGTGAACGGTTTTAACCCAGAGATAGTTGGATAAGATAATTAGGAAATGGAAATTTAGGAAAAACACTTCGCAAATCTTCTACTTTTCAAAACGCCGAGAGAAAGAAAAGTTTATAGTAATCCCATATGAACCTCAATAAATTAGAGGACTTCAACAAATAATCGATAAAATGAATATGAACGTTGAAAATAACACTTCTTACAAATTACAACGGCTTCTTGGTAACCCAAAAGATAAATTAGAAAACTCAGAGAAGTTGGGAATTCACGAAATAAGTTGTCAAGATTGCAACAACAAATACATCGGCCATCAGAAAAATCTCGCGTTCTATTCTTACCAATTGACATCAATTTTGATTCTGGAATTTCCCAATTTTTTATTTTCAAAATTTGTTTTGAAACTATCATATATTTTTTAACACTGAAATATAAATAACCTACGGTAGCTACTAAATATATAATTATGGAAATGGATATTAGAATTCGCACTATCAAAACCACAAAAAATGCAAAATGCTTCATTATAAAAGTAACTAGAGGTAAAAAATTCACTCAGCAGTAGCAATAGTAACGATAAATACGTGGAAATTACAATGTGATATGAAACGAACAAAACTAATTGGAATTGAATTGAATATTGAGTTTATCTGAACTTCCAAACGCATTCAAATTTGAAATACTTCCAAAAAGCATATATTATTAGAACTTGAACCTTTTTTTCTTTTTTTTTTTCATCCTCTTTCACTTGTGTTAAGAAGTTCCGATAATTTTCAAATTGATATTTGATGGTTTTGATCTTGTTCCATTTCACGTTTTTAGTGGTAGTATTAGTTGAATTTGATGGTATAATGTAGTAAGTCTTATTATTGTTACTCTATTTTCTTTTTACCTAAGACATAAATTAAAATCCTTCAAAAGAAACAAAATCGTGCATTGAGAATAATTTTCAATTTTAAAAGATATACTCTGGAGAAAACTCAAATTTTCAGTGTCAAACAAACTATAATAATGAATAAAATGATAATTAATTATTTATGAAATTCTCAATAATTTATATTCAACTCATTTTTCAAAACAGTATTACTTTCGTTGATGATATTCATACATACATTCTACTATAATTTGTGAAAACATTTATATAAAAACGGTTAGTACAAATTTCAAACTAAATAGTATTTTCCAATAAGGTCTTATAATTTATGATAATCTTCCAAGTAAAACGAAACGTAGTAAAAATATAAATATTTCCAAAAGAAATTGTTACTATTTTTCAAGTGCATCAAGTATTTGCTTAATAATGTAACATAATTTAGCATATTAGCTACTAATGAAGTATTATCATTATTATTATCAATTATTCCTTATTTTTGGAATAATCTTTGCAAAACAAATTTCAAGGAACAATGATAATTTCAGAAATTCCAGAACCAGAAATGACAGCAATTTATAATAATTTATCTTCAAATAATAATAGCTTTCTTTTTTTTTGTCATAATTAATAAATGAAGGCTCGAAATTTCCCTATTAGTAAAAATAAACTAGTAGTGTCTTACCAGTATGGAGATCGTAAGCCAACAATTCACGTTCGGCGTCCCAAAATCGTAGTAGGCGTGAATCTCCGGCAGTTATGAGAGTTTGGGTCCACTGCTCCCACGTCATTACAACACCTAGAATAGTAAATTTGGTGATCACCGTCAGATAGCGTTTGGTCCTATAGTTCAAGAAAGCAATATATCACCATGCACTTTTTTATGAAGGCATGCCCTCAAGGCTCAGTTTTGGCACCAATTCTTTTTTTAATCTATATTGACAATATTAAAAGACTCAATTTATATGGAATGCACTTTTCCTTTGCAGATGATATAACATTATTTCACTTTGGGAAGGATATTGACATTTTAGAAAATTCATTAAAACATTATATCGACCTTATTGAAAAATGGACGTGTAGCATTAACCTAACCGTCAATTCGGAAAAAAACTGTTTTTATGATTTTTAAATAAAAAAATTAAGAATATTAAATTAAACTTGAAGATAGATAATAATCCAATAGCTGAAGTTCCTTATAAATATTTAGGTATATTAATTGACACAAAATTAAACTTCGAAAATCATTTAAAAAAATAAGGAAATCTATTGTTCCATTCCTGGGGTCCATGAAAACAATTCACATTTTTAAAAAAACATTCAGAATCTAATATATAGGCCTTCATAATCTCTCATATCAGATTTTTCTAAAATTGTTCTAAAATTGTTCGTTCCGTTAACCAGCTGACGAACGTCAACCCTCAGAAGTCGAAACTTGTGCGAGCAATGGATCAACGAGGCCTTACCTTTTAACGTGCGATTACCCAGCACGGTGGCCCGGCGAGGATTCGAACCCCGGCCTTCCGCTTGATAGGCAGATATGCTAACCACTACACTACTGAGACCACAAAAAATCTTCAGAAATGTAATATACAATTGTCGAAAAATTCTGCTTTACCTGGCCACAATACTAGAATATCAAACTATTTTCATTTAAATATGATTCATTCCAATAAAGGGAAAAATAACCCCATTTCATCAGCATTAATAACTTTCAATAAACTACCATAAAAATCAAATCATACAAATCCATTAATATTTTTTCAAAAGAACTTAAAAAATATTGCTTGCATAATGATGTTCACCAAATTATCAAATGAATATTATACTCCAATTTATTATATATAGTAAATACATTTATTTTTTTGACTTCCTCATGCCGGAACCCTGTTCTGTCTGGGAGCTGTATATTGAATAAATAAATGAAAATGAATTATCAAAATATATTGTACTTTAGCTGATTAAAAATTGTTTGAATTTTTGCTTCCATTATTGAGCGAAATGCTTCAACTGTTTCTGGAATTGAGTTATATATTATGATGGAATCATGGTAAATTGTCTTTTTTCCGAAATCTGATTGTGTTTTATTTGTTGCTAGTAATTTTGTTTGTCTTGTAGAGTAATTATGGATATCAGCAACTGAGTGAAAATAATATCAGACTTCTTACTATTATTTTTAATAGACTGGATGAAACAGCTAATTTTGAGTTTATGGAGAGAATCCAAGTCCAATATTGTGCGGTTTGTATAAATTTATTGTTGATTCTAGATAAAGTAATTTATAAATACATTTAATTGTTTTGTTTTGTAAAGTTTTCAAAGGTTTGATAATAGATTTACTTGCTGTCCCCCAAATGGAGATGAGATATTGCAATTGTGAATAGATTAGGCTGAAGTATATATTTTTCAATAATTTGAGAGATATGTAGTTTCTGATTTTGTAGAAAATTCCAATGAGAGGAGATATTTTCCTTCTAATTCTTTCAATATGTTTATGAAAATCTCTCATTGATATATAAATCTAAAAATTCAGTTGTTTCTGTGTATTTTATCAATTTATTATTGAATACTATGGAATCAGTAGGAATGTTGATTGATCGTTTGGAAATATACATGTATGAAGATTTATCGAAATTTAGAGTTAATTTATATTGATGAAGCCAAATGAGAATTTTATCCAGATCATTTTTCATATCATCTTTAATTTTATCATAATTGATCTCTAAAAAAAGTCTCAACATCTACACCAAACGTTCCAATCTCATCGTTCAATCTTCCAATGTTCATCACACACGACAATCGCAAATTTACCCGAATATTTAGGTTTGAGATCGTTGAACGCCTGCCAGGCGGTAATGAGCGAAGGTTCCCGAATGGCTCCGACGTTGGGCCGCCACAGCTTGACAGCGCCGTCGTCGGAAGCGACCATCAGCATGGCCACGTCGTGGCTGTTGATCCACTCCAAGGCGGTTATTTTGCTGCTGATCGCGCGCGACGATTTGCTTTGGCCGGACGTCGTTTTGGCGCCAGTGCCCCAGTCGAATATCCTGCAAAATACATGAAAATCCATTCCCGAATTGTAAGCAGTTTCCTTTTTCGGAAAAACTTTTATGTTGAAAAGGCACATCACAGATGACGCTGAGAAAGCAATTCACTAAAAATTAAATATTATCATGGGTTTTATAATCAAGATCGCAGCGCCACCTAAGAAAACTCCAAATTATTAATACTTTGACAACTATTGCTATTCAAGGTTATGACTTTGACATTGTTTGAAACCCCCAATCCATAAAATTTTGCGAGCGATTATTATAGTTTTTAGTGTTGTTTCACTTTTTATGTGAACTTCAACGATGAAATTTGCTTGATAATCATTAGTAATCATTTTAATCATATTCTCAAATTTCGAAATAATATCGCAACGCCACTTATACCAAGACTTCAACTAATAAACACCACTTTGACATTGTTTGAAACTTTTCACCAGAGGGCGTATCGCTTTTGTTGAAATCCCAATAGATATATAGCATTGTTTGTGAAACTAACACACAGAAATCTGGTACTTTTTTATCATTCAGAGGAGGAAACTTTGCCGTGAGTTGTCAATTGAAGGAAATATCTCTATTATAGTGTAGATGGCATAACAAAAACTAGATCAAAGTGAACTCCACTTAGGCGAGGCTTGTTCGAAAAAATGGTAATACCGCAATTGGCAAATTTACAGGCATCATTAACAGAACACACATCTATTGTCTGTACTGAGGAAAGCCTAACTTATCTTAAACCTACTACAGAAAATTAATCTATCAATAGCGACATGCTTTGCAGGTGAGCATCTTCAAGAGAAGAAGATTCGGATAATTTTTCTCTATAAAAAGTTCTCATTTTTAAACCAAAGGTTCCAATCTTATAGATCTTTCTGTAAATCAATATTGAAAGATAGTGGATATTCGGATTAATTTTTAGAAGAAAACATTGACGAAAACTGAAAGTCAAAATACATCCCCACAATGAAAGTACAAAACATAGATCAAAACAACAAATACTTGACGTTTAGTACTAACACATACTAAACCAAATAACACATCAGAAAACACAAAAAGTTGTTTTCATCAAATTTCCTGTTTGTGAAAGGTAAAAAATATATCAGGGTGGTTCTAAATTATCAGATCAGATCATTACAGCAGATGAAGATCACACATTAGAATGACATACAAATGAGAGCAAGGAAAGTAATAGCAGAAATCGGTCAGTGAATTAATTATCTTTTATAATTATGTCTGAGGAAAGTTCCATCTCTGTGAGTTCGCCTGATGTGAATCGCATTTGGCTAATATTTCATATTCCCACTATAAAATTAAAATATGGCCTTGTAAAAATCATCTCATACCGATTGATAGTTGATTCGACCCACAATCAAAAATGGTGTCCGCCATTTTTAAACGGCCACAAACACGTGAAGTTGAATAAAAATCTAAAAAAGCTCAAAAAAAAATTTCTCATCACTTCTGTTTCCAGCAAGCAGCGCCACCTATACTGAATATAACTCACGCGAAACTGTCATTCCCAGCAACCGCTATTTGTTGATCAAACGGATGGAGTTGTAGCACACTAGGGGGCGTCGCGGTCCTGATGTGGAACATTTGCGAATCTATCCTAGAAGCCAGAGCCCTCCTCTGTTCTTCGTTCGCTTCTAACCTTATATTAGTATTCCTGAAAAGAAATCAAAAGCGTTTTTGGCACGATTGTAGCATTTTCCCGTTGATTCAACTGAATTAATTTTCATCTGATAACTGATAAGTCAAAAGTGAGATTTATATATTCCTTCCACCATTTTTTGCTGTCCAAATTGCATTTATTATTAAGAATCAAGGTGACCATTGGAGACGTTTTCAGCTGGATCGTGCAAAAGTTATATGACATATAATTTTTTCGCTGTCAGACGATTTTACCCGTCAGACTAACAGTATTCGTTATTCTGAAACCACCTTTTTTTTAATTTTAATTATCTATTTCATTACATTAAATTTCAAATCATATAATCAATAATATAATATATTTGGTAGCACTTCATGGGAATAGTATGAACAATCAAACAGTATTTTTATACTGGTATGATATTGTTCACAAACCATTGAAATATTTTTTTCAATGTAATAAATAAATGAAAGAAAAAAAATATACAAATCAACGCAAGAAAATTATTTTATAAGGAAAAGAGAATAAGTGAAAGAATTGTCAAATAGCTAAACACCAATTCCATTTGAAATCCTTTTGAGAATGAATTTTTTCAATCGAAATTTGAAAATTGATTTATACTACTGATATTTTTTAAATCCTCTGGTGATTTATTATACTCAGATAATTATTCATAAACAAATCTTTTTTGTCCAACTACAGAGCTAGCAGTATCAAGATGAAACAAGTTATGTTGCCTGGTATTATAATTGTGAATTTCTGAATTCCTGGTCAATTTAAAGGTTGACTTCATTAATTTTTTAACAATGGAATGAGAAGTTTTCAAACTGTACACCAAGAAACGTTCCTCCAAAGTGCTCGTTATTGAATATAGTTGATTTGTTAGAGTATCATATGAGAGACAATATAGTACTTTCAAAGCTTTTCTATATACAGCAGATATTTTTTATATTTTCATACATATAATCTGATAATTTCAAAGTACTTGTAGAATTACGTACCGAATTTGTAAGATTTTATAACAATGAATATTCATATTATTATCATCATTATTATTATTAACATATGGTCACATTCACCACTCGGAAATTACCTTGTGTGCCTCCAATCTCTTTCATAAAAGAAAGACGACTCCGTATCTCGTATACATTTATCTTTCTTGTTGGTTTGAGCGAATCTCTTCGAAGACCATTCCACAAACTTGGTACGAACTAAAGGTTTGCGGCAGAACTGAACTTTTTCTTGGCTATTCTCGAGGATAGCGTTTTTGTGCATTTTCCTATGCTTACTGGCTATCATAGACCTGAAAAAAAAGGATCACTATACACATATTGAACGTGATATGCGTAATCGTCACATAATTTGGAAAAATATTGTCCGATTGAGCAACTTCCCAAAATTTCACTAACAACCCTTAAAAATACTAACCTGGTGAATTTCGGCAGATCTCCAGTCGGATGAAGAGTCGGAGGACTCTCGCCGGAAAAGTAATTTCCCTTATTCGGACTCGGAGGCAAACTCAAACTCGAATTGTTCATGCTGCTCAGGAAGTTCTCTGCATAGTCGCAATGTTCCTGAAAATATTTCCTCAAGCATGCTATTCATTCAAACGAAACAAAGTACACGTTTACCATGCCCCTAAGTTTTACCTAGGTCAAACTAGACAAACACTTCGAACACGCGTTAGAGGACATAGGAATACAATTGTACACTCGCAATTGCTATTGCTTCTGCATTGTACTTTTCAACTGGTAAAATAGATATTATTATTATAATCGATAGTACTCACTTCAATGATCGCCCTGAACACATTCTTCGAGTATGCGGTTCATTCAAATCAATCGATCAATCAACAATCGTTTATTCCGAAGAAACTACAAGTTTATATAGGGAATATTTACAAAAATATAACTAAAGCTACATTTATCAGGACTGTGAAAAATTAAAATTCAATTGAGAAGATGATGTTTCAACGCAATTCTAAATTTAATTGAATTGGAAAAATTCCTAATTTCTGATGGTAATTGATTATATGTAACAACACCCTTGTAGTAAATCGATTTTTAGCAAACTCTGTTTTAAGATTTTTTGTTGACAGATCGTTGAACTGCCTTGTTTTTGATCATGTATTTTATTTATTTATTTATTTATTCAATATACAGCTTTCAGACAGAACAGGGTTCCGGTATGAGAGAGTCAAAAAAAAACATCATAAAATTATGTACTGTAAATAATAAATTGGAGTGTAATATTCATTTGATAATTTGGTGAACATCATTATGCAAGCAAATATTTTTTAAGTTCTTTTGCAAAAATGTGAATGGATTTGGATGTTTTTATTTTTTCTGGTAGTTCATTGAAAGTTATTAATGCTGAGGAAATTGGGTTATTTTTTCCTTTATTGGAATGAATCATACTTAAATGACAGTTGTTTGATATTCTGGTATCATGGCCATGTAAATCATAATTTTTTGACAGTTTTATATTACATTTCTGAAGATTTTTTGTTAATTGTTAAAGTCATATTATCTGTTACTTTATATAGATCTGCAGGAGTATCCCACGGTTTTCTGAATATAACCTTTATTGCTTTGTTCATTAAGGGATATATTATATATTTTTAGTTTTGTTTAGCATGAAGACCAAACTGTAATGAGGTATCTGATATGAGAAACAATGAAGGCATTATATATAAGAATCTGGACGTTTTTGTTTACGGAATAATTTTTATTATTCAAAATCGCTTGTAAAATGGTGCATACTTTCAACTTATAAATAGAATTGATATCAAGGTCATTTGGCTTGTAAAGATTTTTTGTAGGTTCTTAATGAGGAAGACGGACGACGGAAAATACATTTGAGTGCTTTGTTTTGTGAAGACTTTAGAGGTTTAAGATTAATATTAGCAGCGGTACCCCAAATACTAATTAAATATTGAATTTCTGAGAAAATAAGTGAAAAATAAATCAATTCCGAATATTTAAATGGAATATAGTTCCTTATCTTATATAAAACTCCAATAATTGGTGACACTTTCTTTCGGATTGAATCAATATGAATATTCCATGAAATGGTCTCATCGACATAAAGTCCTAGGAATTTCATATAATTTGATTTTTTCATTTCCAAATATTAAAAATTTTGATGGCGAAGAGATCTTATCTTATCAAAATTCATAAAAGTTAATTTTTCAAAATTCAATGTTAATTTACGGGCGTTAATCCAGTTGAATATTTGCTTCAAATCAATTTGCATTTGATGTTCAATTTCCTGAAATTTCCAATTCAGAAATTGAATTCATATATATGAGAAATAATAGAGGTCCTAGTATTGATCCTTGTGGGACTCCACATACAATATTTCTAGAAGAACTTCTATTGTTCCTCATGTATACAAATTGTTTCCTATCGGATAAATAGTTTTTTAACCATGTTCAATGTGTCCATCTTTCACCTAGGCAGGTCAAACTGGAAGAACATTTCGAACACGCATTAGAGAACACAGGAATATTACTCACTTTAACAATCGCCCTGATGTACCCGGTAACGGTGGAGCACATCTTCGAAACGCTCGGGTGGGGGTCCAATTCCAACGAACTCAAAGCCGTCCACACTTTCATGTAGATCGAACCGTAACCGCCGAGAGTGGGCAAAGTGCTCAGACTGCTCGAGTAGTTCTGAGTCAACCCTTGGTGGCTCATGCTGTTGATGGCTGAACTGGAAGCTACTCTTTTCATCCTCTCCAAGGAATCCCTGAAATTTTCAATGTCCCTTCACAATAATAGGACACCGACAGCTAATTAGTGCCAAGTGGGATAATTTTGATAAGTACAAGGTGTCAAGTAAGTCATGGAAACACGAACTTCAAATCAACATTAAACAAACCGATGCCTAGAAAAATAGCAATACCTGAACAAGTTTTTTATATATCTATCAATCCACATTTATACTGCTATGTACAATGTATAAGCTTTGTCCACAAGATTTACTATTAACAACATTAAAATATATTTATTATTATTATAAGTGTTTATTTGCATTCACCTGTCTTGTGTTTGTTGTTTTGCAAACATAGACGCTCTTTTGTCAAATTGTGAAAATATTTTGGTTTAGCATCAACCATTTTTTAATTATTAATATATTATTTGCAGATTTATTATTTTAAAAATTCTAGAGAAATATGTTTTTTCAAAGTGGTGGGAAAAAATCTCCTCAGCAAAAGATATATATATATGTATGTTGTTTACAATTCATAAAATAGCAGGCAATCTGAAATATGCTATTACCCGAATTATAATAATTTTGGCAACACCGCTGGTATCACCGACCATTGTTCCTTGACATTTGACACCGTTATGTATAGGCGATATTTGCTTGATGCAAGACAATCAGGAGAAACATTCGTAAAAATCCTGTATGGGCAAAAACTTTCCGAAAAGACGAGTATCCTATTTGGTGTCTAGTCATACCCCAGTTTGCATAACGATTCTAGATTTCCGGCAAAGTTTAACACGAAAGTAGCTTGAGAACCCTCTAGTACACTACAATAGCGCTTAGCCAACCCAAAGAAACACCAAATAATACGTGAAAATCAGAAATATTCAAAATCAGTAGTGGTAACTGTTGCATGTAGTACATAGGCGAAACTCGGCGAGCTATTGAAACACGTTTCATAGAACATAATGTCAAAAATCTCAGCTTCTTTACTATGGTCATGATTCGTGACATGTGACAGAACTCAAAGTCGCCACTTGACACATTACCCACGAATTTCCAGACACCCCGTTTTGCCCCTCACCTGCTTCCTATCCTCTTCAGACCCGACGACGTCATCATGCTGTCCTGGATGGGGGAAATGGTGTGCTCCTTCAGGGCGACGTTGATGAACGCCGGCTCGAAGACGAGCACTATCCACTGCAGGGCGTTGACCAGTTCCGATCGAACTATGGGACTCATGTCGCAACTGACCGTGCTGACGAGCGTCATGACTACCGAATGGTCGACGTTGTTGGCGTGTTCTGAACGTTCCGTCACCGAATTGATGAACGTGCCCAGGGCGTATACGGCCGCCGCTCTGACCTTGAAGAAACGTCATCATCAATAGAACGCGGGATAATTCTGACGCTGGTGAAAACAAACTTCACCTTGAATGACCTTTCTCAATGTTTACTTAAGGTAGAAGTTATATTTGTGTGATTTGGTTCGAATTGGGAAAATCTGGAATACAATCAGCAAATCACACAAGTAGATATAAGGAAAGGTCTCTCAAGGCGAAGTTTGTTTTCATCAGCGTCAGAACAACCTCGCGTTCTACGGAGGAAAAGGATCAAAATGGCGGTTCGGTATCGATAATGCGAACGTCTAAGAGAGAATGGCGGTTTACGCAGCTGCACATACAGAGTGGTGAAACGACTATAGACCTAGCTTTTCTCCTTGAGTTTGCTTTCGAAGGTACACACATTTTTAAACTTCAGAACCTTGTTTTGAATTTTTTTATAATTTCTAGTAAATTTTGAACATTATCTCAACATTTCGAGTTTTTACTGAAATTCAATTTTTTATTTCGAAAAATTCAGAAATTTATCTAGAAATTCCGAACATTATCTTGATACTTTGAATTATATCTTGAAGTTCCTTCTTGTGTGTAGGGAAATCCAGAATATTATCTCGGAATTTCAATTGTGTTCTCGAGAATCCAATTTTCATATTATGTTTTCGATTTTCATCTCTGATTCACAACTTCATCTGGGAATTTCCACTTAAGGAATTCAGGCTTTTGAAAAATAATTCCGAACAATACTTCGAAATTTTCCTACCAATTCCTACTTGTATCTAGAAAAATATTGAACATTACCTCGATATTTTGACTTTTGTATTGGAATTTCAATTTCCATTTCGAAATTCAGACATTTATCTTGGCATTTCAAGTTATATCTTGGGAATCATTGTTATCTAGGAATTTCCAAACATTATATAAGAAACTCGACTCTTTTCTCGAAAATCTAATTTTCACGTTGTGATTTCAATTTTCATCTCTAAACACAACTTCATCTGGGAATTTCAAATCATCAAGGAATTCAGGCGTTCGAATATTCATTCCAAACTATACTTTAAATATATATAAATACCTTTGTATTATGATTCCAGCTTTTACTTATCTCGAAACTCCAAACAGTATCTTGGCGTTTCGAATTATATCTTGGAAATCCTTTTTGTATCTAGGGAAATTCCGAATATCTCGGAATTTTGTATTTTCTATCGTTAATCCAATCTTCATTTTATGATTTCGGCTTTAATCTCTAAATGGAATTTTGAATCATCAAGGAATAAGAGGGATTATATAATAGTATCTTCGAATACCTACTTTTATCTAGAAGAATATTAAACATTATCTCAATATTTTGACTTTTGTATTGTTATTCCCACTTTCATTTTGAAAATCGGACATTCTGCTTGAAATTCCGAAAATTATCTTAGCAATTCGAATTCCTCATTATAATTCAAGTTATATCTTGGAATTCCTTCTTGTATATCAGATGTTCATCGTAAGATTTCGAATTTTATTTCTGATTTACAACTTTATTTGGAAATGTCGATTCATCAAGGAATTCAGGCGTTTAAATAATAATTCCGAACCTTATTTCGAAATTTTCCTACCAATTCCTACTTATATTTAGAAAAACCTTGAACATTATCTCGATATTTTGACTTTTGTATTGAAATTCCATCTTTTATTTCGAAATTTGATATTTATCTAGAAATTCCGAACAATATCTTAACATTTTAAGATATATCTCGGAATCCCTTCTCGTACCTAGCGAAAGTTCGAAAATTATCTTAACATTTCAAGATATATATATCGGAATTCTCTCTTGTATCTAGGAAAATTTCGAACATTATCTTGGCATTTCGCGATATATCTCGGAATTCCCTCTTGTACCTAGCGAAATTCCGAACATTATCTCAACATTTCAAGTTGTAATCTCGGAATTCCTTCTTGTATCTAGGGTAATTTCGAACATTATCATGGCATTTTGAGACATATCTCGGAATAGCTTCTCGTTCCTAGCGAAATTCCGAACATTATCTTAACATTTCAAGATATATCCCGGAATTTCTTGTATCTAGGGAAATTCCGAACATTATCTTGGCATTTCGAGATTTATCTCGGAATTCTTATACCTAGCGAAACTCTGAATATTATCTTAACATTTCAAGATATATCTCGGAATTCCCTCTTGTATCTAGGGAAATTTCGAACATTATCTCGGCATTTCGAGATATATCTCGGAATTCCTTTTAGTGCCTAACAAAATTCCGAACATTATCTCGGAACTTCGAAATCTTATGAATGTACTGCAATTCCAAGCGGACACCGGGCGTATCTTTCACACGCACACCACTCACCTCCGGATAGGGATCCTTGAGCAGCCTGTAGAGCTTCTCGTGCGCCGTGTCCCTGACGCCGGTCCACCTCGCCTTCTCGTAGTGGTCCCAGAGCCGACCGAGGCACACGGCCACCCACTGCCTGAGACGGGGCCCGGGGTCGTTGAGCTGCTCGAGGCAGACGCTGACCAGCGAGCCCTGCAGCGCCGCCTCCTGCCCCTCCTGGTAGTTGTTGACGATGCAGGCCAACACGAAGGCCGCCTGCGTGCGGTGTTCCGACTGCAAAAGCGGTCGTTAGAGCGAGGGGCGATCGATAGACATTCTTCGGAGGTTATAGTGGGTTTATAAAGTAGATTTTCAGGAAATTGAACATCAAATGAAAATTGATTTGAAGCAAATATTCAACTGGATTAACGCCCATAAATTAACATTGAATTTTGAAAAATCATCTTTTATGTATATTGATAAGAAAAAGATCTTTTCGCCATCAGAATTTTCAACATTTGGAAATGAAAAAATCAAATTATACAAAACGTCTAGGACTTTATGTCGATGAGAACATTTCATAGATTATTCATATTGATTCAATCCGGGAGAAAGTGTCACCAATTATTGGAGTTTTATATAAGATAAGTAACTATATTCCATTGAAATATTAGAACTTGATTTATTTTTCCCTTATTCTTTCAAAAATTCAATATTTAATTAGTATTTTGGGTACTGCTTCTAATATTAATCTTAAACCTCTGAAGTCTTTACATAACAAAGCACTCAAATGTATTTTCCATCTACCTTATTTAGAACCTACAAAAAATCTTTACAAGCCAAATAATCTTGATATCAATTCTATCTATAAGTTGAAAGTATGCACCATTTTACAAGCGATTTTGAATAAAAAAACATTCTGTAATGAAATTTTCGAGATGTGACAATATACATGATCATAAAACAAGACAGTTCAACGATCTGTCAACAAAAAATCTTAAAACAGAGTTTGCTCGAAAAATCCATTTACTATAAGGGTGTTGTTACATATAATAAATTACCATCAGAAATCAGGAATTTTTCCAATTCAATTAAGTTTAGAATTGCGTTGAAAGTTGAAACATCTTCTCAATTGAATTTTAATTTTTCACAGTTCTGATAAAAGTAGCTTTGGTTATAATATTGTAAATATTCCCTGTATGAACTTGTAGTTTCTTGGGAATAAACGATTGTTGATTTTTTGTCAAAAAAAATACACGAGTCAATAATGGTCTATTATTCTCGAGGTATTTTTACGAACCGAGCCGCGTCAGCAGCAAGGGAGTGGTATTCCGACAGAATAATGGTCATTATTGCGAGTAGTATGCTCTACTTTATTTACGACTAAGCCATTTACCATAAATAAATGATTCTTCAGTTTCATTCATCCAATAAAAATACACAAACTAAGATGCCTAGAAACCTTGGTGATTCCACTAATTGGATTTCGTTTAGCTTTCTGTAGCGAAAAATACAATCGACGCTTTTGGAGGTTTCCCCTATTTTTCCGGTAGGGGGAGTGATGTCAAGTGTCAAGTTAATTGTCACATTGTCATGTCACATTGAAATTTTAATGTGTACGATGTTTTATCGTGTTTATTTATTGGTTTAGTTGCTTTTAAACATTGAAACGTTTTTGCTGGTATTTGATTGGCTACCCATTATCCTTTAGGTCGCGATCTCTTTTCACTAGCCAATCAAATAAAAGTGGAAAAACCCGACTGCACATTTCCACTTAGTGCAAAGTACCAAACTTTCACAGGTATAGACCAATTATAGACCAATTGCGTTGCTTTCTATCATTTCCAAAGTCATGGAAAAAGCAATCAATATGAAGCTCATCAAATATCTAGAGAAATCAGGAATAATTAATCATCGACAATACGGATTTCGCCATCAGAGATCAATCAGCGACTTATTGGCTTATGTTTCTCATATTTGGCAGCATTCAATTGAGAAATTCAAAGAAACGATAGCTGTTGCACTCGATATTTCAAAAGCGTTTGATCGATTTTGGCATCGGGGTCTCCTTTCTAAGCTGCCGTCTTATGGTTTGCCTCCTCAGTTGTGTGCTTTGTTGAAGAGTTTTTTTGTCTGATAGGTCTCTGTATGTTGTTGTTGATCATCTGATATTCTCCCAATAAATGCAGGTGTTCCACAAGGTTCAGTTCTGGCGCCCACTTTGTTTATGCTTCATATCAATGATTTGCTCGAGAAAACATCTTGTTCAATACATAGTTTTGCGGACGACAGTACTCTTCATACCAGTTTCTCTTCCAGAGTCCCCATACCAGCTCGAGAAACAAAAATTCGAAGAAACATTCACGTCAATAAAATTAACGACGACTTGGCAAAAATAATAGAATGGGGTAACATGAACTTGGTGAAATTTAATGCTACGAAAACCCAGGCATGTCCCTTCTCAAGAAAAGCCGATCTATCATCATCAAATATTCAGATGTCAGGAGTTACTGTTCCTACAAAATCAAGTAACTCGATGCTAGGAATTACGATCAGTGATAATCTCTCATGGGAAAACCATGTGAGATTGATCGCTAAAAGTGCTTCCCAGAAACTTGGATTTCTATTTCGTGCGCAGAATACTTCACTTCTCAGCTCTAATGATCTACAAGGATCAGATACGACCTGTCATGGAATACAGTTCTCATGTGTGGAGTTCGGTACCAAAACAATCATTGAGGCTTCTCGATTCTATTCAGAGAAAGGCAATTCGTCTTGTTGGTGATTCTTCGCTCACAGACTCGCTCACTTCATTGGAACAACATCGTAGAAGGGTCGGAGACTTGTCTCTCTTCTATAGATACTTTCACGGTCGATGCTCTTCCGAATTGTTATCAATCGTTCCCCCCTTGGCAATATCTACACGGATGACTCGACGAGTTCGGAATTCCCACCCCTTTGTTGTGAATTTGGAAACCTGTCGAACCTCTCTTGCTCGGGGATCTTTTGACAATAGAACAGCTGAGCTTTGGAACTCTTTGGCAAAAAAGGTTTTTCCTGAGGCTTACAAACTTCAGAAATACAAAATAAATGTTAATTTGTATCTCCTGTCCCTTGATTCACGCGGTGTTCTTTGAATATAACAGGGCTTCCCTTTGGTGTGAATCTGCATATAAAAAAAAAGCCGTTGCCTATCTACACTTTTTTCTGTGATCCGTGGGTCAGGCAAAAACTATGAACTGCAAACACATTAATAATTGATGATCGTTTATCAAGTTCACGGAACTAGATCTCTGGAATATTTAGCAACCGAATTCAAAAATTCGCTAGAATAGATCGATATGCACTGAAAAAAAAAGGTAGTTATGATCAAGTGTGCCGTTTCTTAGGGGGAAGGGGGGTGACACCCCTCCCTGGATTTGAGATTTTTCACTCCATAATTTTGCAATTTTTTTTCAAACGACACTCGTAAGTATTGTTCAAAAAGAATTTCATTTCAATTTAAGGCATTACTTTGATTTAAAAAAAATTCCCCCCAACATTTTTTGTAACGGCGCCCATGCTTATGATTCACTTACCGATAGTGACGTATCCTGAAGCACCGCCAGGAAGTACTTGTGTCCCCCGTCCCTGACAAGGTCAGACTGGCATGTCTGAAAATAAAACGGCTCCCCGTTATCATCGCTTCTATCTACCGTAGAAGTTTCGTCAAAATCGACAACGAACTGGGGAGGAAAATACAATGTTAACCGAAAGCCGTAGTAACTAATGATAACTCAGCTACGAAAAGTTTCTAAAATTCTACCTCTGAAAACATACAACGCATCCGTTTGTACGATGGAAATTTTAGATCTAAGAATATTTCTAAAGGTTTACATGAGTCCTACTGAAAATCATTACTGAAACAAAGAAGGTGTTAATAGTAGAGAATATTTCCATCGTATGTTAAAAATCCCGTATGAAGCGGGACATTTTCGGGCTGGTAAATACCCGGTAGGTATCGAAAAATACCCGCTCGATCCGTGTATCTATAGTAACGATTGTTGAAATGTACATTTGTCATCTTGTAATTCTACCGAATTACACTCGTGCATCAAAATAAACCTGATAATTTTCCATTCAAGCATGTTGTCAGTAAAAAAACTGCATTCGGTTATTTTCGTATTTTGCTAAAAGAGCCCTCCTCCTTCGGAATCGGGCTCTTTCGACAAAATATGAAAATAAACTCATGCAGTTTTTAGACAACATGCTTTCATGGAAAATTATCGGTAATTTTGAAGCACTTGTGTGATTACTCCCGATAAATTTCCGGCGGGACATTTTCGGGCTGGTAAATATCCGGTAGGTATCGAAAAATACCCGTTCGCTCCGTGTATCTATAGTAACGATTGTTAAAATGTACATTTGTCATCTTGACAGGCATAAATACTGAATTTTAAACGTCGTTGTTTTAATTTCGGAAATACCTATTCTACCGAATTACACTCGTGCATCAAAATAAACCTGATAATTTTCCATTCAAGCATGTTGTCAGTAAAAAAACTACATTCGGTTATTTTCGTATTTTGCTAAAAGACAAAATATGAAAATAAACTCGTGCAGTTTTTAGACAACATGCTTTCATGGAAAATTATCGGTAATTTTGAAGCACTTGTGTAATTACTCCCGATAATGTTAGTGTTCCGAAAAATTCGATATTGAACGATACAAATTAATAATAACAATAACAATGTATTCACAATGAATATCAATAACAATGCAAAAAAAACATTATAATAATATGTGAATGAATAATTGAACCTCACGAAGTTGTGCACTTGTTGTGAGGAAAAAACTATATTTAGGATTTTAGATAATTCAAGTGAATATAAAGATGAATATAGACAAAATATTAAAAAAATCAAAGATAGGTTGTAGTGTAAAAATTAATAGGTACAACACAATCATGACACACGTAACTATATTGCATATTTTCACTTAATAATATTTTGGAGATATAGTCTAGGAGTTTTAGTAATCCATGTTTTTATCTTTTTTTTTCAAGGTGTATTTCGATTTGATAATTCTGATAGAACTTGGTAATTTATCATAAATGAATGGAGCTAAATATAGAAAATTTTTCTGTGATTTCACTTTACATATGTTATTTTTCACAGTTATTTCATTTTTTTCTTGTACTATGAGTATGTTTACTATAATTAATGCAACATTTATGAGAAAATATATTAAATAAGTAATGTCAAATAAAAAAAATTACAAAAAAATGGTATTTGAAACAATCAAATACGCATAGGAAATAACAAAATAAAGCGGTTTTATCACTACGGTCGCTTATGAGAAAATTTAATGTGTGCCAACAGCCGCCATATTAGTTTTGATTTGACAGATCTCTGGATTTCCTAACGATGTCAAGATAAAAGTTTATCATCAAGTACCGGGTAATCGCACGTTAAAAGGTAAGGCCTCGTTAATCCATTGTTCGCACAAGTTTCGACTTCTGAGGGTCGGGTTCGTCAGCTGGTTAATGAAACGAACAATTTTAGAACAATTTAGAACAAAGTACAAGATTATATCTCACTCACAGACCAATCAGTTTCTAAACTACTCACGTTATCAACTGCCAATATTTTCGCCCAGATGAACACCAGCAACGGCCTCAGTTCTTTGGCGCAGCTCTGCAGCAATTTCAGGACGTACGGAAATATGCCGACGGATAGAGCTAGATTGACGGCCCACGGTCCCAGGTCCAGAAATTTACCTAGCAATTCCAACGCCCTCATCCTGTGCACTTGGCTCAGTAAAACTTGCAACACTATCGGCAATTGTTCGGGCGGGTCTCTTTCTTCAGATCCTAGAATAGTATATTGTTACGAAACCGAACCAAATCCCCCACGCCGCCGCTGAGCATCATAAAAAGGCAAATTTACATACTGAGGCGGTCCATTCAAAGCAAGAATTTTTACCTGGACGCTTCCCTAAGCATCTTGTTATTTTCTAGCTTCCGTAAATCTCGAACATCAATTGTATGTATGTTTTATTGTACCACTGTATTGTATTGTATTATTAATATATTATTATTGTATTACTGTTTTTATTTGATGTAAGTATCCAATATTCACGACCATTTCCTGTAAATGTGTGTAGACCTGTTTGAAATAAAGATCTATCCCTCCTATTTACCTAAAGGACCGCATTGTATTGAGAGTTTTATGGAGTTTGAAAAAGTACTCAAAATTCAGCTAATGAATTTCATCAATGAGACCATCAAATTTGGTAAATTTCAATATGCATTTCAACCAAAATCGAACGCACAATCTGCGGTCACAGATCTAATGAACAATATTTATTAAAGTCTAGATGAAAGTAATTATGTGATAACAATATTCTTGGATTTAAAAGAGACGTTTGACACAGTTAATCACAAAATTTTATTAGAAATCCTATACAACTATGGTATTAGAGGTCATATATATAACTTATTTCCAAATTATTTTCAAAATCGTATACAATATGTTACAATAAACAATTGCAAAAGTGATGAAAAACTATCAACAATGGGAGTTCCACAAGGTTCAGTTTTAGCACCAATTTTTTTTTTTAAATTTATGTTGACAGTATTAAAACATTGAATTTATTTGGAAAACATTATTCTTTTGCAGACGACATTGCTATATTTTATTCCGGAAAGAATATTACAATTTTGGAAAATAATGTGACTAGTGATATAAAAATTATCGAAGAATGGTAAATAACATAAACCTTCTCATATTAATTCAGACAAAACTGTCTATATTATTTTCAAACAAAAAAATATGATTGATATTAAAATATATATAAAAATAAATGATAAACCTATCACTGAAGTTCAAAGTCATAAATATTTGGGCCTTATCATTGACAATAAATTTAATTTCGAAAATCATGAATAAAATGAAAAATCTATATTTCCGTTTTTGGGGGCAATTAAAAGAATGCATTTAATAAATAAACAGGTTCAACTTCTGATATATAATCCTTACATACTTTCTCACATCAGATATTTAATCACGATTTGGTACCATTGTAATCAAAAACAAAAAGATTCTGTATATCTTTTGATGAATAAATCAATAAAGATAATATTCAAAAAACCTTGGGACACTCCTTCTTCAGAATTATATAAATTGACCAATAATATGACTTTAAACTGCCTAATTGAATTAGAAAAAGCCAAATCAATCTACAAACTAACAAAAAATATCCAAAAAAACTAACATTGTTCCTAAAAAACTCAAGTATTCACAGTTATAATACCAGAAATTTCAGTAATTTTCATCTGAACAATGTCCATTCCAATAAAGGAAAAAATAATCCTATCGCAAGCTCAATTGAAATATTCAATAAATTGCCAGAAGAAATAAAATCCTCTAGGTATCTTCATATTTTCTTGAGAAAACCTAAACAATTCATGTTGGTATGTTGATGTTCACCGAATGATCTGATAGTTAATTATAATTGAAATACTACTTACATTATTGTATGTATGATATTAAGATTGTGACTTCCTTATACTAGAACTATGTTCTGTTTGCAAGCTGTATCTTCAAAGAAATAAATAAAAAATTTATTGTACCACTCTATTGTATTGTATTATTGATATATTATTATTGTATTACTGTTTTTATTTAATGTACATTTCCTATATCCATTTCCTGTAATTGTGTGTACACCTGTTTGAAATGAAGATCTATCTTTTCTATTTACCCAAAGGACCGCATTGCATTGAGAGGCGAAGTTTAATGGAATTTGTGACGAGTACTGGATGTTTTAGTCAGTTGAAAAGTTTAAGTAAGCGAATTATAAGTCAGTGCAGTAGTTGAATTCTTATAGACAAGCTGATAAAAGAGGTTTATTGTTGCTCGAAGTATTATTCAGATAAACGGACTCCGAAATATCCTAACAATATTAGGTATCAAGAATGGTAAGCACACTTTATAGTATATACGAAGTCAATTGGAATGGCATAAAAACGAAATAGTTAACGAACGTAGGCAGTTTCTTTGTAATGAATGATGAGATTGGAACCTTTGGTGAAAAAGTTTGAACTTTTTGTAGAGATCAATTACCCTAACACCAAACTGATATTATTAGCACTTGACGCGAGTTCTCTGAAAAGAATACCATCTTCAGAAGAAAAATTGATACTCAATTTTATACCACTTTTGAAGTTCAATGAAGTTGATAGAATGGATAAACAGGAAGATTTTGTACCAAGTTCACGTCGAGCAATAATCTGGTCTCCGCACAAAACACAAAACTCCAGTCGCGGTTTAACCCGAATGTAACCGCTACATGAGTTCCGACGTTTCGCCAATATCTCAGTTGGCATTTTCAAGAATGTTACTGTTCCTACTTTGTGCTAGCAACTGTCCTTTGAAATACTTCTTCCAGTTTTTGAGTAGTTTATCGACCGTAAATTGCAGCTGATATAATTCGTTTCATCAGCCGTCGGGCAATTACGGTTGTCGGACCCTTGGCTAATGACTGTTCAGGTAATAACGGTCGGTCTGGTTAGTGGCGTTCTGCATCAATCGAAGGACCACTTTCTGAACTGTTTTCCTTTTTGTTGATGAGGGCCTTCCAGACATTTGGTATGTTTTGAGAGTCATCTCTTTTGTTAATTTCTCCATGCTTTTCCATTTCGATGGCTTCCCTAATACGGCGTGTTCTGAGGCCCGCATAAAAAAAAGAAAAACAGAAAGTGGTCCTTTGATGGATGCAGGACGCCACAAACCAGACCGACCGTTATTACCTGAACAGTCATTAGCCAAGGGTCCGACAACCGTAATCGACCCGACAACCGTAATCGACCCGACAGCTGATGAAACTAACCATATCGGCTACAATTTACGGCCGAGAAACTATGTGAAAACTGGCAGAAGTTTTTCGAACAACAGTTGCTAGCGCCAAGTAGGAGCAGTAACATTCTTGAAAATGCCAACTGAGAAGTTGGCGAAACGTCGAAACTCAATACTGTTACGATATTTCATTGGGTTCGTTGATTAAAACTCCAAACAACACTAAATTACTTTTATTACAACTCTTTATCACAACACAGTACAATACAATCACTCAAACTGCTCCGCTAACTATCCAACGCTCTGTACTAAAATGCTCTGTACTAGAAATTCTCTACTTCGACTTCTGCACTTAGCAATACCAAAGCTCTCTCCGATAAAAACTCTGTAAAACTCTCCGCCTCTCCACTAAGCTAGAAACTCTGATAACTATCCCCGAATAATTATCTCTCCTCTTATACACGCCTACGGATAATCTTCCAGTCAAATCTCGATATTCGAATTTTCTCGGCGAGCCGCGATCCCGCAAGTAACAATCTTCCTTCGACCCCTCATATTATTTTACGTTTACGAACGACAGGGCAGGCGCTAGGAGATTTCGTAACAATACCGAAAAACCAACAGATAAACTCCAAGAATAACAACTTCGCATACTCCCATCCGTAAAAAAAATGCTTTGAACATTTCCATTACTCTTCAAGCGACTCACCCAACTCGAGCCAAACTTGAAACGCCGTCAACTGCTCCTCGAAGAACGGCAAATGCTTGAACGGCTCCTCGGTCTTGAGGATGTGCGGTAGCTGGCCCAAGCTGAGGTCCAGCGCCAAATCCCACGCGTTCCACATCGGATGCTGATACGTGGACGGTAGCGGCGGGTCGCTGATCGGTGTGCAATCGTACGATCTCATGATCCGCTCGGCCAAGAGGAAGTTGCGGAAGAGACTGGCGACGAGCAGATCTTGGCGGAATAACTTTTGGAACAAGTCTGAGGAAATATATTTCGTCGGTTATTATCAGTCTTATTTCGAGCTAGTTCGTTACTGTTCAGTTACTAACTTCATAACAGTGGACTTACGCCTGTGCGGGCATAATGTTCACTTTATGGCTCGTGCGGGTACAAAGCTAACTTTATGGCTCGCACGGGCTATAAAAACGTATCATTTTCTCGGACTTTATGCCCGTGCAGTTATAAAGTTAACTTTATAGCCCGCACGGGCTATAAAAACGTGTTTTTTTGGATTTGTGGATATAAAGTAGACTTCATGGTCCGCACGGGCTAAAAAGAAAAAAATTTTTCTTGGACTTTATGAACGAGCAAACATAATGTTCACTTCAAGGCTCGTTCGGGTATAAAGTCAACTTTATGGCCCGCACGGGGTATAAAGTCAACTTTATGGCCCGTACGGGGTATAAAGTCAACTTTAAGGCCCGCAAGGGCTATAAAGAAGTAATTTTTTTTGAACTCTATGCCCGTGCGGGCACAATGTTCACTTTTGAGTCTTGTGCGGGAATGAAGTTAACTTAATGGCCCGCACGGATATAGAGAAATAATTTTTTTCTTGGGCTTCATTCCCGAGCAAACAATGTTCACTTCAAAGCTCGTGCGGGTATAAGGTTAACTTTATAGCCCGCACGGGTTATAAAGAAGCCTTTTTTTTTCTTGGACTTTATGCCATGCGGGCACAATGTTTACTTTTGAGTCTCGTGTGGGTATAAAGTTAACTTCATGGCCCACACGAGCTATAAATTATTTTTTTACTTGGACATTATGCCCGTGCGAGCATAATGTTCACTTTTGAGTCTGGTGCGGGTATAAAGTTAATTTTATTACCGCATGGGCTATAAAGAAGTAATTTGTTCTTGGACTTTATGACCGTGCGAGCATAATGCTAACTTCAAGGCTCATATGGGTGTAAAGTAAACTTTATGGCTCGCACGATTTATAAAGAAGTTATTTCTCCTTTGACTATATGTCCGTGCGGGCATAATGTTCACTTTGAGTCTCGTGCGGGTATAAAGTTAACTTCATGCCCGGCGCGGGTTATAAAGAAGTAATTTTTTCTTGGACTTCATGCCCGTGCAGGCATAATGTTTAATTCAAGGCTCGTGCGGGTATAAAGTTGATTCTATGGCCCGCACGAGCTATAAAGTAATTTTTTTTTGACATTATGCCCGTGCGGGCACAATGTTCCCTTCAAGAAGTATTCTTTTCTTGGAATTTATGCCCGTGAAGGCATAATGTTAAACGCTCTTTCGAGTGCATCCAAAAGGCAGAGATGTGATGAACCTGATAAAACTCAATACTATAAGAACTACACAATATGGCTGCATCACAAAAACAATTAACGCCAACAAAATGAGCATGGGTCAGCTAGTTAATCATAAAGCATTGGGAATGGGGATTGGGATTTTTTGATACTAGCCTGTTATATTGGTGGATTATTGAGTCCTTGTTTTGTGGTGATTGGATGACATTTTCACAATTTGCGCATGCGCAAAAGCAAGTTGCACTTTCACCTCAAAAAGTAGCATTTTCCATAGTTGAAAGTGGAAATGTTGATGTATAAAAGGAATTTATGGAAATAAGATGTTTATATATAACAGTGAAAGTGGAAATGAAAGTTAAAGAGGAAATTCCTGCAGAATGCGCATGGAATCAACTCCTGCAATCGATGACAATACTTTCGGAACACCCTGCATATGTTCACGTAAAAATGTTATGAAAAAAAAATTTGAAATGAATAACGATTTACCTCTCGGTAAGGTATTCCACGCAATTGTATCCGTAATTGCGGTAAATATCCAATTCAGTTCTCCCAACATCGTTCGTCTGTCAGAAATCTGACCAGGAATTCTAAAATAGAAATGCAAAAACCAATACATCCACTCAAATATTCAAACTTATCAATCCTAATATCTAATACAACCATAATATACAAGTTGCCTGCAAGATTTTCACATATTATGGTTTACTGAACCGCTACACGTGTTTCGCTATACAATAGCATTCTCAAGCAGGAAAACTAATAGAAAGGAAAATTTCAATGTGCCTGCTTGAGGAAGATATTCGCGATATAAAATAAGCGATACGCCCCCTATCGACTTTTGGGAGAACACTCAATGGTTAGATCGCCATACTCTAGTTTGCACGTGTTTATATGGGGCTGTTGTGTTGACTTCTCAGTCATTTCGGATTTTTATTATTTTTTTGTGTGTTCGAGCTTTAATAGGGAATGTGGAGATTTTCAAGAAGTTTGGAAATATTCCAGTGAAATAATTCGAGAGTTTGTTGCTTTTCATTTATTGTGAACGTATATTAACTTTTTGTTGTTTTTTAGTTCTGAATATAAAGCAGTTAATCTTTGATACAATCTCTACGATATGGGTGATAATGTATAATTTAGTGTGTAATGCATAATTCTAATTAGAGAGAATCACACCATTCAGCTGAAAACTGCCAACTCTGATTCTTTTTTATTGCTTAAATACATTGAATAAATTTTATATTTGAGTGATCCATGTGAATCTTTCCAGCTGAGAGATGTAATTTTCAATTAATTCAGCTTTGCATTAATATTCAAATTATGCAATATTCGTTCAGTAAGCCCGACTTGATAGCAAAAACTCATCTGGAAACAACCTCGAGTCTTTCGAATTTTACAATGTTTTGATAATGAAAAATCTTCGAATTTGTTAATGAAATGTTCTTTGAGTATTCAACTGTCGATTGAGTCACTTCTCACAAAAATTAATGAGAAATTGACAATTTCATGAACAAAAGTAACACGAGAACATCGAAGCTCCATATATACACATGCAAATATAAACATGACAATCTAACCATCGACAGTTCCGCGTTTCTCCGCGCTAGCGCCTCGATCTTATTTTCTATCGCGAATTGTATAGCAAAATTTTGAAAATCACGGATCTGCACACATTTCAACCGATTAAACTTGGTATACTCGGGATATAACCCCTGAATAATAATAAAACCTCGCTTTATATTGAATTGATTGATTTCCCAATAAAATCACAAGTTTATGAAAGGGAAAATGAGAAACAAGTGAATAATGAATCAGATACATTGAAATTGAGAATAAATAAGATGAAAGCCTTCAGAAAAAATGATAATAAAGTAAGAATAAAATCAGACTTATCACAGAAAGAAAAAAATAATAATGAAAATAAAATAATATCGCCATTCACCTATCGCAATAAATGTTTCAAGTTAACTTTGAAACTTAATTTTCCAAATTTTTTTCATTGCATCAGGTAATCCATTATACAACACTTCCTGTGTAATAAACTGATTGTTGTCCTATGTTTGATCTGAATTTTCTTGTTGATAAATTATTCGATATCATCTGGTTGAATGGTCACTATTAATATTGAAGATGAGATTAGAAGGTTTCAATTCATTTTTGACCATATTAATTAACGTGCGGAGTTTTAGTAAGTGTATTGAAGATATATCTAAGAGATGATTGGGTTCGTATACATTTTTCGTTGCTTCTCTACAATCAAATTCATACATACATTTAATCAATATATTTTGCAGAGGTCTCATTTAGGTTTTTGTCGCTGATCTCGAAACCGAAATTATGTATTAAAATCTAGAATATAGCAGAGAAAAACGAATCAATTTCGAGTAACCGACTAGAGACGCAAAATCAACTAGACCCTCACTTGTCCAACAACTCCAGAGTGACTTTCGGCATCAGCCTCGAAGACGGCTGCAGAACGAACCACCTCAGAGCAACTTTGATGGGCGTCGTCAGACAGGAAGTGAACAGATCGGCCGGGAGATCCGGATTCATGGGCAGTCCTTGGTTAGCGCCGCAAGCGGCAAGCTGAATGCAACTCTTGAAGGACGGATAGGGTTGCACGCCCCTTCCGGCTTGAGCCGTAGCTTGCTATAAATAAATAAACAGGGTGGGCAAAATCTGATTTTGAAAAAAAAATCACGATTTATTTGTTTTTTTTGATTTTTTAAATTTGAATATGAAATTTTAACATTTTGATTCTTTGAAATTATTGTTGATTATTTTAATGTATAAGTCAAAAAATTTTAATACAATTTGCGGCTCAAAAAATTGTGACAACGCATTTGTCGCGCTTCTTGCAAGAAAATTCTTGTCGCGATTTGTTTTCCTTCTGTCCTATACACTCGCTATACAGTGCCGAGTGAGGCACGAACACGAACGCGTTTGTTGTGCTTTTTGCAAGAATATTCCTGTCAAGGCTTGTTTTCCTTCTCAACCTATAAATTGCCCAACAATTTAACGCATTTCGCTAGTTGTACACTCGCATATTAGAAACAGATTAGGCATAGAAAAAGGAGGAAAACTCGTGTTTTTGTTTAAGTTGTATAACGAAAATGAATAGACTGAAAATATACAGTAATAAAATTTAGGTTTTACGTTCAGTTTAAGAATTTGGAATTATGTACTTCTTTTTTGTTGTTTTTGCTAAAAGCAGATACTCCTGATCTTCGAGAAAACTTTTATATAATGTTGTTATCTGGTTCTGAATATAAAAAACAAAAATTGATTTAAATCATTATTTCAATTTTAAAAATCAAGCGATTTAAATCATGATTTTAATTGTGATTTTAATCACTAGATTTCAATCAGCCCAACCCTGTAAATAAATACACGATGAGATCGGAACCACAGATACAAGAAACAAGTTTAGATAGGCAACAGCATACCTGTAAAAACCAAAAAGTATTGCGCCAATAAAATTGGATGGATTAGAGAAAACTGTACAAAAAAAACTAATACAGAATTCTGGACTATCGACGAGCTCATGACGGATTTTCTATACTTGAATCGTTAGATACAAATCAACTAATAATAAAACTTCATCTCCCACCAATTACAACACATCTCCTGTGCGAGAAGCAGGTTTCTTCGGGATACATGGCGTCACATGCCCTGAGACAACTTACATTGTATGACGCAGTTCAAAAGAATACATCAATTTCTGTACCTCACCTGGGATTTCGAGAGAAATTAGAGCATTATGCAAATCTTGTTTCACCAGTGGCAGCGTGAATTACGAAGAAAACTGTAGTTTGATCACAAAATATGGGTTGAAAAATTGGTTCCGGAAAGATTTTTATAGTTTGTTGGTTTAACTCACTCGATCCAGGTATAGAAAATCACTGGGTTATTCTTGGAATAAACGATGACTTTACCGCGCATTTTTTGAAAACACGGTCTTCATCTACTATTCAATTAAAAACAGCAAATAACTCGCGAAAATCTGTTTCGTTAAAATGAATTTGAAAGTCAAAGTCCAGAGTATTTGAAATTTCAAAAACGCATTACATGTCAGGCAGACATTAGTCAATTAACACCATCATAAGATGTCAGCGATCCAGTATCTTTACTCCCAACAATTCGTCTTGTTGGTGATTCTTCACTCACAGACTCGCTCACTTCATTGGAACATCGTAGAAGGGTCGGAGACTTGTCTCTCTTCTATAGATATTTTCACGGTCGGTGCTCTTCCGAATTGTTATCAATCGTTCCACCCCTGCAATATCTACACGGATGACTCGACGAGTACAGAATTCCCACCCTTTTTTTGTGAATTTGGAAACCTGTCGAACCTCTCTTGCTCAGAGATCTTTTTTCAATAGAACAGCTAAGCTTTGGAACTCCTTGCCAAAAGAGGCTTACAAACTTCAGAATTCAAAGTGAATGTTAATTCTCCTGTCCCTTGATTCACGTGGTGTTATTTGAACATTACAAAATAACCGCCATCAGCGCCTTCGGTGGTTATTGACCCTAAGCTCACAAATTTTTCGCGGAAAAAGAAGAGAATTTGATAAGATTATTCTTTTCAAATGTTGACCTTTTCTATAATACAAACTCGAAATTATTGTCGAAAGGAAAATAAAGTAATTCTTTGGTCGCTATGACCACCTTTTTTTTGAATTTTTTTTTTGTGGAACTTGAGTAATTTGGTGTCCTCTGCAAAAAATCCAAATGAAATTTTCGGCGGCCGTATATTTTCGGAGATACAGGTCGATTTTGTTGTAAAACTCCACAATTTTTCACATCAACTTTCTGTTGTTTGAACAGACAAAATTCGCCCTCATTCTAATCAAACTCCACTCACTCTCTTATTCACTTGTTTACAACATCTTCAAGCAGAAAAAACCATTATTTTGTCAAAAAATCCAACTTTCTCTAAAATTCAACATCAATACATGCAGTTCTCAACTATAACAATGAGAGCGGCAACACTGCAAATACATCTCTTTTGGCTGTCATTGCACTATGACATCACAACAAATTGGTTATGGTTTCAAAATAAATGCATTTTTTGAAAAACTAATGGTTTTTTCTGCTTGAAAATGTTGATAACGAGTAAATAAGAGAGTGAGTGGTGTTTGATCAGAAGAAGGACGAATTTTGTGTGTTCAAACGAAAGAAATTTTATGTGAAAAATTGTGAGGATTCACAACAAAATGGACCTGCATCTCCGAAAATATACGAGACCGCCGAAAATTTCATTTGGATTTTTTAAGACCTAATTACGTTTCACAAAAAAAAATCAAAGGTGCTCGTATTGAACGAAGTATTACCGAAAATAATAGTATATTATGCAACGATCGTGTAATGATGGTTATTAATACATGAGCATAAACCGGGATACGAAACGAGCCGAAGGTGAGTTTCGTATGGTTTATGCGAGTGTATTAATAACCATAACATGAGAGTTGCACACGCTATTTTAACAACACCTAATAAATATTTTATTTGTATTGAAAACAATAACAGTAATTGATCGCAATTCTTGGATAAATTCTACAAAATTGCAACTAAAGAAATACAACAATAAGAAATGAAGAAAGGTGAAGAAAAGGGATATGGAACGGACTATAGGTTAGAAAAAACATTATTATTATAATAGAATGTGTACTCGCCGCACTCGTAAAATTGCATCACTCTCAATTTAGAGTTTCTCACGTTTGTCCCAGGGCTTGCAAAAATGTCGTGATCATGATAAGGGAAATTTTGGAGAACAAAAAGGCAATGATAATGAGTTTTTGTTTTTTATTCCCAAAAGACTTACCTCATTCTCTTGCTCGTGTTGATTTGCAAACTGCTTGAAGGATTCTACGATTATGCCAGCATTGGAGCAGTCGTATACATAGATAGATGGAGCGCCCATCCAAGTTTGTAAATCGTAGATGGAAAGTGGGATGTACTGAGTATACGTCTGCAATGAATTTTGGTATTATACTTTAACAACACTTGTCTTGGCTCTAGTATTCCTTTCATTAGTTCACTAAATGCATAAATGAATACAAAACATGACTATTTAGATGAATGTTCTAATATTCAAATCTTTATTATTATATTTTTCCTGTTAGTTACTAAATTTCTAATTTACAATACCATAATGGTCAGAAGACATACGGGGATTCCCAAATGTCACTGTTAAACTTCCAAGGGCTGACAAATCCTCAAATCAATAGTCGACACCGCATAGTATACATAATATTTTTCGTGCAACCGTGCAAATTTTATAATTCCAATAAACATTATGTCGTTCTAAAAAGAAAGCGTTTCAACGCCGAAAAAAGAAAAGTAAACTGATGGGCACATTATCACAGTGTTTCCATTGAAATGAAATATTTAGCAACACAAACCGATTTGACATTTAAAAATACATTTTCATTATCAAATTTTATAAATGTTAAATCCTGTAGAGATGTTCAGTTTGCCGGCAGTTACTCTGGGCAACGGCTGTGAAAAATTTAGCTGACTGGCACCCTGTGTAACGGCCGAAAAATATCATTTAGCGGCCTCTGTTGCAGCAGCAAAATGCTTGTTTTACACAATACCGTATTTTGAGGTAATGAAAAATTAAAATAAAAAAAAAAATCATATGACCTTATTAGAACTTTCAACTTTTTTCTGCTACTTGAAGATTATCGCATTTCAAAAGAATTCAATTTTCAGCCTCAAGTTCACAGGAAAATTGTTATTTTGCCCTCAAAAACACGTCTTGAAAATATTCCCAGGTACTTTTAGAAAACGCTGTGTATATCATTTCACTAGAAATACAGATATGAATACAAAGTAAATCTTTTGAAATGTACCATACTTAGAGTGTAAAAATATATGGTAACCATTTAATAGTAGGTGATCTGCAACATATCACACTGTTCTTCCTGAAAATGTTCAAGCAACTATATGATAACCTTCAGTACATCACAGATCCTTAGTAGATGTTACCCACATAACCCTAATGGCTGATCTTTCAGACATATAATGTGAGTGAATTCCAATTTATCAACTAAGTAGTCAAAAATATATCAACAATAATAATATACGTTTTTGTGAAACATCAATCACCACAAGTACTAATAACATTATGAATAATTATGAATAAGAAAATGTATGATATTGTAATCATCAGTGGCTGAAAACACCCCAGAGTACATAAATAAGTTAAAAAATGGAAAAAATTTGAATGAATAACTGAAATGAAACACGATGATTTCATTGTGTTATAGTCGTAGAAAAAGAAGAATGTTTAACTTCCATGGTATGCTAATATCATTCCTTGTTCATTGATTGAACAGTATAGTATATCAAATTCTATTCACGATAAAATTCAAAACACTGGTTGGATTATAGGAGTGTATTTGATTCAAAAAATTTATTGAAGTTTCAGTTTTGTTTTAGGAGACTTGGCTCCTTGAATCACATATATATTCCATAAAAAAGTCAGTTAACCCCCCAAGACCAATTTTATTGAAAGCATTTACTCTCAAGCGGATTTCATACGCACCATTTTTTCCTGAGTGTCACGAGGTATTTTCCTGATTCTTCCATTTCTCCGTGTTTTACAGAAACATCCACAAGAACTATTCCTAGACTTATACAAAAAAACTCAAGTAACATTTTTGAATGAAATGCATACAGAAAGGGATTCTGCTATAACAACTACTTTCCTGACTAGGTATCTCGACAAGTATTGACTTTCATGAAAAACACCACTATAGCCAGGATAATATCCATTCAAAATGAATTTCATTCATTTTCCTTAATGATGATATATTTCAGAGTTCACCACAATCCCAAGTATTTCTTCCTATATAAATTTAGTTTCGAAAAACAATGTGTGTTGTTCTTGAAAAATATTCTCAAAAGTAGGAAGAACTTTTAAACATGAAAACTAATAAAAGAACCTACCCTATTGAATACCCATATTTCCCCATTGGCAGTAGGTCTGGGCACCCCGTGTCCATTGTAATGGAACAGAACTCTTTCCTCTTTGGCACTTCTACGTAGAGAAGTGCACAATTTTTTCACATCTTCCGCTGTTGGATCAAGAGATTGTTTATATCTTGCTCTAGGTTGCCATCTTTCATACTGCGTTTGCAGATTCTGTCCAATTTTCTCTAGAGCTTTAGCAGAAGACATCGATGAAGGATCTGAAATGAAATTTGGATCAACTATGAAATGGTTTTTCAACCACTATTATATAATGAGAGTTACAATATCCAAACATATCAAAAAAATTTGAAAGAAGCAAATGGTGATTAAGTGTAGATTTATGCAGCCTCAATAAAATTATCAAGTTCCAAATATAGCAAATCTGAAGGCTGATTGGTGTACGAAATATTTTGACCAATTAGCGTCCAAATTTTCAACAATTGTTATTTGTTACTTGATAATTAGCTGCATCAATCTACACTTATAGTTTAGGTCTTATGGCAGACAACACCCTTGTTTTTGAAAACATTGATACAGTTATCTCAGATGGAGGTAAGTTTCTCCCCGAGTTCTAGTCAGAAGTAATTTCAACTCCTTTCTGAACTAGTATGGGATATTTCATTGTAAGCGTAGTATTACGTTTTCTAGTCAATCTTACCTGTCCAACATTCTAGTCTAGCACAAGGTTGAGTTTTAATAACATCTGGTGGGTCCACCCCTACATTCAAACATAAAACTAAAGCCACACTGACTGTTTTCATCTGAAACCAGAAAGTAAGGTGTATCTTTGACAGAGTCGAATAATCTCCACTGAACTCACTCTTTCCTTCATTCTCCACATTTGAGTTATACATTCTATTCCAACCATGGGCTCCAAATGCCTTTCTTGTACGAAACTAAGTGGTAAATCCTTATCACTGATAGGGTCTTTTTGGATCACTTTTTTCCCGTCTTCAGTGCCACTAGACTCAGCCATTTCTGTGATTGTCATTGATGACCAAAGATTGGAAAACTGTAAATGATATTTTGATGAATTTTACTAACTCCGTAATACTTTTAAAACGCAATTTCTTGAAAGCATGCTTTTATAATTTTCTGTCATAGCTGTCATAACAAAACATTAAATGATAAACAGAGAAGAAGACAGAGACAATAGGTTTTGTGCAAGTTTGACATTTGGATAACTGATGAGCAACATACTTTGACATCTGGATTGATAGGTTAAGGCCCCGACGATTAATCAGGGCTATTCACTAAGTAAAGTGGTTATCGCAGTTGCTAACCGTCGTAGCAACTCTGATAATAACTTGCCATAATGACGGTGGTAAGCTGTTTTTCCTTAACAAGATAACTAAAGCAGTTGCCTGTGAACCACTACTCACAGCAACTGGTCATTATAGTAGCAACTTAACTTGAAAAGTGAATACCAATTTCTCGCTTAGCAACTGACCTTGAACATAACGACAATTTTTAGTCGCTATCCATAACAACTCTGCTTAGTGAATAGCCCTGATTAACTCAAAAATGATTTGACTTTTGTCTAGGCTGAATATTTATTGAATATATTGAGTAGGGAGTGGTGCACTCAGTAAAATACAGATATTTTCAGACCGAGAATCTCATTTTCAGAAATTCCAACCTAGAAAAAGCTTTCTGGTTTTCTTTTGCAATTTCTCACCCCATCATCAACGATTTTCACAAACAATTCACAGTCGTCATTTGATAATAAACTGAAAATTGGTGTCTGAAAAAAAATTTCGTAAAAACCACTAAACTATACAAAAAATATCATTTCCAGGTGTTCGCGACGGTTTGTCTGCTACTTTCGGTTGTCGGCCGTTTCCGCCATTTTAATGTACCTTATAATAATAAAAATAATAGGTGTTTTCTGAGGCTCTTGTATTTGAAACTATTCGTCTCTCCCATCTTTCTCTCACTAATTGGCTGTCTGTTAGTGAGAGAGGAGACACACGAACAAGGATAGTAAACTATTTTCACAGAGGATGGCCTGATTCGCCAATTTCATTATGCTGTCATTGACGTCATCGCGATTCCGTAAACATAACCAAAAACAGATTCACAATACTAATGTTTTGTTTTATTATTGATAGTCATACTTACCTAGAAAAAATAATATATATTAAGTGCACTTTTTACTAGTTCGAATATCTACCAAAAAGTTTCAAGCATAGACAATTATTTCAGGTAAATAAAAATAAAAGATGGCAAGCATATGGCAAAGAGTAAGGGGTATGGCATGGCATTGATGGCAATTGACAACTAGCAGTCAACAGTCGCTTCGTTAGAGTAGCTCAAACTTCATCAAATTAGTTCCACTGCATCACGATTAATCACGAAATGTACATATAGACTACGGAAGGAATCGTGGTGACGTCAGTTGACAGGATAACATAGCAGTATAGGGAACTGGCCATCCTCTATAATAGTTTACTGTCCTTGACACACGAATACGTTTTAAATACATGAGCACCAGAAAACACCTAATATCTGTACATATTTGAAAATCCTGCCATATTTTCAGCCACACTTTTTCTGCCATTTTCCGTCAGATTTGACTGTGCTGCTGTCAATAGTGTCAATTCAGTGACGGTGCTGAAAGTTACCGTTAAGCTGGATTCTCATGTATAGGTACGAAATTTGATAAATTCGTCCGAATGAAAAAGGATGTAACCAAAAAATGGCCAATGATATTCCAGTATTCGATCTCCATCTCATTTTAATCGCAATTTCTTTACGAAAATCATGCCTACGTGAACTCAGCTAACAGCGTAGGAGGTATCTGAACATGTTAACCACAAAACATCGATACACATGTTAACCACAAAACAATAAAAGAATCGATGTTTTGTGATCTTGATTGTTTCATGATTATGCATGAACTTTTTTTTTTTTTTTTTTTCAATTCTTTATTTAACGTCGGCCTATTTCCGCTACCAAGGCCAATCACCGACGCCGGTGAGCACACTTCCCCCAACCGGAAATTTTGCCGAACCCTCTGGTCTCTGGTATTCCAAC
Organism: Zygogramma bicolorata; assembly: GCA_032362365.1. Classification (NCBI taxonomy): domain Eukaryota; kingdom Metazoa; phylum Arthropoda; class Insecta; order Coleoptera; family Chrysomelidae; genus Zygogramma; species Zygogramma bicolorata. Next base: position 687,069 of record JAVJAQ010005627.1, read on the forward strand.
CAGAGGTAGGGATCTTTAACGAGCCCAACATCCATGGACTCGGGACCGACGGCTTAACGTCCCCTCCGAAGGACGGCATATCCTCAATATATCTTGTGCTCAGTGTTGCCAGTGCTAATACGTTCGTATCAGATCTAGTACTATTATAAGAACTCTAGTACGCTAGTACGCCGCCAGCAATTCTAATACCTTTTTGAATAAATTTCATTTGCCCAAAATTACAACAATAATGGATATAAACTCGATACTCTTCGAACTTCGAAGATACAAGGAACCACAGTATATATGCTGTGATTATGATGGAACGATGATGACGATGACTGATGACTTGGTGACGATCCGAACAATTTGACATTTTGACAAGACAAGCGAAGAACGCTGGGGGAGTGGGGGATTCCGAATTCCCGCTTCGCTTCATTCGCTTCCACAGTTCCACACGGCGCACGTTACGCTACGTCGATTTTATTTACCGTGTGTTTTATTACAGCGCAAAACGCATTTTGGATATCGAATAAATATATTTTAATTATTTTGTTGGGTGTAGTGAAGTTGTTTTGATTATGGATAGGTGAGATTTTGATTTACTCATTAGCTTTATGAGTTATCATGCATTTATCGTAGGTTTGTCACCAAAACCCCTAGACCTATAGAAACACAATCGTTGAATGTCGATTCAGTCGAATGTAATGAGCTTTTAGATATTGCAAATATTGCGATTCCTTCAGGATCAGGATTGAAAACTCATCCGCAGTCGTGTGATGACAAATCAGACCCTGATGAAAGTGAGATTGAAGAGGAACAACCAGTTTCAAAGAAAATGAAAAGGGCATCGAAAAAGGGTTATAAACAAAATTTCAAAGAAGATTGGAAGACAAAATTTGGGACTTGGTTAACAGAGTCGAAGGACAAAAAGGAACCGTACTGCAAAGTATGCAGTAAGTCAATACAGGGTGGGTTTTCTCATATTCAACGTCACGAAAATACAACCTTGCATAAAAGTAATTACACAAAATGTGAAAAAACTGTTCAAATCAACACATTTTATGAAAATACGGAGGCGAGAGTAATGAAAGGCAAATCCGTAAAATCAGGAGAATTAAAACTTACAATGTTTCTCCACGAGCACAACTTACCCTTCCTATTGATGGACCATCTTGTTAAAGTTGTGCAGTCTGTGTGTCCAGACTCTGCTATTGCCAAGGACCTTCACTGTGGACGTACAAAAGCCACACGTCTCACAACAGACTCAATCACATCCGAACAGTTAACTATATTGAGTCAGAAATTAAAAACATGCAAATTTTCACTCATAGTAGATGAAACTAAAAACATGCAAATTTTCACTCATAGTAGATGAAACTACTGACGTGGGAACATGTAAATCACTAGCAATAGTTGTAAGATTTTTTGACGGCGAGGTGAAAGACAGATTTTTCGGATTAATCAGAGTGACCTCGGCTACTGCTGAAAGTTTATTCAAAGCTATAACTGAACATTTAGAAAAACATGATGTACCAGTAACTAACATGATTGGACTTGCAGCTGATAATGCCTCTGTGATGATGGGTCATATCACGGGACTGAAAGCCAGATTTAAGGAAATATTACCAGATTTATTTGTTCTTGGTTGCACATGCCACTCTTTCCATTTATGCTCTTCTGCAGCTGCGAAAAAATTACCGAAAAGTATAGAAGATTTTATTCGCGGAGTATATAATTATTTTTCGAACAGCAGCAAACGTTGTGAAGAATTGAAGGAGTGTCAAATTTTCGCAAGTATAAAACCTCACAAGATGCTCAAACCAAGTCAAACAAGATGGCTTTCACTTCAGGTTTGTTTTCAGGAATATCAATAATATCTATTAGTTCCTGACAATACATTTTTTTTCAGCTTGCTGTTGACCGCGTGCTAGAATCGTGGGACCCATTAATTTTATTTTTCATTAATGAGTGTCAAAATGATGGTTTACATAGTGCGCAAGCCAATTTAACTTCGTTGCAAAACCCGATATTCAGAGTATATTTTTCATTTTTATCATATGCTCTTGAATTAGTCAACAGGTTGAATATCGAGTTTCAAAGTGAAAAACCCGAAATTCACTTACTGTTGAAAAGGGTAAAAGAGTTATATAAAACACTTCTCCGTAATTTTGTTAAAAAGACATATGTTGATAACGACTTGGAAACCATTTCACCGAACAACCCCAAAATATTTTTGAAAATAGAAGATGTATACTACGGGGCTAAAACTGAACTGTTAATCTCAAAAGGAGATATTCCAGCACAAGAACTCCATAATTTCCGTTTACGCGCTTTAGATTTTTATATCGAACTGTGCCAACAGATAAAAAACAGGTTTGCTTTCGATGATCCAGTCCTTACATTTGTATCGAAGTTTAGCCCAGAAATAGCCTTATCGGGCGAAGTTGGCAGTATTGCTTGTGATAGCTCAAAATATTTTGGTTCCCTTGTGAGTAACATAGAAAGGTTGAACTTTGAATGGAGAATGGTGTGTGAAGTGGATGAACTGAAACAATTCAAAGATTTAGGATTTGAAAAATTTTGGACTAATGTAATCCAACAAAAAAATTCATTGGATGAGGTCATGTTCCCGAATTTATCCGAATTTATTAAAGGCATTCTTTGTTTGCCTCATTCCTCTGCAGCGGCCGAAAGGGTGTTTTCTCAGTTGAATCTAATGAAAACAAAAACAAGAAATCGACTGGATGTAGATACTTGTGACTCTATTTTACATGCCAAAGAATTATTAGGGAATGAGACATGCTACACTTGGCAACCAAGTGATAGTTTATTGAAGCGCAAACCCCAATATCATCAGTGAACCTGAGTGAACCATAATGAACCTAAAATGTCTTTTTGTCCATGTTTTCGTTGAATATTTTTTTCGTTTTTTTTGTTTCATTAAAAATTATATAATGTTGGTATTGGAATTTAATATTGAACCAATTTCCCTACACAACCTAGTAGAGAAGAAATTAATAACACACTAAAGGGGTAATTCTGTATGGTCATGTTAAATTTGAAGGTTCGTCAAAATTTCAAACACACGTAAAATGTTATGGAGTAAAATTTTAACTTGCTTTTAATTTAACATGTGTGGCTATAGAATTACCACTTAATACGTTAACTAGACCACACGAGAATCTAGTACGGAATTCATGAATCTAGTACGATTTCTGGTCACGATTCGATACGTTAAAAATTCACTGGCTGGCAACACTGCTTGTGCTCATTGATATATTGTCTGCGAGCTATGATATGCTACTTCGCTGCAGCTGTACGGGCTTTCGACACGGTATTTCCCTGTATGGTCACCCATCCAAGTACTAACCGCGCTCGGCGTTGCTTGACTTCAGATATCGAATGACTGTCAGTCAACCTGAAGAGCTGGGCCATGCCCATGCATGAACTTAGCATGACATGAACATTGGAAATCAATGTTTTTTTTTTCATAACTTCCCATTTGTCGGCCATTAGGGATTAGGGCCGAGAACTGACAGGGGTGCATCAAATTTTCAGAAATTCTCGCATGGGGTAATATGGGTATTTGCTGAAACGTTTGTATAACCTCCGTGACTGCTGAATATGGAGCTCCTCTTCAACGTTGCTTGAATTGCGATGGATTGTTGGAGTCACCTATGTGCTGCATGTAGAAGTAGTTGGGAGCTGTGTGAGAGGGTTGGACAACTCCACCCTATTAGAATTCATTTCCGTTAATGTTGGTGCCTCACATATGATGAACAAATGGAGAGGCGAAGGAGCAGTTATCATAATCGTAATGACTTAGTCCATTCAACAATTACAAGCCTTAAATTGTTAAAACACGGTGCGAAAGAAATGTTATTGAACAGATCGTTTTAGAGTATCTAGCTTTTATCTTTTACTGTTTTTAGACCTTTGTTTTATCTAGTTGAGTTCACCTAGTTTATTTCTATTACATTTGATTTATTTTGTGTATTTGATGTGGACAATAAAGCCACTATTATACATATGTACTTTTAATATATTTCTTAACATCCACCTATGGAACCTTAGCAAACCTATGATTTAACTATCAAGTGTTTGACTACTGGGGCAATCAACCCTTCTAAATTATACTAGTACTATTAAGATTCTCATATAACATCGATGAAATGCATCTGTGTTTTTGCAAGAGGTTCAGCAGTTGATGAAGTTGCAAGGATGGTAAATCGCCAATATCTAGCTATAAAAGTGTTTTAGAACACAATCCCCATTTCGCTCTAGTCAGGCTATTCAGTAATAAAAATACTTTATTATTATTAAACAATATTAATATCAAAATAAGTATTTTTTCATTCCTATATTGTGAGGTTGTTCGTACTGGAAATGCAAATATGTTCCAAATAGGCATTATACCACTTTGAATTTATGAAAAAGAGGTTCAGGCATTTCAATTAAAAACAAGTACATCAGCAACAGATTTGATTTTTAACTTTCCGAACTAATGTGATAGAAAGTCTTTGGTAGATATTCTACTCACTATAGAGTCTACTAGAGGAATGACGTTACATTCTTGCGAAGGTACTTTATAAACTTTCTTGATCAAGGGAATATCACTAAAATCACCCAAGTCTTCTAAAGGGACTTCTTCACCAGTAATTTGATTATGAACATTGTCCTCACATACTTCTTCGCAATTGTGGATTGTAACAACCAGCAACTGTTCGTCGTCTTCCCCAACGCCGAAAGTTTGCAAACTTTTGGATATATTCTTCGAAATGGATAGGTTGAATAATATTTCGGTGTACGGAGATTTGGTTGTCAATTTTTCACTTGTTAGGGCTTTATTGGCTGCTACGACGATTTGAAATGGGTCGCATATCAGGGAAGGTTTTACCATAGCACATGGTAGTTCACCTTTCATCAGTTTTTCTCTCAACTCTGCTACATTTTTCACGTTTTTATATAATTTTATTTCGATTCTTGATTTTGTCATAGGATCTAAGTTCATGACTAGCTGCGTTCAAAGATTTTTCAAATCTTGAATTTTAAGATTTGTTTATTTTGGTCTTGTGTCAGTTGAGCCACCTTAGTCAGTTGTATCGACTGTACTGTGACAGTTCTTCTTAAACTTCTTCTTCTTCTGCTTTATGTATTGGCCTCAGTTACTAAGAACCTCTTAAACTTCTTTTGAGGTGACATCTAACATTTTTCAGGATATTTTTGGCAGGATACGGAAATATCATTTAAATTTAAATGAACGGATACTACGGATAGATGGCATTAGTGAGTTCGTTGAACTTTTATTTCCTTCATAAACTTCGTCGTAGTTGGTGAACCATATGGAAATGGAAATATCATTCGAAGGGATGCATACTACTGGTTGAGTGGTTGATAGCACCAATGAGTTCGTTTTCAAGTATTTTGTATTTCTTGGAATTTTTTTCTTTTTTCTCAGCAACAGGTTTCAATAGATTTTATATATATAGACAATGGAAGTCCGAACTTTTTTGATGTTATATAATATATTATGATACTGAGAGAGAGAGGGGTATAAGGTATACATTCATTACTTAAAAGATTGAATAATCTTGTAGACAAACGAATTAGGGCTCAAAACTAAGATTTATACTGAAGCGGAAGGACTTTTGGGTTTGTGGGTTCGATTTTCCAAAATAAAATACAACACGTCCAGAATTAGATTTATTTGAGAAAGGTGCCGACAATAAACTCTTTGGAAGGTTTGAAATTGTGTCTGAAAGAATTGTTTTCATTAATCTACACGCTCAAAATTCTTATGCTCCATTTTTTACCTGAAAGAATGACTTATTACCAATTTTATAATTGCCAAAGACAAATGAGTAGAACTGGAAATTATTCAGAGTTCACTCCTCAAACGACAATAACATTAATTATTCGACTGGATTTCAGCAAGTTTTGTGCGAAAATACGAAGATCTTTCAAAACGTGTGATAAAAAAATGATTGAAAACATGGAATGTTGATACAGAAAGGTCCAATGCGCATTCAACACTCAGAAGTAGGTATACCGCTAAAACAGTGAAGTTCATCTTCAAGAGTATGCAACCATTAACACACACATTCCAGCAACGGGTTGCATAGCCGAAATTCAAACATTTAATAAACGAGTAATGCTTGCAGTTGCATTGTTATTATGAAAGTAAACATAGTTTCAGCACAATACAGCTGAAATAATTTCACACAGGGTGACATTGTTGAAAACAGTTTTTAGTTAAACTTTCGTGTGATAAATAGAAGTTAAAAAACGGATATTTGAGAAAGAATTCGTACTGACGAGTGAATTATAAAAAGCTATAAAAAAGGCAAAATAGAAAACACACGATCCTCAAAAAAAAACTCATCAAGCGAGTGTTATACCCTCTTTTTGTTAGGATTACCTTCAATCCCCTCCTGACTTTTGATTTATTTTCATTTATTTTATTTTATAGTGACTTTTTCAGTTAAGAAAGAGCAGATCTTATTGTATCAGATAATTCGTTTCTAAAATGAAAAAAGAAAATGCGTAGTCAGAATTTTGTTTTTTTCAAGAGAAGTCTGCAAGGTTCATCATTCCATTTTTTGAGTAAGTTTTATATACCAATTACCAATGTTGAAGTCGCAAGGCAAAATTTGGTCAATTTTATTATGAATTTATGAGCCGCTTTTTATAACAGTTAGGTATTTTCAGAAAGAGGTAGTGAATAAAAATAGTTCCAGGCCACTTAATTTTGTGTATTTTTCGGTGAAATTTCAGTATGCTCATAATATAGCTAGAATAGATTTCAATATTGAAAAAAAACTCTTCCTAAATAACATTTTCTCGCACAAGGTCGGTACCTTGAAAAAATTAAAGGTGTAGGCCTAAATGCCCGAATATATTTGTATGGGGGCCCTTGCATCTGGCTTTTCTAAATAAATAACCACTCAGATCAAATATACCAGTTTAATATCATTCATTTCAGAAAAGGCTTTACAAAAATTACTTAATTTAGCTACATAATGAATTCGGAATAGTAACAGACGTCCTTATGTCAGATTTATTCATTGAACTGAATAACTGAACTAAGAATCAACAACCAAACGTATTTAAGAATGTTGGATATTTGATTTTTTGTAGTTCCTGACTGCCAAATAAATCATGTCTAATCGGTTTCCACATGATTTTGTTTCATGTTTGGAACTAGCAAAATATCTGTTCAATAATATGTTATAAAAAGAATAATAATATATGCGTTTAACCACTCACACAGAATAGATGAATATAATGACATTCATGTAGATTCTTTCGAATGATTTCTTGTGATATCTGGTGTAAAACTGAATGATTTCGAAATGGGCTTCTACCACTACAAATATAGAATTACATAGTTGAAAAAACAAACATTCAAAATGTTTATATTATATCGATGAATATAATGACATTTATATACTTTCAATTCATTTCTTGTGATATCTGGTGTAAAACTGTATCAACTCAAATTGGCAAAATTACTACTTACTAAAAATCTAGAACTACTTAAGAAAACTTACATTAAAAATGGAACAAATTCAAAACAGTATGTGTTACCAACAAGGAAAAGTAAAGAGCATTTTCTTAGAAACTAATAGTCGCGAAATAGTAAAAATGTCACAGAATAGATTATAAATTGATCCTGATATTGATGAATATAGTGAAATTTATGTAGATACTTGTTAATTTATTTCTCTTATGATATCTGGAGTAACTATTATTTCAAAATGGACTATATTACAGTACTTACTTAAAATCTAGAACTACTTTAAGAAATGTTACATCAAAAGTTAAACCAATTCAAAACATAATGTGTTACCAACAAGGAAAAGTAAAAGAGCATTTTCTTGGAAACTAATAGTCTCAAAATAGTAAAAATGTCATAGATTATAAATTGACGCTAATATTGATGAATATAGTGAAATTTATGTAGATACTTGTCAATTTATTTCTCTTGTGATATCTGGTGTAAAACTGTATCATCTCAAAATAGGCAAAATTACTACTTACTAAAAATCAAGAACTACTTAGATAACTTACATCAAAAATGAAACCAATTCAAAACAGTATGTGTTACCAACAAGGAAAAGTAAAGAGCAATTTCTTGGGAACTAATAGTCGCAATATAGTAAAAATGTCATGGAATAGATTATAAATTGACCCTATTATTTATGAATATAATAACCTTTTTATAGGTACTTGTCAATTTATTTCTCTTGTGATATCTGGAGAAAAACTATCATCTCAAAATGGGTTCTATTACAGTATTCACTGAAAATGTACAACTACTTATGAATTATATAAGAAATATTACATTAAGAATGAAACCAATGCAAAACATAATGTGTTACCAACAAGGAAAAGTAAAGAGAATTCTCTTGGGAACTAATAGTCACAATATAGTAAAAATATCATAGATTATAAATCGACCCTAATATTGATATGATATCTGGTATAAAACTGTATCATCTCAAAATGGGCTATATTACAGTACTTACTAAAAATCTAGAAGTACTTAAGAAAACATACATAATTCCAAATGAAACAAATTCAAAACATGTGTTTCACCAACAATAAAAAGTAAAGAGCATATGTTCTTGTGAACTAATAGTAACAATACAGTAAAAATATCATGAAATAGATATATGTTGAGAAAAAAATCACCCTTTTTATGATGGGACTAGTTATTAGTATAAGGGCCAATTAATATTTATACCTCTCTGTGTTAATCTTGATCTTCATTTCAATTGAACACTAAGCTGACTTTAGGTCTATTTAGGAGCATTAGATACACTATACGTGTTTCAGTAAATTCTTCAATCTCAAAAATGTTACTCAAGCAGTATATGATCAATAAACACCTATTTCCTTGAAATATAGTATAGAAATAACTATTATTCGAGGATTTAGGACTAAAAGAGAGATGTATAAATTGACCCTTGGGCACTTATTTTGGTGAATATATTGATATTCATAAACTTTCAAATAACTTACTGATATGTTATACAACCAGCGCATGTGATGACAAACAAAGTCAGCACTTGACAAAAACGCTGCCTAATATACCACAAAATATGAAATAAATCACCACAATATTATGTGAAAGAAAAATAGTGTCATGCTGTATATGAGATAGTACCAATGCAATTAAAATATTGTAAATATATGTTGGGAAAAATATATCTCTCATGGAACACTTTGTTGATTGAGAATTGCTGATTGGAGACTAATAAAACTTCAAATCTTTCCTATTGCTGATACTGAGGTGTAGGAATGAAAGGCAGCTCACCATTCAAAAACACTGAGAATCATTACTGCCTGTTAACTTTCCTGCACAACGGGCAAGATGAGCCATTCTCAATTAACCAACGTGAGACGCAGTCATGGTGGAACTTGTGTTCACAGATCAACATTTTCACATTATCATCTAAGCATTCTAAGCAAATACAGCATTTATCAATGTTTCTTCTGCTTCGAGCTCTGAAAAATAATCCTTTAGTTAATCGGTATACTGCTGAAAGGAAACAAATACATACTCTCTTTCTTCTCTAGTATCAGAGCCACTAGGAACTCCTGTGGAATTATCATGATGTTGACTGCTATTTACTTTCCTGCACAACGGGCAACGTGAGTCATGCTCAATTAGCCACCGCTCAACACAGTTAGGATGGAACTTGTGTTTACAGGTCAAAATTTTAACATGATTATCTAAGCTTTCTAAGCAAATACAGCATTTTTCGATGTTTTTCCTTCTTCTCCTTGGAGATCTGAAAAATGAACCTCTAGTAAATCGGTACTACCGAAAGAATACAAATACATACTGTCTTTCTGGTCTAGTATCATAGCCACTAGGAAATCTTGTGGGAATATCATAATGTCGATTGTAATTACCTCCACCGGTGCCATGAGCTTGAAATTCTCTGTTTGATGACCACCATGAATAAGCCAATGTACCTGCAGCTACTACTAGCATAACGCCAAAGGCCAATGGATGGAACTGAAGAGCCATCTTGATAGTTCCTTTCGTCAAAAGAAACAATTGTTTGTCAAGTCTAGGCGTTTGTCCCTTCAATGGATTTTGCAACTGAACTTTGCCTTTTTTGATCCACGCAGTGTTTGTATGTCGTTTTAAGCAAACTTTTGATGCCGAACTGAGTTCTTGAAATTATTAGAATATTCCAATTACACTCACACAATCACCATTTCACCATTTTCTTTTATCTAAAATTCTCTGTGACTTTCTGAATCAAACGCAGGTCTGCCAACTACTGAAAATGGTTTGAAATGAAGATCGCAGCGCCACATTTAAGACAACTCCAACTAATTAGGCATTCCAGATCACGTGATGTCTGGGGGGCAAACACTAGTATTACCCACTACTATACGTTATGTATATAGTTCAGTGGTATTGCCATGGAAATCACACTCTTTTGAGGAAAACCAACGAAAGATTTTGGGGGGCAGATGCCACCGTTTTAGTTCATTCCGTCATTTGACAAGTATCTGGAATGCCTAATTAGACATTTCAGATCCCTTGATGTCTGAGGGGCAAATAACAGTTTTACCATGGAAATCACACTCTTTTGAAAAGAGGGGGGGAGGCAGATGCCGTCGTATTGGTTCATTTCGTCATTTGACAAGATGTTGATAAATATTGAGAATGCATCGGACGAGCCGCTTCATATAACTACGGTTGAACTCCACAGGTAAGTTCGTTCAATCGCATAATTATATTTCAGTGGCTCGTCCTCTTCATCATTAAATGTAGACGTAAAATAAATGTTGCAATTAACTTCCACCCGAAGAGGAGAAAGAACTCATACGAAGAAAATAGTTCACAAGCAACTATTTACTATCATACTGAACAGATACCCCACCACATACCAGTTTCCATTTATAAATGCTCGATGGCTTGTGAAGCACAAGTTAGTTCACCTTAACAATCCCTTGCCTCGTTTGTAATGGCTGTTTCCTTCCCTTCCATATGTAGGTAGATATGAGTATACTAACAAAGCTACGAGGTCACAAAGCTGAGGTCGGATATCCCTGTAAAACTCCATAATATTCATTTTTACGTAGTACGTATATACACATGCGGAGGAACAACTGCGAGCTGTAACCAAAGTTAATATTTAGCTTACCTACTCTTTGGGTAAGCTTGTTCAAGGTAAAAATAGTCAGTCCAACTGTTCTGAAACTCCAAAATAATAATATTTTCCTGTTGGATACCAAAAAATTTTCAAATTCTTTGCGGGGGTATCAAGGAATAAAACCTCCTATGGTGACATTGATATCAATTCAAATCTGAACTGAAGAGTTCTCTCACACACCTTAGTATAAAATAGTGAATTTTGAACAGCATTGCTTATATAGGAAACGAATAACCTTTGTGATTCCTGATTGTAAAATCGAAAAACTGTTTCTTCTGAGTATGGTTCGTTTTCAGAATAACTTTCCACCAACCAGGATAATCTTCCCCTCAGGGACAGTATGTCCTGCAAAGTGAAAACAATAAAATATCTTTGGCTCAGGACTTTTTAGCCTTTGATATAATTACTATTCCATCTCCTGTTGACCGCTGAACAACAAACGGATTGTAAATTCAGGCGAATAACAGATTCTTGTGGTTTCAGCTTTCAAAGAAAAGTTTTGAGAGTGTAAATCCGAAAAGATTGTTTTGAAAATCAGAAGGAGGAACTCATCCAGATGGAATTTGAAATTTGAAGTGAATCCAAAATTCCCCTAACGAAGGACGAGCTCTGCAACTTCATGATTCTCCAAAGCAATTTTTTTCGCGAGATAACATTGTATTTTAATTTTTATAACGATATGGACTGGAAATATATTGTTTATTGATTTACTGAAGCAAGTAAAAATAAATCATTTTCATCATTGTTGTTTGCAAATTTTGTCCATAATCATAATCATCAAAATGGAACAGAAAGCTAGGACATTATTGATGGGTATAGTAGTGAGAAGATGATGTATTGAGTAAGAATAGAACACAAATCATATGAGTAGGATTGAATAAAATTATCGACTAGTAAAAAAGTATTTAATAAATTAACGAAATTATTCCTTTATTTACAAAAATTATAAAATGCAGCAACAAATAATACAAACATTAAATTTCTTATCGAATAAGATGAAAATTCTAACATATGGTTTAACGTATGAACCACTCAAGTTGCAAACTACCACCGACATATAATCAGTAACTAGCCAACTAGAAATAACATTTGGTTTTATTCGCATATAACAGACCACTATTTGAATTTGAAGAAGGTTAACTCTTTGATTTACCACAAATGGATTAAAAGGGGCGAGGAACATGTCAAGATTCACTTCAATACAGTAGAGAGTAACAAAAATAATTCTGTAAAGATTTTACGGGCACGTTTACGGGGTCAAAATGAGACTTTTTTTCTAACGAACATTACAAAATTATCTCTCAGGGTCACAAATGAAAAAAGTTCGCGAATTTCTTGGCCCAATCATTATTATGTATATAGGTTCCCGATGTTGAACTATTACAAAATGGCTGAAAATTTAACCACTGAGTATTTTTCAAATGCCTTCATAACATGTTTTAGTGGTATGGGTTTGCTCCTAGTTGTGATTTGTTTTTGGAGGATCTCTTCTCTCAAATATCCAGTTCATCGTTGTAGAAAAATTCCGATAGAGGTCCAAAAAGGTATACCGCTGGAGTTTCTTCTGGGTTGCCCAAAAATTCGGCATACAGTTCTTGATACCTCGACAGTGTTATACCACCCCTTCTTCTATCATCATCCTGGAAATTTATGAAAAAAATGATTCACCAGAAGGTAGGATTATTAAAAAAATGGAAAGAATGAAATATCCCTTCAAATACTGATCTGGTATTGAAGAGCTACACTGGTGAAAGGAGAGTTGGCTTGTTATTCTACAAAAAAATGCACTTCGTTGACGAAAAAAATGACCTGTACATAATGAGTTGAACGAAATCGTTCACTTAACGATCAAGCTGATTATTTTAAATAATCCCTGTCCGATTTTCCAACAACTCAAAAAAGTCTGGCGCACTACTGTCCATACAAACTTGCAAAATTGCGTTAGCGTGTAGAAATGATTACTCTATAAATTTAATTCATTTCAAATAGTTTACCTCAACAATAATTTATCGCTGTAAACTACACCTAAATTTATGCAAATATTTTTATCATTACACACGAGATATACCGGGCACAGATGCTCATAAACATGCACAGCAAATAGGTGTACATACAGCAGAATCGAATTTTCGAAGGTTTTGGAGGAGAAAGAGAAATGTAGTTTTGATAGGCCATAGCTCTACAAACTCTCAGCAAAAGGGTGGGAGGACTAAACTAATTGGATCACTCGAGATGAAAATGTAAAATGCGGCACGAAGGAAATATCTATAGAAAAACTAACTATACCTTTTCTGCAGTGTTACATAAGAAGTGATAAGGCTATCGCCACGAAGACGAATTGCTCAAGTATATATGAGAATAGACTATTTTAGAACAGGTCGTATATGTGTGTTTCAAAGAAATCGATAAAATATAAAAAATAAGTCACAGTAAGAATTAGAAAATTAAATTCTTTCAGCAGAGAATATCAATTACTCCAACACCAAATTCCATTCACTCAATCAACTCTAGTGAATAATTGAGGTGTTGTAATTCAATTTGAACCTCATCTCACAAACTGTACTTTTTTTGGGAAATTGCTTACAACAACCTCAAAAAACTCCTAAGTGAAAGATGATTAAAAAAAATAAGGAAGGGTCAGGAATAAAATAAATCAGCTGTGAAGACTGCGACAAAAAGTACATTGGTCGAATTAGGCTAACTATTGAAACTTGCTTCAAAGATGATTATGCTCACTCTCAATGCAGCAGAACAAATATTGTTCGAATATTTCCCTCATATATAAAATGTCCCATAACAACACATTTTAAACCGTATCGCTAGACGTCAGTAAACAACACAAATAAATGTCAGATAGACTTCAAAAATAGAAAAACATTTCGCTTTTTGGTGAGTGCTCCATACAATCTATAGAGGAAAATATAAATGAACAAAAATAACATTTCTTTGAGAATTTCTTTATTCGTGAAATATTCCAATGAATTACATTCGTGCATAAAAATGACCAGATAATTTTGCATTCAAGCGTGATATCTTATACAAATTGCATTCGGTTATTTTCATATTTTGTAAAAGAGCCCTCGTCCTTCGGACTCGGGCACTTTCGCCAAAATATGAAAATAAACTCTTGCAATTTTTAGATATAACGCTTTCTTGCAAAATTATTCGTAATTTGTATGCACTCGTGCAATTATAACCGATAATTCGCTTCCTATACTAGCAGTGATAATACTGACATTTCAAGGCACGATGGATTATAACGACGAAATCCCATTGTTGAAAAGTATGAGCCTAGTTCATCAATGAATATTTCGTGGAATTGATATTGAATAAAATATATAATATACTCGAGAGAGCAAACCATTCTTCCCCTAGAAAATTTGAGTAGGCTATATAGATATACCTAGCCTGCAATATAATTGTACTTTCAATTAAAAGTTCATGTTGGAATTTTTCGTTATTCAGAAAAGAAAATTGTTTTGATTTGAGAATTGAAATTTTGTTCTCAGATCGATGCATTGTGCTGACAATACTTCAGGAAATAATCTTTACGAATACCACCCCACCCAAGAACTTTGTCAAGTGATTTTCCATTATTTGAAAGTCAAACTTTGTTATTTTTGGATGAAAATTGAAATTTATTGTTGAAAGTAAACGAGTAGAACATTTACACAAGTTTAAATAAATATTTTGATAGTTCTCCAGCTCATAAATTGTTCATATAGCTTTGAAAACATCTTTATGAATTCGTTGAGTAGGTATGAAATTCTTTCTTTTGTAATTCTTTCTAGTGAGGTAGAAGATAATTTCATATCGTTTGGAACATTATTATTATCATCAAACATTCTCGGTAAAATTGATATTTTGAGTCAAACTGACATCAGTAACTTAATGATATAACCATGGTAACATTGAATAAAATTGAACAGTCGTTCAATAATGAAGCCCATTTTACGACACGGGCTATGAACTCATAAAACGGGATAGGCAAAACAATTTTGGTAATCGGTCGAACAGATCTAGTGCTCGGTGTAAACTGTAAAAGCTGTCTGGTGTGTCTAGTATTCAACTGTTTCATGGGTTGTCCGCATTGAAAGAAACACTGTTGAAATTTTTTTACAAAAAATCTTTTCCCACGTGTTTCGCGAGAAAACAAAGCTTCCTCAAGCAGAATGGGAGAAGAGAAAACTGTTTTTTGTTGAATATGGATTTTTATCAAATATCAGTCTTTTCAAGTCAATTTTCAAAAGTTTTTACTTTCACAACAATAGTTGCAATTTCCGATTGAAAAAAGTAACATTTCGTTTATTTAGGATGCAATATGATTATAAAAGGGAAGAAAATTACCATTCACATCAAGATAGAGAGTATAGAGGAAGGAACATAATATTAAGTATTATAAAGATGCTATGCCAAAGACAAAACGAAGAAAATATAGGAACGTGTGTTTACAATCGTAATAATAATGGAGATATTGAAAGTTTAGGTTCTGTTAAGATTGTGAGATCTATATCACTATTTTGATAATTTAACAGCAAATGGATTAATATGCTCAATGAATTATTTTTCATTCCAATATGAGCATCTTAGAGATTTCATGTATGATTTCATCGTACGCTTTTGTTTTACTTTTCTCAACTGAGTGAAGCAATCCATTATATAACTGATTTTGAAAAGTGAGGTTTTTTGATATTTTCGAAAATTTTGAAAAATGCCACCTTATGCTCCAAAATCAGAAAATGGTTATTTGTTCAACTAGCACCAAAATACATGTGCCGAAAACACTTTTTTGTACCAGTTACAAAAAAATTTTGTCTCCAATTTCGAGATTTGTGAAATTAGACACTAAAAACATTTAGATATCCGCCGATTTTCTCTGATTTTAGGAGGAGTACAAATGTTTTCGTTAGAAGAAGAATCAATATCCATTTTGCAAACTATTAGTGAATATTCTGCTACAAGATTTTTAACAAGACTCGTGATCAATATTTGTTTAACAAATGATTTTGAATATACATTTTCCCGTGGCCAATATTACGTTATCGGGATATTAACGAATGAATGAATAAAGTACAAATAATTGAGTAGGTTAGTGGAAATTTTAAGATAGTCAGATAAACTGTTTTGTTGATATTTCAAATTGTAATATTGATAAGACTTTTAGGAAAGAGTCTTCACAGATACCGAGAATTGTGAGTAAGCAGATTTTTTTCAGTGGTTGAATAGTCGTTTCAATTTTTGTACTAGGTCAAATTTTCCACATTTCGGTACAATTAATAACCACGGTAAGCGAGCAATATCCTGGAATAGCCTACTTTTGTTACAAAATAATTGGATATAAGACGGTCATATGTTCAGGTTGGAGAAATAGCTATTTGTATAACAAGGAAGCAAAGTGCTACTTTTCCCCCCGAAGAAAAGGCACATTACTCCCATGTTATATATATATATATATATATATATATATATATATATAAATATATATATACATATATATATATATATATATATATATATATATATATATATATATATATATATATATATATATATATATATGCTGGCTGAACTTCCGGTTTTCGTGAATGATTTACTTGTCTACGTTTCGGCTCCCATTTCGGAGCCATTTTCAAGACTTAGTGACATTGCATCTAGGTATGAAGTTTTCTTACTAGCTGGCTATCATCACTGGAGATCGAGGAGTGATGATAGCCAGCTAGTAAGAAAACTCAGACCTAGACGCAAGGTCACTAAGTCTTGAAAATGGCTCCGAAATGGGAGCCGAAACGTAGACAAGTAAATCATTCCAGACGCGGATCAACCGGAAGTTCCAGCCAGCACATTTCTAACCGCGGAAGCCTAGCCGATCAAATATATATATATATATATATATATATATATATATATATATATATATATATATATATATATATATATATGATTTTTCCGTCTCCCTCGACTAACAAGTCATTTGAAAAATATGAAACCAACAAATAAAATTCAATAAAGAACCAAAACTGAGAAGAAGAGACAGTAAAGCATGTCCTGAAATGAGGAAAAAGTTTTGTCGCCGGATATCAACCAACACCAACATTTGCCTCCATAACTATCACAAACAATGTCTGATAATCAAAACTTTGCGCTACGAGAACTTGCAGGAAATATTTGCGGAATCGTGAATAAAGCGCATTGATGTAGCTCTATTATAATATTTGACGTTTAAATTTTATTTATTCAAAATTTTTTTTATATGCAGATTCACACGAAAGGGAAGCCCTGTAATGTTCAAGGAACACCGCATGAATCAAGGGACAGGAGATACGAATTAACATTCACTTTGAATTTTTGAAGTTTGTAAGCCTCAGGAAAAATCTCTCTCGGCAAGGAGTTCCAAAGCTCAGCTGTTCTATTGAAAAAAATCCCTGAGCAAGAGAGGTTCGACAGATCTCCAAATTACAAAAAAGGGGTGAGAATTCTGTACTCGTCGAGTCATCCGTGTAAATATTGCCGAGGGTGGAACGATTGATAACAATTCAGAAGAGCACCGGCTGTGAAATCTATTGAAGAGAGACAAATCTTCGACCCTTTTACGATTCTCCAATGAAGTGAGCGAGTCTGTGAGCGAAGAATCACCAACAAGACGTATTGCCTTTTTCTGAATAGAATCGAGAAGCCTCAATGAATGTTTTGGTGCCGAACTCCATACACGAGAACTATATTTCAAGACAGGTCGTATCTGAGCCTTGTAGATCATCAGAAGCTGACGAGAAGTGAAGTATTTCTTTGCACGAAATAGAAATCAAAGTTTCTGGGAAGCACCTTTAGCGATCGATCTTACTTTATTACTGGTCGTAATTCCTAGTATCGAGATACACTTGACTTTGTAGGAATAGTTACTCCTGACATCTGAATACTAGATGATGGTCGATCGGCTTTCCTTGAAGCGAAAGACATGCCTGGGTTTTCCTAGTATTAAATTCCACCAAGTTCATGTTACCTCATTCTATTATTGTTACCAAGTTCATTGACGTGAATGTTTCTTTGAGTTTTTGTTTCTCGAGCTAGTATTGGGACTCTGGAAATATCTTACCTTCTTTACTGATTTTTACCATTTTGCATCATGGTTTTTTATAAATGAACGGTAAAATATACTTATATACTAGAATATAGTTTAGGTCGTCAATGTCGTATAAGTTATTTCACTGATGACGTATCAAACGTAACATTTACTTTCACTCCCTAGGTAGGAAAACTACGACTTTGTTCCCTACAATAAGACCATGTATACTTTGGATAGAGGGAGGCGGAAAAGGCATTTTGTGTGGCTCGCACCTACATACTATGTATTACTATTCTCATTGGATAACAGTCATGCAGAAGCATATGAACTCGCACAAATGTAGCTCGAGCTGGTATTGGGATTCTGGAAATATCTTACCTCCTTTATTGATTTTTACCATTTTGCACCATGGTTTTTTATAAATGATCGGTAAAATTCATACTTATATACTAGAATATAGTTTAGGTCGTCAATGTCGTATAAGTTATTTCACTGATGACTTATCAAACGCAACATTTATTTTCACTCCCTAGGGAGGAAAACTACGACTTTGCTCCCTACAATAAGACTATGTATACTTTGTGTGGCTCGCACCTACATACTATTTATTGCTATTCTCATTGGATAACAGTCTTACAGGAGCATATGAACTCGCACAAATGTAGAACAAACAGACATGTTATGCACTTCGACCGTTCTATTTTATTCAGAAATAATTATTTCGGTGTATTTATTTTTAGTCGCCATACAGACTGTCACTGCATGGTTTGATGTTCATTTCATTATGAAGTATTCTGGGAATCGAATACTTGGCATAATCCGCCAACCAATTATTAGTTATGAATTACGTTCTTCTGTTGCCAACTGATTATGTTCAATTAGGTACTCGACTGGTTGAAAAATACTGAAAAATGATTTGAAGGGAAGATTTTATTATCTCACTGTTATAAAACGTGGAATACTTGCCAAGTCATTAACAGTTTACGTTAAAAAAAGTCATGCCTCTTTTGACGTCTTTCAGGATGGAAAATTTTCAATAGACACAATTACCGTTGAAAAAAAAATACAGCGGCAGTGACTTTTTTTTAAATCAATTCGTAATAGTTTCCCTCAAAAACTGGAAGTAACTAATTGAAAGTGAAATAATAATAATAGACAGATCGTGACAAAAAGGTTTGTTTATAACCGTTGAAAACGTTATACTGCACATTTTCATTGAATGCAGGGATATTCACTTTCATCCAGTGATGAAAGCCAGTTAGTAAGACAACTCAGACCCAGACGCAAGGTCACTCAGTCTTGAAAATGGCTCTGAAATGGGAGCCGAAACGTAGAAACGTAGAAGAAAACCATTCCAGACGCGGATTAACCGGAAGTTCCAGCCAGCATATATATATATATATATATATATATATATATATATATATATATATATATATATATATATATATAGTAGATAGGAAGTTTCTGCTGACTTGTTAGGAAACAAAAAGGAAGTTCTTGGGTAAAGCAGCAAGCAAAACGTGTACTCTTTCAACACTATATTTCCGATATTTCGACAGTGAATACTGTCATCTTCAGGGAAGTGTGTCATTGAAAATGGTTGCTAATGTTGGAAAATGAATGAATGATTTGCGAGTGAATTGTCAGATTTAACATTCTGTACAATGGTAATGTCAATTATTTAAAATATGTGAGATAAAATATGAATAAAATTTTATGGTAAGAGTAATTTAAAACAGTTCAAAATTAAAAAAAAATATTTATATATATATATATATATATATACGAATAGGAAGCTCTGTAATGTTCAAAGAACACCGTGTGCATCAAGGGACAGAAAATACATATCAGCATTCACTTTAAATTCTAGAAGATTTTAAGCCTCAGGAGAAACCTCCCTCGGCAAGGAGTTCGCAAACATGATTATTTCTCACAATAGTTTGACATTAGTGTGAAGCAATGTGACATTTCTTAGCCAAAATTCAAATACCTGCACACCCACTAACCACTGCTGAGCGGATCTATCGAATAATTTTAATGTCAACAAATGTCAAGCATAAAATATTTGTAAAATATTCTTTTCCCATAATTTTTGAAATAAGATTGAACTAAAATGGATAGCGACAGTTGAGAATTGAATGAAATTGAAAATACTCCGCCAGAACTAAGAGAACAAGTTAAATAATTGTCATTGAATTTACTACCTTCAACTTCGAGAGAAAAATTTAAAACTGAGTACAAACAGTTTATAGATTGGAAGAAAAAATTCAAAACTAAAAGTGTTTCTGAAAATATAATTCTGGCATATTTTGAAGGACTATCCAAATCAAGAAAAGCCTCTACTGTATGGTCAATATATTCAATGCTAAAGTCGACTATTTGCTTCTCTTGTGGACCATAAAGCTAAGAATGAGGCAATGACATTATATTCCGTTTCATAGTATAGAATTTTTTAGCAAAAAGTGTGTCGTAGAAAAAGTATAGTGTGTAACACGATCAGAAATGCAATTTCTCACTCGTTTGAATCGCACCACTCGCTTGCGCTCGTGCCACAACTTTTTCAAACTCGCTAGAAATTTGCACTTTTCTGCACTTATTGCACAATTTACCATTTTTAATCAGATTTCCACTATAATTTTTGATAAAAAGATTTTTCAATAATTTTCGAGTGGGATATAGACATTATTAACGCATGCATGTGAGGTTTGCACGACGAAGCCGTAAGCTGAGTCATGTAATCACATGATTTCGTTAATAATGTAGTATCAAGTGTTGCGTACCAAATTTTATCAACATCTGTCAACGTTTTCATAACTATCTTTAAATGTACCTCATTGATATTCCACTTCGACGTACCCACTCATGACACTCTGATAATTGAAAACACAAAAGTTGCCTGTGAACATTTTTGTAACCGTAGAAACGGTAGGTATAAACAAAGCCGTTTATTGATGTCAAATTAAATTGTCAGATCGATATCCAGAAACATCGGTAAGTTTCTTGAGTGAAAATGTCTTCAAGTGAAGATGATCTACCATTCGATATTGAGAATGCGGCGACAAGTGTTAATTGCACTTTAAATATATATACGTAATAAGTTTTCGGTTATAATTGCACGAGTGCATAAAAATTACCGATAATTTTGCAAGAAAGCGTGATATCTAAAAATTGCAAGAGTTTATTTTCATATTTTGTAAAAGAGCCCTCGTCCTTCGGACTCGGGCACTTTCGCCGAATGCAATTTGTATAAGATATCACGCTTGAATGCAAAATTATCTGGTCATTTTTATGCACGAATGTAATTCATTGGAATATTTCACGAATAAAGAAATTCTCAAGGAAATGTTATTTTCTGTTCATTTATACTTTCCTCTATAGATTGTATAGAGCACTCACCTAAACGCGAAATGTTTTTCTATTTTTGAAGTCTATCTGACATTTATTTGTGTTGTTTACTGACGTCTAGCGATACGGTTTCAAATGTGTTGTTATGGTGTCTTGATACAATGCAGTTACCGCTGTGAATTTTCGATACAATGCAATTACCGCTGTAAGTTTTCGATAATTCCATTGCTCTTATGGGACATTTTATATATGAGGGAAATATTCCGTTCAATTAACTATGAAGAAATCAGCAAAATCACGGGTGGCAGTAGAAAAAGTGACTTTTTCGCACGTGTTAGGTAAACTACTATTTCAGCCAACGAAATCCATGAATACTCACATTGAGCATATTATTGAAGGCCTCGTCTACCACCTCGACATCGTCTATGGGGAATTTGGTGATACAGCTGAATCTGTACTCGTCAGCCGCTATGACGCCGTCATCGTTGAGATCCACCATTTTGAAATTGGAGTCGATGAACATCTTCATCGCCTGGGGAAAGTCTTCGTATCTCCTGCCCATGCAGCATTGCTGGACGGCCTGCTTGAACTCCTCCACGGTTATCCTTCCGTCCTGCAACAGCTCCTGAATTTTGGACAACACGCGTTCTGTGAGTGGACATATTCGTGTGCGATTGTACGGTGTTATGAAAACTATGTAAAGCAAAGTGTAGGGATTTTTTCATCTGTCAACATGGGCTACAAATAGATTTCTTCTAAGATTAGTTTTAATACTGCATTTGCATCTAACTAGACAAGGGTGCATGTGCCAAAACAGGTTGTTACTCGAATTAAAAGAGACAAGAAGTTTATTATTATTATTATCAAAATCCTAATTCTCCGACCCAGTAGGCGGACGCGCTAGTGATATAAACCAATGACCACTCCCCTCACTGCAGGGTGAGTGATCACTGGCTTCGTGAATCGTGAGTCCTGAGCAGACACAACGAACCGAGCATAACGCCTCTCTGCATGCGACTGGTCCAAATTTCTGCCGCATTTATATGCAGATTCAGACGAAAGGAAAGCCCTGTGATGTTCAAAGAACACCGCGTGAATAAAGGGACAGGAGATACGAATCATCATTCACTTTGAATTTCTGAAGTTGCAAGCCTCAGGAAAAACCTCTTTCGGTAAGGAGTTCCAAAGCTCAGCTGTTCCATTGAAAACAGATCCCTGAGCAAGAGAGGTCAGTTATATCCACGGATTTTCCTAAGCGCAACGGACAATGGCATCAGTGAGGTGTACAAAAAAAGAGAGCTGAGGTAATCTTCCGTGAAAAACACCTATTTTTATGATGACCGGCTCTGTTTGGACTCTGCTTTCAACTGATATTATGGTGATTCATTTACATATTATACGATTATTTTCACTTAATTATTTGTTTGATCATAATGAAATATAGCCTTTATCAATGCCAAATAGTGTAGCTTTCTGTAAGTAAAAAAATTTTCGTGATCGGATCAGTATTTTCCAAGTATACTTCCTAGAAACAAACCTTTTTATAATATAAGTATAGATAACATAATTATTCCTTGCAGCTCCCACTCCTTTAATCTCTGCTGACGTAAAAGCTAGAGTTTATGCAAAATATGCTGATATTTTGTGTCCTCTGACGTTATATTTTTTTCACCAGTGGTGTCGTTTGTCTCCGTGAGTTGGAATTTCTCTCCTTGATTTTCAACTTTCATATAATATTTTATGGGCTTGAATAATTACTGAACAAAAAAAATCCTTTTGATATGATAATGTGACGATAATAAAAACAATTTTTCAGTCGAATTTGAATTTTATTCATATTCCCTGCTAAAACTGACGCGTTTCCACGTAAACTTTGTAGGACCTTCATATATCTCTTCCCCTTCACAAGTTAAAAGGTGGAAGTATTTTTTCGTTCGCACTGTACATGAAGAATCAGGTATAGGACTTTTCTGATTTGAAAACAATGTATACAGATGAAGTGGATATCGTGTAGGCTAGATAAGTTATTAAATATTCTGAAAATGAACAATTTGTTCAGGCCAGCCTCAACTCACCTACACTGTAGGTTGACGGACTAACACCTTTTAGAAAACAACTACTCCCCTGGCTAATACCACGAAGTGTGTCCCGTCCCAATAATTGAAAATCAATTCTGGTGGTGTATCGCCAAAAGCATATGTGGAATTTCTTCTGTGAAGAATCCCACACTAACACCTGTTGGATGTAATCCAATGCACTTCGTGGTATTAGCCAGGGGAGTAGTTGTTTTCTGATAGGTGTTAGTCCGTCAACCTACAGTGTAGGTGAATTGAGGCTGGCCTGAACAAATTGTTCATTTTTAGAATATTTGATTTAAAGCCAGTCTTCAAGCATCCCCATGAATATTTGTTTTATAAGTTATTTCTACGATTCCTACCTTCAAATCACCTTTTGAATAATTCATTCAGGCCAGTCTCGAATCTACCTACACAGTAGGTTTTGGCTGGCACCTGTCACAAAACAACTACCCCCTGGCTAATGCCAGGAAGGGCATTGCAACTTGTGCAAGAATACAGAAAGTACAAAATGCCTGCATCAGACTAATATTCAGTCTGAACTACAGAGATTACATAACACCTTTTATCAACGAACTAAATTGGTTGAAAATGCAAAACAGGAGAGAACTGCATTTTACCTGTTTTATTCACAAATTGATACAAAATCAACAGCCCACCTATCTGGTGAAAAAACTGCTTCCAAGACATCAGGTACATCCAAGAAATCTCGGATATCATAATAATTTTGACATTCCGAAACATAACAGCACTATCTACAGACGATACTTCACGTATCGTGGTGTAACAATGTATAATTCATTCAGTGAATCCTTGAAAAATTTATCACTATCGCTATTCAGAAGAGAACTCAAAATTGAATTCCTCAGTCAGCAGTGATCTGAACATAAACATTCGTATTTTATTCTACCATTGCACCTTGTACTAATGTAATATTTCTTATTATGCCATTTATTTTCTTTGTAATACTTTTTTCATGCGTGGTTGAGTGGAAGAATGGCGTTTCGCTAAACTCCGCCACGTAAAATAAAGACCATTTATTATTATTATTATTATACCCGATCGGTGCCAGTGCAGATTTCTTCACAGAAGAAAAGTTTGCCTTTACTTTTGGCGATACAAATGAAGGAATTTATTTTCAATTATTGGGACGAGTACACTTGCAGACCGGTTTCTGGCTATTTGGCCACTCATAAAATCGATGACTTTTTTTCGTGGTATAAGCCAGGGGACTAGTTGTTTTCTGACAGGTGCCAGCCAAAATCTACTGTGTAGTCATTTTGAGACTGGCCGTGTTCGAAAGATGATTCGATTCAAAGCCAGTCTTCAAATATGCCCATCGACTATGTCAAATGTTATTCCTACCTTATTGAAGTCTGCAAGTTCCGCTATCTCTTCCCAGAGACTCAGCATTATGTGCTGATTCTCGTGCAGTCGGCTATAACTGAATTCTCCTTTTCCTTCGATGATGGTGGCTCGTAGTGCTAAACAGGCGAAATCTCTTTCGTCTAAATAGCCGTTGTTATCCAGATCTGGAAACGAAAATCGTCAAAACGCGTAAGAACAATTCTGGACTATTCTGATGAATCATGAATAACTTTCGATACTAGATAATGGTTATTAAAAAATTCGACAACTGAAATATCTTGTAGGTACTGTGGACTTGTCCAGATTGCAACAACAAATACATCGGCCAGAGCTGACGAGCTATTAAAACCCGTTTCAAAGAGCATTTTGCACATATGAAATACGGAAGGGTAGAAAAATCTAGTGTCGCCCAACACGCTCTAGACAATGACCACAAAATTGGTGAAAACAATCTTAATCTGATCAAGCATGTGCATGACACAATACTACTCGATGCATGTGAGAGTCTAGAAATGGCAAAATGTAAAAATAGCATGAATGGTGACAAGGGACCTATCCCTTTCAGCCCGCTTTTCAATTTATTGTTGAGAAAGTAATCATAAAAATTAATAATGAGAGATTACGGACCAACAAACTTTGCAGGTGGTGACTACACTAGTTCATTATCGAGAAATTAATTAGAATAATTGACAGTAACAAAGACCATATTGAATCGGAAAAATAAGGTATAAAAACAACTAACCCTAGCTTGAGATTTAGTATCAATTTTCTTCTCCTGAAGATGCTAACCTTGTTAGCTAAACGCGCTTCGAGTGAAAAAATATCCGTTTGGTGTTAGGGTAATTGATCTCTAGGAAAAGTTTCAATTTTTTTTGTTCCAAGGACATGCGATAAAGTATTTTTTTCTCAAAAACAGATACAATAAAAAATATAAAGATGAAAAAGTTGTAGTTTCAGTAGCTCAATGCGGAAAAAAAATAAAAAGTGTGAAAAGTCAGTGGCGCACATATTTTGGTTGAAGTACCTTCCGGTACGCCTCTGGACATAATTATTTCAATCTATTTGCGGCAAAATCAGCCGCTCGAAACGTTTTTTTTTCAATTTTGACAACCTGTATCTTGAAAACTAAGCTTTACCGGACCTATGTTAATGTGAACTTTTTGTCTTAGAATTACTCAAAGTATCAGCCATTTAAGTTTGGCCAGGTACGTAAATAATACCCTGTAGAATATTTTTACCACTACAAACAAAACAAAATTTATTTCAATGCAGACTATCATTTTCTCATTATTACTTACCTAGGTTGAGAAATTGTCACTATTCATTAGAAGAAATGCTTGAATAGTGATGATTTCCCAGGTTAGTGCGGAAAAAAGTTGTTATATAGATATTTATATGGAAGTCATCAGAAATATTTCAATCGTACTGACTCTGGTAGTTACACCACGGTTTGAGTTTTGAGAACAGTCAATCTTCTGAATTTCTTACTGCTGATGTGTTTTCCGATGATACAATAATCTTGGAAAAAATTTAAAAAAAATCTTTTTTTGTTCACGCGGGTGCTCTTTACACATTGAGAGGTTCTCCTTTCGTGCAAACCTGAAGATACAAAAATTTACTCGAATGTTTTTTATAGCAGTGTTCGTCTTCCATAGGTTTTTGAAAAAGCGTATTTTGCCAACAAGTTACGAGCGAGCCTTTCCTTACTGAGGAAAGACTGGGTCTCACATTTTTACGTGCGATATCCTATTTCAGCCTCATCGGTATCGGATTCAAGATCATGTTACATCATGGTTGACAATTAGGCCAGTTATGAGGTATTGCTGTTTAACAAGTGTTTCTAAGTGTCTCACCTTACCAGTACTCGACTAAAAGTCTAGTTCGATATTTTTTTGCACTCGACGCGCGTTTCGCTAACAAGGCTGCCATCTTCAGAAGAAAATGATACTAAATCTTAATACAATGAGTAGCTATCTTTGTACATACCGAAAGTTTTTTGGTCTGATATGAACTTTGTTTGTTATTACTGATTATTTTAGTTAATTTCTCGATGATAAACTAGTGTAGCCACTATCTGCAGTTTTTTTGTCCGATATAGACTTCGTCTGTTATTACTGATTATTCTTATTAATTTCCTAACAATAGATTAAGAAGCGGGCTGAAAGGGATTGTCACCATTCACGTTGTTTTTAAATTTCGCTAATTCTAGACTCTCACATGCATCTTGTGGCTTTGTGTCATGCACATGCTTAATCAGTTTCAGATTGATTCCATCAATATTGTGGTCATTTTCTAGAGCGTGTTGGGCGACGCTGAATTTGTCTACCCTTCTGTATTTCATGTGTGCAAAATGTTCCTTGAAACGGGTTTGAATAGCTCGTCGGCTCTGGCCGATGTATTTGTTGTCGCAATCTTGATAACCGAATTTTCTGTATTTTTGGATAACCAAGAAGCTGTTGTAATTCAATTAAAAGTTTTATATCATTGTTTATTCAACGATATGGCATTCCGAACACAAACCGGCCTGAAACAAAGCCGCAGATTTTGCACCATTAATATTATTCTGGTGTGCTCGAAATCTACTTTTTTCACGAAAACATTGGTGTATTATTTCAGTTTTTTTAACCCAATTGTGTCTTGGACTAACATCATTCTCCAACGAGTTACTCTTATAAGCTACTACCATGCGTTAACTGAAAACAGACGGGGTTTTAAATTTCTCAGACATCCCCTTTTTTCGGAATCCGATTCGAGACCATGCAACTTCCTGGTTGGGACCATGTGTTGGGAATTAGGTCAAGCGTGCTGTTCAACAAGTGTTTCCAAGAATAAAAGCGCATCGAAACTTACCGTACAAATATTTGACCACAAAGTTCACTCTGTTATCCCAACTATATGCCATTTTGAACACAAACCGACTAGCCGAGCTAAAACAAAGCGGCGGATTTCTCACTATAAATATGATTCTGGTCTGTTAAAAATGACGATGAACCGGGATCTATTTTAGAATTCGTTGGTGGGCAATGTAGTAACACCTCGTCGTTCTAAGCCGAACTAAAAAACTCCTAATTTTATATTTAAGCGGTGATTGCATGGACATGCGGCCCAGCGATGTATTTAGTGAATCTGAAACATTTTTGAACCCTGTTCAAAAGAAATGACAAATAACGTTTTCTGCTTTTGTTTCATAATTGCTTTCGCGGCGTTGAAAAACAAACAACGCGCCAACTGTTATTTTGTTATAGTTTACCGACGACATTTACTTTCGTCTATAATGTGAGTTTTGTTTAGAATAAAATACGTCGTTTTTCTTTTTTTATATGCAAATTCATACGAAAGGGAAGCCCTGTAATGTTCGAAGAACTCCGCGTGAAACAAGGGACAGGAGATACGAATTAACATTCACTTTAAATTTTTGAAGTTTCTAAGCTTCAGGAAAAACCTTCCTCGGCAAGGAGTTCCAACGTTCAGCTGATCTATTGAAAAAACACCTCGGAGCAGAAGATGTTCGACAGGTCTCCAAGCTCACAACAAAGGGATGGGAAGTCTGCACTCGTTGGGTCATCCGTGTTGATACTGCCAAAGGTGGAACGATTGATGACATATTGATCACATAACGTTATTACACAATTGATATCATATGAAAGTTTGCCGCGAGATTCAAGCAGTTCTTGTATTTAATAAGTTCGAGATTTAAAAAAATTAAAATCAATCAAGTTATTCAATTCATTTGTTTGTCTACATAGGTGTGTGTTGCGGCAAGCTCTATTCATATCATATAAATTGTGTGATTGCAAACCTCTCTTCAAAGCTCATGGTATCTTAACGGTAGCCGCCCTTTATATTTTGGAAACTATCAGCCTGTTAAAGAAACATCACTTATCTAATAAGAACCACATTTCTTCATATAATACCCGCAGCCACAGTAGTAACATGGAGCGATGGAGCTGCCTATTCCAACAAGCTCCTTAGTTAGAGACTCAATTATATTCAATGGCATTAAACTTTTCAATCACCTGCCAGTCCAAATAAAGGAGATCGTGGCGTACAATAGGTTCAGAAAGGCAGTCAAAAAGCTACTCGTTGATGGGGCCTATTATACAGTTCAGGAGTATTTTGATGATACTTTTGACTCATGATATACTTACGAAGCCATATTTATATTTATATATATATATATATATATATATATATATATATATATATATATATATATATATACAGTGTGCCCAAGATAAGGATGGGAACAGCATGGGGACGTGCCATATAAAAAAACAAAGTTGATGATGATTTCTTCCAAACGAAACGTTGCACGGAGATTTTGTGAGCGCCATTTTGTAGAGGTAAAAAAGTGGCAATGAGAAAGTGCCTTTGGTTTTTTCGAAACTTTTCAAATAACTTCGGAAAAAAATAAAAACCAAATCGCCAAATTTCGGTTTTTCCCGAATATCTCCGGAAGTAAACAACATTTTTGGGATTTCTCAACATCTATTTATTGACCCCTTAATTGCGCAACTTTTTGTCCATTTGACCTACCGTATAACTCTTACGGTTACCGAGATCCCCATGCTGTTCATCCTTATCTTGGGCACACTGTATATATATATATACACACTTAACATTCCTTTGCTTGCTGTAGCATTTATATGTCTTTGATTTGTGCTCATTTACCTTCCGCTCATCTTAATCTGTATTTCATATATTAATTTTTATTTATATACATGTTTTAAAAAATTTTCCCTGTAAGATTATTTTTATTTATTATTAAGAATAATTTATAAGACTTTGTCTATAAGTTGTATTTACTTCAGACAATAAAGTATATTTTGATTTGATTTGATTTGATATATGCGATTACGTTATATATGTTGATAGTAAAAGTTATGAAGGAAACGTTCATATGATTTTGATGGTGCGTTTGAATATGAGTTTTTTTTGTGCTTCTACTTTCAATACGAAAGAGTTTTTGTTTTCCATCTGATCACCTAATTCAAAATCACATTTGTATTCTTAGCAAGTCCTTTACAGTTGATACCCATATTATAGGAGTGTATTGAAACTTATAACAAGTCCGCCATATTGGATTTAGAGTGACTTCATTTAATTTTTTCTAGTTTTCCTCAGAAATCCCTTTAATCTGATACCCATATTGTACGAGTACATTAAAACTCATGACTAGTCCGCCACATTTGATTAAGAGTGACGTTATAGTTGTCTACTTTTTCTCTGCAAGCCCTTTCATTTGATACCCATATTGTAGGGGTGCATTAAAGTAATTAGTGCGCTATCTTGGATGTTCCGCCATGTTGGATTTGAAACGTACACAGCAAACCAAGTTGAAAAAAAGTTTTTAATATCTACATGTAGACGTGGTCTTCAAGAGAAGCATTGACAAATTGGTAACCAGCGCGTATATAATGTGCTTATATTACGGATATAAATAAGTTGG
The DNA here is from genome assembly GCA_032362365.1 of Zygogramma bicolorata. Taxonomy (NCBI): domain Eukaryota; kingdom Metazoa; phylum Arthropoda; class Insecta; order Coleoptera; family Chrysomelidae; genus Zygogramma; species Zygogramma bicolorata. The sequence goes on from JAVJAQ010005627.1 coordinate 717,531, forward strand.
AAATGAAAAAGTCAGGCTTTTCTGGATTACGGAAATCGCTCTGTATAATATGTTTGAATATATCAAATCATGTTAATTTTAACATTTTTTTCGTGATCCACTCGTGGATGATACCTACTAATCGAACCACTTAATCGAATATTCTGTCTTAATCTCAGATTTTATCTTCCCAATATGAATTTTGTCACTTCATCAACCATTGAGTCGAGTGGTTTCGTGCTATAATGAAGTGCAAAAACATATTGATATTTATTTGTGCACTATTAACTCCAACTTCTTCTACAGCAGGTGAGAAATGTTACAGTACACCCTTTCATCACAGTAAAGCTTTTATCATCAATTGAGCTGACCGATACTTGATTAAAATTCATAGTCAACACTAGATTCTACAGATTCCTGTACGATTTCAACTAATAACAATGGGTTTACGAAACCGTTTTGCTATATGCCTAAGGAAATACTGCAAAATACACTATACTTTTTCCACGGCTATAACAGATGATACCGAAATTATTCAACAAATAACATGAACTTCAACTTTAATGTCATTTAAAATTTCCATTTAGGTACAATCAAATAAGTAAATAGTTAATGTCATTTAATTTGACATTTCATGGGAAACCTGATTCATTGTGTGTTAATAACTACCACTGTAATACAACAAAGTTATTATTTTATGTGGTGAGAAAATGCAATTGAAGACATACTATACAACTGTCACACAATGAAATAATTGTTATCAGGTAGGTAAGCATATTAAATTAAAGACATACATTGTTCTATCTAGATAGAGATTTTGTGTTATAGCCGTGGAATAGTTTATTATTGCTTGAGCCGTAGGCGAATGCTGCAAATCATGCGAGTTGTAGGTATTAGAGAGAGTTTATCAGAGCGTTGGATAGTGAGTGGAGCAGTTTAAGTGATTGTATTGTGTTGTGATAGAAAGTTATAATAAAAGAAGTTTAGTGTTGCTTGGTGTTTCAATCATCGAACCCAAGGATATATCGTAACAATAATTTCAGATAAAATCCCTCGACCTGCAGACTCGGAATTTTTTCAAATCATCATACACTCCAGTCATTTGCTAAGAAAAACTTTGATACCTACTAATCGAACCACTTAATCGAATATTCTGATTGTCTTAATCTCAGATTTTATCTTCCCAATATGAATTTTGTCACTTCATCAACCATTGATTCGAGTGGTTTAGTGCTATAATGAAGTGCAAAAACATATTGATATTTATTTGTGCACTATTAACTCCAACTTCTTCTACAGCAGGTGAGAAATGTTACAGTACACCCTTTTATCACAGTAAAGCTTTTATCATCAATTGAGCTGACCGATACTTGATTAAAATCCATAGTCAACACTAGATTCTACAGATTCCTGTACGATTTCAACTAATAACAATGGGTTTACGAAACCGTTTTGCTATATGCCTAAGGAAATACTGCAAAATACACTATACTTTTTCCACGGCTATAACAGATGATACCGAAATTATTCAACAAATAACATGAACTTCAACTTTAATGTCATTTAAAATTTCCATTTAGGTACAATCAAATAAGTAAATAGTTAATGTCATTTAATTTGACATTTCATGGGAAACCTGATTCATTGTGTGTTAATAACTACCACTGTAATACAACAAAGTTATTGTTTTATGTGGTGAGAAAATGCAATTGAAGACATACTATACAACTGTCACACAATGAAATAATTGTTATCAGGTAGGTAAGCATATTGAATTAAAGACATACAATGTACCTCATTGTTCTATCTAGATAGAGATTTTGTGTTATAGCCGTGGAATAGTTTATTATTGCTTGAGCCGTAGGCGAATGCTGCAAATCATGCGAGTTGTAGGTATATATTGAATAAGTAAATAGAGCTGTCATCGATTGCAATTTTGCATTCTATGGGGGACCTGATTTAATGTGTAATAATACTACAACTGTAATACAATGAAGTCGTTATTAATTTTTTTCAAGAGATGTATATTGTTCTATGACATTTTTGTTAAGGTGAAACTTTTTGATGACGTGATTTATATTTATTCATATAATCTATCAATGGGCTGTATTATTTCATGAATATATCTTTATTTTTCATCAATTATGACAATGTACAGTTTTTCTCATATGTCATGCCTCTGAAATAACGCAAGGATCATATTGTAGTTACATAGAAATACATATCGTAGAGACATCGAAGAACTTGTAACTTGTGACAAAATTCCATTGCTGCGATGTAACTGGGATATCCTTGCGACTTGGAATTTGATAACGCAAATCACATCGTTACATCGTCGCGATATCTCGGCGATGTATTTGTGCTTGCTGAGATTTGAGATCCAATCACTTCACTGATTTTTCCTGCAGACCCCCTCGGAGTTTTCGGCGGCAAAGATGCCGCCCTGGGCCAGTTTCCCTTCCAGGTGTCCATCCAGACGTGCGACATGTTCACCTGCCAGCACAAGTGCGGCGGCTCCATAATCGCCCCCGGCTGGATCGTCACCGCCGGCCACTGCAACATCTACGCGTCCAAACGCCAGGTGATCGCAGGCATTGTGAGCCTCAAGGACCACGGCGCGAACAGACAGACTCTGCCCATCGTCAAGGCCTTCGTTCACGAGGAGTACAAAGGGTGAGATACAAAATGGCGGGGATATGCACATAAAGTTAGAAGTGTCGGACATGTCGATAGATTGGATTGGCCAACCAACTCGCCGGGTATGAGTCCTATTGAAAAACTGTGGGCGTGCATTACTATTCACGTTAAAGATAGAGTGCGCGTAAACAATGCATCTAGCGTGATCAGTATGTGGACAGTTAGTCCTCGTGTTCGGATTGGCTGGTTGTGATATCGAAGAACGCACAGAGTTGTGCTGTCACAGTCTAGTACAGAATAGTATTGTTACGTCCTAGCGCCGGCCCTGACGAAATCGTAAACGCAGATGAGGGATCGCGTCATAGCATCGTCATTTTCCAGGAACTGTTGGTTGCCGCTTGGAGAATTCGAGACACGTCATCGGGGCTTCTCTCGAGGATTCTTGATAGGTACGCAGGTATATATACGGGAGAGGACTTCGTCGCGGGGAGAGTCAGTTATTTGGAGAGTTAGTTATGAGACAAGTTATTATTCGGAGAGTTAGTTTGTCAGAGAGTTGGTTATTTGGGAGTTTGTATTCAGAGCTAAGTGGAGCGAGTTTAGTAGAGCTAAGTGGAGAGAGTTTTGTTATTGCTAAGTGCAAGTAGTCGACGTGTGGAATTTGTATAACAGAGAGTTTGAATAAGAGATAATTTTTAGTACAGAGAGTTTTAGTGAGCATTGGACAGTTATCGGAGCGATTTAAGTGATTGTGTTGTATTGCATTGTGATAGAGAGTTATAATAAAATAATTTTAGTGTTGTTTGGTGTTTTAATCATCGAACCCAAGGATATATCGTAACAGTATTGTTACGATTTATCCTTGAGTTCATTTATCAAAACTCCAAACACTCTTCGACCCCTCATATTATTTCGCGTTAACTAGCGACAGGGGCGGCGCTGGGAGATTTCTTACCAGTATTAATACGTATCGTTAGCAGTGCTGTGTTACTTTAGTCAGTATATCTAGTACAGATACTGATAAATTTGCTAATGCTAATAGTCCTCGAAAAATGATGAAGATAAGGCATTTGGGTGGTATGTAGGAGAATATGATCTCAACGTATACAAAGATGAGGTGCATAAAAATCGCGAAAGTTTGTTTGATCATATTCTCACGAAAGTAGCCGGTAATACAGACGTATGTAAAGCCAGTGTATATTACTATTGTTCGTGACTTTCTTCAGGCCAAAAAAGCCAAGAAGTCGATCTGAAATTGCGGATTTTGTGAAATAATCCGATGAAAATGCCAAATACCTCTTTTCAGTAGTTCCAAGTCCTGCTATGATCTACTCGACCCGAAATAAACTTGGATTTTGGCTCACTTCTTAGATACTGGGTATACTGTTTCTATGTTCGATTCTAAAGTTTTCTGAGTTGACATTTTGTTTGGAATAATTTCAAAATATATCCCTCTACACAAACCTCAATCAACCATCATGCGTGCATTTCCACAATTTTCAAAATATTGCTTTTAAGCTTTTAATAATGTTACAAAACTCCTAGCGCCGGCCCTGACGAGATCGTAAACGCAGATGAGGGATCGCGTCGTAGCGAACGTCAATTTCCAGGAACCCGTAAATCGCGTGTGGAGAATTCGCGAAGATTCTTCATAGGCGTACGCAGGTATATATACGGGAGAGACTTCGTCGCGGGCAGAATTAGTTAGAGCTAAGTGGAGCGAGTTTAGTGGAGCTAAGTGGAGAGAGCTTTGTTATTGCTAAGTGCAAGTAGTCGATGTGTAGAATTTGTATTACAGAGAGTTTGTATTAGAGAGAGTTTATCAGAGCGTTGGATAGTGAGCGGAGCAGTTTAAGTGATTGTATTGTATTGTGTTGTGATAGAAAGTTTTAATAAAAGTAGATTAGTGTTGTTTGGTGTTTTAATCATCGAACCCAAGGATACATCGTAACAATAATTTCAGATGAAATCCCTCGACCTGCAGACTCGGAATTTTATCAAATCATCATACACTCCAGTCATTTGCTGAGAAAAATTTTGAAAATCACAGATGTGCGGCACACATTTTAAATAATTGAACTTTGTGCACTTGAAGAAATCCTCTCTGTTCAGTCAAACACTTGTTCTGAATCTTCTCCTTTATACTATCTCGTAATTGAGTGTGATGATTCAAACACCATTTTTTTTCAGTAATGCCAACCCCAACGACATCGCAGTCATGCAACTGAACGGCTCCTTCGTTTTCAACGACTGGGTCCAACCAGTCGTTCTACCGAACTCAAATTCCGAAATAGTGGGGGAAGCCCTTGTTGCGGGATGGGGGGTTTCATCTGGCACTCTGTTCCCGCATTCGCCAGACATTCTCCAGTATGAAACAGCCTCAGTCATCGATAACCAAAGTAAGTTCTCACATACAACCATAGATTTAAAAAATATATATCAGACAGTAGATCGTTCGAGAGGGTGATCTATCCTCCCACTCACGATTGATTTTGACGGCTGGGAATATAAAAAATCTTGATTTGGAATGCCAGCATACGCCGTGGCTTTCTAATTAGAAATATCTACTGGAATACTGTCAAATTGACAATAAGAATTGAGTATGGACTACCACCGTCGTAATAATAATGATAATCACTTCATTCCATAATACTTTCAGTGTGGAACCAAAATATCCATATATGTATTTTGAAAATTAACATCAATGATAACTAGTATAACTACTTTCCTTCGGGCTTGGAGGCCTTCGTTCTTTGGAATTTCTTCCTAACGTTTCGCTAGCGCGAGTGGCTAGTTTCTTCGGAGGAGTTGCGGCACTACCTGCCGTGATTTCATTAATTATTCTTGCTTTCCTCAGAATGGGATTCCAAATTCTGTTTAGAGTCAACGCTTCTTCTTTTCTGTTGAAACTGTCCATATGTTTTTGGATCAGTATCGCCTCCCGTACCAGTCGGCTATGGTACCCTGGTTGGGGGCAATCAGTTTAGCATTTTCAAACAGAATCCTGTGGTCACCCTCACTCAGTGCGTGTTTCGCCACCGCCGATTTGTCAGTTTGCCCTAGCCTGCAGTTTCTTTCATGCTCTTTGAGCCTCGTTCCCATGGATCTTTTCGTGGTACCGATGTGTATTTTCCCACAGGTGCACGGTATGCGATAAAACCCCTGCTGCTGACAGCGTGGGTCTCTTTTGTCTTTAGCCGACCTGAGGCTTTGTTGGATCTTCTTGGTCGGCTTGAAAACCGTTTTTTATGGTATATTTCCCCAAGAGTTTCCCAATTCTGTCAGTGACCCTTGGGATATATGGCAGATATGCATTTGCAGCTACCTGAGAGTCCTCCCTGTTTTGAACCATGGAACTCTTCAGTTTCATGGCCCTGTTGATCTCAGATACACTGTATCCATTTGACCTCAAGGTCACTTGAAGAAGTTCCAGTTCCTGCTCTAGATGCTCTGGTTCACATATTCTTCGAGCACGTTCAGTTAGGGTAGATATGACACCTCTCTTTTGGCTGGGATGGTGGTTCGATAGTGCGTGCAGGTACCAATCCGTGTTTGTGGGTTTTCGGTATACTTTGTGGGTTAGTCTAGCAGCACATCGTTCAGCAGAACCCGACAGAAGTGATTAACACTCCAGACTACCTGCATCAATATAAATACTCCCTAGGAAATCGAAACGTTTAGTCATCGGAAATGAGTAAGCCTCCGAAGAAGCTGGCCACTCGCGCTAGCGGAACATTAGGAAGAAATTACAAAGAATGATGGCCTTCAAGCCCGAAGAAAAGTAGTTATACTAATAACCTCGGCCGCGAAAGCCTTAACCATTTAATCAATGATAACTGTCTAAAACACAATAATATGCTTCCTCTGATAAGTATTCGATTTTGAATTGGTTTCATGCATTCTGATTCAGATACTTTTAGGTTGCATGGAGAAGTTAAACCAAATATTCCACGGTTCAAGAAATCCATTCAACGTGTCCACCAATGTTTGTTCCGACAATACTGTTGAGAATTACGGCATCTGCTCAGGAGATTCAGGTGGTCCGCTCGTTTACGATGGCAAGCTTGTTGGAATGTCTTCTTGGACTGTTATGCCGTGCGGCCGGCAAGGCATTCCATCTGTCTTCACTAAAGTTAGCAACTATATCGATTGGCTCAAAAAGCACGTACCAGCACTCAACTGATGATATGTAGTGTTATAAACGTGTTGAGAAAAATAGATAATGGAAGTTGTAGGTTGTTTAATGTTTGGGAGGGTTCTTGAATGCATCATTTTGAAAAATGAAAAACTGTACATAGCTTTGAAAAGCATTCCTTGCAACATTGTCCTCACGACATAGACAGTAAGCGTTTTTGAAGATGAATGACGATAAATAATCAAATCACCTTTGAACGATACGTTCAAACTAAGGTGGCTATATACTGGTGTTTTCACTCCTCATATGAAAGATTGTCAGCAAATCAGACGACCGATCTGGCCTACTTGATCAAGAATTGATGACGTAGACCGTAGTAATAACTCAAAAAATTCGCCAGGTATCGTCACACTCGCAGTTGAGATGACAGTCATGTGCACGTCCTGTGTTGCCAAGTGGCTATGTCGTTGCGAATTCTGGTCTGTGTGCTGAAAAAATTAATTGATTGTTGATATTTTCATTTGAGCAATATAATATTCTGATCTCAATTCAAAAGCTCGGTTTAGAAGTAGTATAACAATTCAGCCGAATATTATTCACTTTAATGCGTGTGAGCGAATAGGAGTGAGAATAATTATGAATAAATTTTATGGACATGTGAAGTGAGAAAATGCCATTTTTTCTGGTGAGTGAAATCATTATTATTTTTTATAATCTTCTGTGTTGAACTGAAAATATCTAAAACACATATCACTGCATTTATAGAATATTCAGAACGCGTGCACACTCTAGAATTTTGTTGCCAGCAAACTTCTCTTGTGTTTTTTTCAAGATCACTACAAAATTTTTAAATGGTTATTGAATATACTAGAACGTGAGATTATTCTTGGAGGTAGGACATTGAAGATGAAGTTTGTTTTCATCGGCCTCATAATAATCTCGCGTTCTATTCTCTGTTCTAATGAAAAGTGTATTGGCGACAACGTGTTCCATGAATCGAGTGATCTCGAATTTTCTTAGGAGTTTCAACCACAAGCGCACCCTTGAGGCGTAACTTTGAACCTGTCTACAGATTCGCTTTTCGTGATTTTTACCTAAGAAATAGTAGTTTTTTACGGAAAAAAGACTTAAACACTGGTGCATTATGAAAATGAAAGCCAATGGTCAAGTTTTATAGAAACGTATGTTCACTTTTATGACTTTTTTGTATTTGACGATTTCCATGCTAGTAATGTATTGTATTATCAACCGATTCACCTCTAAACTAAATGGTTCCAAATACTCCTCAACATAGCGAGTACCTACGAACGTTACAAGAACAAATATTGTCGACTGCAGTCTGTAATATTACAATAATTCTCAACATCCTTACAATATAGACGGCATTGAGAAAGAATTTAGAACGAAAATTTTGAAGAAAAAGGAGATCGTTCAAGAGGTGTACAAAATATCACCAATTCATTCACTTTCAGTCTCAGGCTTTGAAATTCTTAAATTTAAATTGAAAATTTTGAGAGTAGATCGTTTGAAAGGGTGATGAAATATCACAAAATAATTCACCGTCAGTCACGGTCCTAAAAATTTGATTTTACCAGAAAAATAAATAAAAAAAGTATATTTTTACCAGTTTATTATAAACCATTTTCCCAAAGTATACTGAAACATTACAAAAGCCAAATTCCCATTATTTCTTATCCCCCACAAAATATCACCAATTAATTCACTTTAAAATTCTAATTTAGCGAAAAATATCTTTTCCCCAACTTCAACCGTGAGGAGACGTATAAGCGGGATTTCAATTAAAAATTTTGAGATTAGAACGTTTGAAAGGGTGATGAAATATCACAAAATAATTCACCGTCAGTCACGGTCCTAAAAATTTGATTTTACCAGGAAAATAAATAAAAAAAGTATATTTTTACCAGTTTATTATAAACCATTTTCCCAAAGTATACTGAAACATTACAAAAGCCAAATTCCCATTATTTCTTATCAGTTATCCCCCCACAAAATATCACCAATTCATTCACTTTAAAATTATAATTTAGCGAAAAATATTTTTCCCCAACTTCAACCATGAGGAGACGTATAAGCGGGATTTCAATTAAAAATTTTGAGATTAGAACGTTTGAAAGGGTGATGAAATATCACAAAATAATTCACCGTCAGTCACGGTCCTAAAAATTTGATTTTACCAAAAAAATATATAAAAAAAATATATTTTAACCAGTTTATTATAAACCATTTTCCCAAAGTATACTGAAACATTACAAAAGCCAAATTCCCATTATTTCTTATCAGTTATCCCCCCACAAAATATCACCAATTCATTCACTTTAAAATTATAATTTAGCGAAAAATATTTTTTCCCCAACTTCAACCGTGAGGAGACGTATAAGCGGGATTTCAATAAAAAATTTTGAGATTAGAACGTTTGAAAGGGTGATGAAATATCACAAAATAATTCGCACCGTCAGTCACGGTCCTAAAAATTTGATTTTACCAAAAAAATATATAAAAAAAATATATTTTAACCAGTTTATTATAAACCATTTTCCCAAAGTATACTGAAACATTACAAAAGCCAAATTCCCATTATTTCTCACCCCCTCCTCCCACAAAATATCACCAATTCATTCACTTTCAGTCTAAGGCTTTGAAATTCTAATTTGGCGAAAATTTTTATTTTTTACCCAACTTCAACCGTGAGGAGACGTATAAGCGGGATTTCAATTAAAAATTTTGAGAGTAGATCGTTTGAAAGGGTGTTGAAATATCACAAAATAATTAACCGTCAGTCATGGTCCTAAATATTTGATTTTACCAGAGAAATTAATATAAAAGTATATTTTTACCCGTTTATTATAAACCATTTTCCCGAAGTATACTGAATCCACAGAATACCCTATCTACACAGAAGCGCAACTTGATGGCGGTCCCTTTGATCTTTTGGGGTCAATTTTTCGTAACCTTGATTTGAAGCTTGGCTTGTATAATGTCATTTCTTGGCGGTAAATTCAAACTGTCGGTTGATATACAGTTCAAGTGATGCACCTTTGTAAACTTTCTAGACTGAGCATTTCTGCTACTGAACTGAAATTGGGGCAGTTTTAATTCCATTTGAAGATACGACCCTAGGAAGGTCTTAATAATGTAGAACTTACATTTCCCCTATCAAATTCATCTAAATGCTTTGTTGATCAGCAATCTACATTCCCTTATTCTCAACAGATATAAACGGAGAATTTGGATAATAACCAAAATAGTTTCAGTGAATAGGCTTACTGTTTTCTGCACCTTCAAAAAAAAGGAGATAGAAAAGTGGTGTAGGCAGCTATTCAATGTTCAAATAGTTTTACAGTAATCAACTGCAGAAACGAACGTTTAAAACTACTCTGATCATGCTTCCATCCGATAATAATAAAATTTATCAGTATTAATAACCCAAGGACATTGATAATTGTTCGAAAATTTTATAACACCCTAACAACACAAATGTAAGGTTGACAATATACAAGCGAAGCTTTCGATTCGGTCGGAACGCTTCAGCTGCGCTTCTGTGTAGGTAGGGTGTTCTGTGCTGAAACATTACAAAAGCCAAATTCCCATTATTTCTTACCCCCCCCCCCCCCCTCCCATAAAATATCACCAATTCATTCACTTTCAGTCCTAGTCTTTAAAATTCTCATTTAGCGAAAAATATTTCTTTCCCCAACTTCAACCGTGAGGAGACGCATAAGCGGGATTTCAATTAAAAAATTTTGAGATTAGAACGTTTGAAAGGGTGATGAAATATCACAAAATAATTCACCGTCAGTCATGGTCCTGAAAATTTGATTCCACCAGAGAAATGAATAAAAGAAGTATATTTTCAGCAGTTTATTATAAACCATTTTCCCATATAAACTGAAACATAACAAAAGCAGAATTCCCATTATTTCTTTCCCCACCCCCACAATCCCTTGACAAATCCAGAAATGCCGGCTCCTTGCTTCTGCTTGGGCTGACTACCTTCCAGTTTCTCTGACAGATCGGGAAACTCTACAAAGTTGAGTGCTAAATCGAAGAACAAAGGTTTGGCAGGAACGGGTTCCATAGGCGGAGGTAGAGTAACCAGATTGGGGTTTTTCGACAATAACTGCGGTTCCTCTCTGAACTCGTCGAGTCTATCGAAAAGCGGCTTCTTGCTTTTGTAAACCTTTTGCGGGAATTGTATGACTTGCTCGTCCGGTTTATCCAAGATGAAGTTCGCCTGAGATGTAGCAAGGTCAGTCTCCGCTTTATCTTCTACGTTCTTCAACAGTTCTTTCAACTCGGCAATGAAGTTACCTGAAAATAGTATTTCACTGCAATACTTTATGAAAGATCATTTAGGGACAGTTTCAAAATATTTGGTCACCCACTAATTAGATATAAACCATGTGATAAGATAAATGTTTTCACAGATAGTCCAAGATCCCAGAGCAATCAGACATAACTTATTTTCACACGGATGAAACCTGAAGTTTTCAGTAGCGTCTCGTGTGCCTTGAATACCTACGCGCTTTGTGGAACTTGCCGAGTGACACCTGGGCAGGTACCAGGTGAGAAAGGTAACTAAAAATAAGAATTATTTAACTTAAATTCACATGGCTGATTTTTATATATGTCATGTAAAATATTATTTTAAAGTAATATCATAAGTGTCAGACACTTTTGATGGACCAGAGCTTTCATCAGACGCTTTTAAGTTACCCAAAAAATAAATGAACTTTACTTATTTTTACATGTCTGATTTTTTAATATGTTATTGAAGTATTCATTTGAAAGTTATATTCAATCAGTAAGACAAATTAGAGTGACCAAACATCCCCTAAGACAAAAATTATTCAGCCAGAAGTATGAGGGCGAGAGTACTATGCATGCGCTTCAGAGTGAATGACACGTCCATAATAACTCGGTTTCCCTTCTCAAACTCACCATCTGTTTCAATCTACTGTGTATGTGCTGTTTGTGTGTAATATAACTTATAGTATACAGTATAGTCAGTGTTGTTTTTTAAGGCACAATTGTGCCAAAAGGGGCACTATGGTAAGCACTTTGAGAAATTGGTCGAAAACGGGCACAATTTTAAGATTCCGTATTTTCGTGGTTCCGTGGTCATTTTCACTTGTCTAAATTCTCACTTTTCATTTCATTTTCAACAATCCTGTTTCCTGTTAGTATGAAATTTAAAAATTATGATTTCTATGCAATACATACATGATTTCTCAACGTTCAGATTGGTAAACATTAAAAAATGGAGCTTCATGTAGTATTTGATATGCAATTGATGGAATTCCGCAGGTTTCTGGGGCCAAAATTGCCTCCTTTGGGGCTTTGGACAAACCGTCTACTTTTTGCGAGGACAAACGCTAACTCGAATGTGACTCAAGTGGCAATTTTTCATATTTATAATATATTATTGAATATATTTATATTTTTACGATGCAGAAAAACTCAAAGTCGTCTCCACAATTTAATATTTGAAAGATGTTCAGTACGGTGATTCAGTACATGTTTCGAACCTACATAGGTTCATCATCAGCTGAATTTACATTGAATTCTACAATAAAGGAAGAGTAATATAATATTAGTTGATAAATGAAGTATAAAATTTACTTACATGGAGATGAAAAAAATAGCAAATTCACATGGTGAAGTTCAAAAGGACATAAAAAATTTGGTTGGGTTAGGTTATTTTTCTAATATTGCATATTGGGCATAAGGGCTCCAAGCCCCCCAATCTTTAATGTATTTATGGTGTTAGGGATGTCCCAAATTCCCCTAATATCAAATTAATCATAATTGTCACTACCAAATTTTTTATGTCCTTTTGAACTTCACCATGTGAATTTGCTATTTTTTCATCTCCATGTAAGTAAATTTTATACTTCATTTATCAACTAATATTATATTACTCTTCCTTTATTGTAGAATTCAATGTAAATTCAGCTGATGATGAACCTATGTAGGTTCGAAACATGTACTGAATCACCGTACTGAACATCTTTCAAATATTAAATTGTGGAGACGACTTTGAGTTTTTCTGCATCGTAAAAATATAAATATATTCAATAATATATTATAAATATGAAAAATTGCCACTTGAGTCACATTCGAGTTAGCGTTTGTCCTCGCAAAAAGTAGACGGTTTGTCCAAAGCCCCAAAGGAGGCAATTTTGGCCCCAGAAACCTGCGGAATTCCATCAATTGCATATCAAATACTACATGAAGCTCCATTTTTTAATGTTTACCAATCTGAACGTTGAGAAATCATGTATGTATTGCATAGAAATCATAATTTTTAAATTTCATACTAACAGGAAACAGGATTGTTGAGGAAAATGAAATGAAAAGTGAGAATTTAGACAAGTGAAAATGACCACGGAACCATGAAAATACGGAATCTTAAAATTGTGCCCGTTTTCGACCAATTTCTCAAAGTGCTTACCATAGTGCCCCTTTTTGGCACAATTGTGCCTTAAAAAACAACACTGACTATACTGTATACTATAAGTTATATTACACACAAACAGCACATACACAGTAGATTGAAACAGATGGTGAGTTTGAGAAGGGAAACCGAGTTATTATGGACGTCTCATTCACTCTGAAGCGCATGCATAGTACTCTCGCCCTCATACTTCTGGCTGAATAATTTTTGTCTTAGGGGATGTTTGGTCACTCTAATTTGTCTTACTGATTGAATATAACTTTCAAATAAATACTTCAATAACATATTAAAAAATCAGACATGTAAAAATAAGTAAAGTTCATTTATTTTTTGGGTAGCTTAAAAGCGTCTGATGAAAGCTCTGGTCCATCAAAAGTGTCTGACACTTATGATATTACTTTAAAATAATATTCTACATGACATATATAAAAATCAGCCATGTGAATTTAAGTTAAATAATTCTTATTTTTAGTTACCTTTCTCACCTGGTACCTGCCCAGGTGTCACTCGGCAAGTTCCACAAAGCGCGTAGGTATTCAAGGCACACGAGACGCTACTGAAAACTTCAGGTTTCATCCGTGTGTAAATAAGTTATGTCTGATTGCTTTGGGATCTTACTCTAAGACGTTAGAATTCAATTAGCTTTCACTTGGATCGAGTAAAAATAAAACCAACCCTTAGACGTTTCGAATGAAAAAATTAAATCAATATTTTGAAAAAAACAACTATACAACAAGATTGAATGGATCAGAGAAAACTGTGAGAACTTCAAACTCATTTTTATTCTGTATTATTGACGATTAGGGGCAGATGCTCTTTACTTGGATTAATTGAATCAAACTAACAAATACTAAGAATCTACCTTGCCACCGAAATAAAATCACATATTCTGTGCTACAAACATTTTTCTTTGGAATATATGACGTCACGTACCCTAGACTTACATTAATTGACGTAGTTCATAAAAAATCCTCAGTAAGGGAGCTATGCTGGTTCTAACTCAAAATGGCGTGTTATTTCCTATGAAGCTTCATTCCAAAACTTTATAGAGTGAGCACCTTGATCTCTACAGAAAGTTCAGATTTCACACCAAAGGTTCCAATTTTATCGTTTATTGAGATTCATTCTAGCAATTTTTGCTCTTTATAGGGAAGGGGATGTCAACAGGCGCTTTTGAAGTTTTTAACGTTTTTTCAGACGCTTTTGACGCTGCTTAAAAAGCGTGGATTGTTGCATCAAGAGCGTTTCAAAAACGTTAAAAGCTTCTCAAAAAATGTCAAAAGCGTCTGTCAATGACCCCCACCCCAAAAAGAGCAAAAATGGCCAGAATGAAGCTATTATAAGAAATAACTCGCGATTTTGAGCTAGAACCGGCATATCTTTCTTACTATCATCATTTTCCATAACTTTGGAATTATGAGCGAAAGAAGTGTGTTATGTAAGTCTTCTTTTAGTACATGTCATCATAAATTTTGAGGAGAAATGTACTTCGCAAATAGAATGTGGGCTGGAAATTTGGTTGATTTAAAAATGATTATATATATTTTTATACGCAGATTCACACGAAAGGGAAGACCTGTAATGTTCAAATAACACCGCGTGAATCAAGGGATAGGAGACACGAATTAACATTAACTTTGAATTTTTGAAGTTTGTAAGCCTCAGGAAAGACCTCTTTCGGCAAGAAGTTCCAAAGCTCAGTTGTTCTATGGAAAAAAGATCCCTGAGAGGTTCGACAGGTTCACAACAAAGGAGTGGGAATTCTGTACTCGTCGAGTCATCCGTGTAGATATTGCCAAGGGTGGAACGATTGATAACAATTCAGAAGAGCACCGACCATGAAAATATCTATAGAAGAAAGACAAGTCTACGACCCTTCTACGATGTTCCAATGAAGTCAGTGAGTTTGTGAGCAAAGAATCACCAACAAGACGGATTGCCTTCCTCTGAATAGAATCGAGAAGCCTCGATGAATTTTTTGGTGCCGAACTCCACACATGAGAACTGTATTCCAAAACAGGTCGTATCTGAGCCTTGTTGATCATTGGAAGCTGAGGAGGAGTCAAGTATTTCTTCGCACGAAATAGAAATCCATTTTTCTGGGAAGCACCGTTAGCGATCGATCTCACATGGTTTTCCCATGAGAGATTATCACTGATATCGATCCAAGTATGGAAAAACTCGTTTATTCTTGGTGAAAAACAATGAATTCTTCGCGCTTTTTTCATTTCGTCAAAATACAATCAAAACTCATTCTTCCCAGTGTTTAGAATTTCAAAATTGAGTTGCATGTCAGATTGACGTCAATGTCACTCTCGGTCTGAATAGAATTACCGTCGTCAGCGCCTTCAGTTGTAATTGATTCTAAAATTATTCATGTACTCTATGAATTCAACTCTGTCAATATTTTCCATCTCGAATAAAAAACATTTCAACAAAGAGATTACATATTAATTCGCACAACCACCACCTACCTTTCTTCAAACTCCTGACGCTCTTCGACGTAGCGTCAAACAAAACGGCAGCTTCCTTCCAACGTTTCTGGGCCACCTGACTCTTGGCCAAGTAGTACGACCTCAAGGTCCTGTACGCGAGTATCTGCGCGTCGTAGTGAGCTTGGGCCTCCTTGCTATCCTTGATCGACTCGTTTTGAGACAGCTCATTCGTCTGCTGGATGTTGATGTCGAGCAGTCGCGCGCAATCCTGCGGCTTCCTCGTTTGCATGATCAGCAGCAGATTCCGCTGCGAAGTACGGTCTATGCGGATGGAGAGCAAGTACGACAGGAGCAGCTGCTGCTCCTTCATCTGCTTGGAGAGCGACGCGTAGGGTTTGTCAGAGCGAGCGCTCTCTCTCGCCAAAGAGATGACGTCTCTCAAATCGATAAACAAGTTCTCGAGGATTTTGATCTTGCCCTGGTTGTCTTCGGCGTGGCGCAAAGACTCGTCCAAGCCCTCGATGCTCACCAGGAACAACCTGATTCTCTCTACTCGCACCGGTATTTCGAGGCCGAACCATTTGACCTCGTACAGAACGTCCGCGGTCTTTTCTTTGGTTTGCGAAACGAGAGCGTCGAAGTTCTCTAAGACTCCTTGGCTTCGCAGCTCCAACAGATCGACGGCTTTCTCGTCGCCGATATTGTAAGCGCAGTAACGGAGGCTAGGGGCTATTTCCTCCACCCTCTGCTTGTAGGGCGGCTGCTCCTCTTCCGGAAGGGTGGAGAGGAGTTTTTCGTAGATGACTTGGGCCTTTTTGAAGTTTTCGGCGGCTTGTTGCCAGAGCTGGAGCTCGAACTGTAAAGTGCCGTGAATCCAAGAGACGTAAGCTTGGGCTTCAAGTTTGGTTCTGGCGTCGCATCGGTCTTGCTGGAAATCGACAACATTAAGTGAGGAAGAGATTGATGAAGCATCGTAGAGTCACCTTCAACTTTTTATTGAATGAAGATTAAACAATGAGATTGGAAACAATTACCGTAACACCTAACTTATATTATTTGCACTCGACGCATCTTCATCTTCAGGAGAACTGATAATGAATCTCAAAAACAGGGTTGCTATTAATATACTCTGTTCAACCTAAGGAAGTGCAAAACCTACCTGCAAAGTTTTTTAGTCCGATATGGACTTTGTCTGTTAACTGATAATCAATTAGTAAGTAATTAGGTAATTTGTCAGCCAGCCAAACATATAGGCCCTTTGACACATTTCATGTAATTTTTTAATTTCGCTATTTCTAGACTCGAATGCATCTAGTAGCCTTATGCCGGGCACATCTTCAATCAGCCTCAGATTGATTTCACCAATTCTGTTGTCATTGTCTAGAGCATGTTGGGCGACATTGGACTTTTCTACTCTTCCGTAACTCATGTGTGCACGATTATCTTCAAAACAGGTTTTTATCGGTAGTCGGCTCTGGCCAATGCAATCATTTTCGTAGACTTTTTTCACGTTCAGGTATTAGGCTTTCTTTGTGCTGCCATCTATCGATCCAAAGTCGAATTGAACTCAAGACATATTCAGTATCAGGATTAAAATAGATGTAGATTTCTGTGTGTCAATTTGACTGAAATGGCGAAAGAAAGGTAATGAAGTGTCCAAATAGAGTTGGTAATAAAAAATTATTCAGAAAATGAAAGTTTAGGGTCTGGAATTATTTCAAATACGAGTGGTCTACATTGACAAAAATTCTATACCTCTTTCCATACAATGATTCCACTTGTTTCTGAGTTGATTCCTATCTTTTGGTATCAAGTATAAGTAATCAAGATAATGCGTGAATGGACACCACATCCTGTCATTTGCTAGAGTGAAAGTACAGCCTAAGCACCGATTATTTCAACGGACTGTTAATCAGATCCAACCATATGGAAATATCATTTGCAGGGAAGGATATTACGGGTAGATGGTACTATAGTCGGGCCGTTCAAAAGATAGAATTCAAGGACGCGTGAACAGTGAATGCCTGCATCTATATAGCCTGCGCGGCGTAGCCACGCCTTCTAAACTGAAATAAATGAAGAACTGTTCACACTGTACTGTACTCATTTGTGCTTTGTATTTACGTGTGTTGCGTTTATTGAATAATATGGATGGAAACTGTAGAGGAAAAAAGTGTAATAATGAAGACTTATAAAAAAGCATCCCAAGAGTTTATGGGAGCACAGGGAAATGCTGTTGAATTCACTGCTGAGGCGACGTTTTTGTTGAGTGGTGTAAAATCGGACTTGTAACATTGGGGAGAGGAACATTCAAAGAGTGCGTGCCGTTCACGTGATCATTCTATTTTTTCAGCGGCTACACTATAGTGGTCGTTTCCAAGTCATGTCTTTTCTTTCGTTTCTCTCACGGACGTTGTAGCCTGTATCACACATTTTCTTGATAACTTATACATGATACCAAAAGATGGGGCAATCAATTCAGAAATAGAAGTGGATTTATTTGTCAATGTTGTAGATCATTCATGTTTTGAAGATTATTTTGATGTCTAAACAATTTAAGCAATTTAAACTACTATCGTCATCTTTATTCTGAAGCTTCATCATCTTTCTCTCAATATTTCAGTCGAACTGACAGACAGAACTCTGCCCCTTTTTTTTCCCTTCAGAGTAGAAACTTTTTTCGTGCATTGGCAAGTTAACGAAAATATCGAAGTTATAGTGCAAATGGCGTAACGTAAATGCTTCAAATCCTTTCTACATAGGCATTGACCAACTTTATATATCTATAAACAATGCTACGACGTCCGTTAGAAAAACGAAAGAAAAGACATGACTTGGAAACGAAGCTAGTGCCATCTACTTGTGGTATTTATCCCTTCAAATGATATTTCCAGTAATGGTATCAGGTAGGTATCAGTTTTTAAAACGAGTCGCGCCTATGATAAAAGATGTATGTGAGAGAGGTGGTGTAACAGCTTGTTTTCCAATGGACATGGTTCTTGTGGAACTCTCTTGGAGAGATCTTTGAAACTTCATATAACACTGGTAGCTTTTATAAATCGAATCGATATTTTCTCATTGACGATTTTATTTTCTGTTTGCGCCTAAATGAAAAAATGCACAGCAATAAGACAAGAAATTGAATCAGGGCTGAAAAGGCATAGACCTAAAAAAAAATAACCTGTACTGGCTGCCTTGCTTTCCAATCAAAATGTATTAAACTCAGTGTGGAATATGTTGAAGAGAGGGATACCGTGAAGGATAGGTTTGTGACCTCATTATTATTTCCATGCGCACCGGAATATAGGTCAGTTTCAAGTATTCGTTTGATAATGTCCCAATTGAATAAAACTGCAGTTTCGTTAGTTACATGAGTGGTATAAAATCAAAGTTTGAATTCTCAATATTCAATATAGGAAATGTTTAGACCTCGCTAACGTCAAAGATTCAAAAAAGTGCCACTCCAATTTTTTTTAAAATCTGATTTTACATAAATTCAATAGTCAAACATGAATAAAACCAAACAGCAGGTACAGCATCTCTCCTTTAGTTCAGTTTCGTCGACTATACATTTTCAAGCCAGAACAACACGAATCTCAAATACCAGACCCAATGTGCGTCAACTAAGTTGGCATCATCAGCAGATGAAAGTATCTGAAGATGCAAACCAAATGTAAGTACATGGCATTATAAGGAGCTAGATGTCCAAAAAGTAGCTACCAAAAAGGTAAATGATATTTTCTTGGTGGAGATAGGGTATAGGTATAATTATCTAATTTTTTTCATTTCAACTTGGGTGTACTCAAGGGTTATTGACTCCTGTCAGATGTTGTCATTTTCACACTGAAGGTATCAATCTTGAAATTAACTCAAGTCATGAATTTAATCTTCAGCTTTTTCCAGTCTGAATCAAAAAATAGAAATTACAATTTCCATGAAAGAAGTGAGATGAAAAAAATTTACAACCACTCTCTATTGATAGGTACGTGTATATATATATATATATATATATATATATATATATATATATATATGTTGTTGTTGAGTTCGGGTTGAACCGCGTCTGGAGTTTTGTTCTCGACGTTTCGGCTCCGATTTTGGAGCCATTTTCAAGAGGTGAATGTGACTTCACGCTGAGGTCTCAATCTGCCTACTCCTCAGGTGTTGTCACAGGGGGCAAGGGTTTGTGACTTGACGCCGGGGCCTCAATCTGCCTACTCCCCAGGTCTCGTCACGAGTTCTTTCTAAGGTCTCAATCTGCCTACTCCTTAGATCGAACTGAGGTATCGAGGGATGTTGGGTAGGATTTATAGCAGCGGGTGCTACTAAAGGACCGTCGGATGTCTTGGTGGGGACTGGGCATCTGGAAATTAGGGGTTTCCATGCAGTTGGAAGTCTCTGGCCGTCGTCACGTTTATTTAAGCAGGAAGGTCGCTTCTCGATTTCGATGGCCTCGCGAATTATGCGAGCTTGTAGTGTTTTTGCTGTGGCGATGGTCTTAGTGTTCGCAAAGTCTATATTGTGTCCTGTCTCTTGATGATGTTTGGACAGAGCTGAAGATGGGTCTGATTTTCGGACAGCAAGTTGATGTTCGTATACTCTACTTGTCACACGTCTGTTGGTCTGGCCTACATATGTTCTATGGCAATCAGAACATGGTATTTCATATATACCCTGTGATTCGTTGACAATTTTGTCCTTGGGGGAGCGGAGGAATGTGGAGATTTTGTTGCTGGCTGTAAATATCGTTTTTATGTCCTGTTTTTTGAGAATTCGGCTGATTTTGTCAGTAACACCTTTAATGTAGGGAAGAAAAGCTTTGTGGGGAACGTTGTTGTCTGTTGGGTCTCTGGGGATGGAATGAGAAGTTTGATGGCGGCGGATGGATCTGTCAATCTGATGGTCTGTGAATCCATTTTGAAGAAGGGCTGATTTGAGTTGGGCTAGTTCCTGTGGTTTGCTATGGAGGTCTGTGAGGTTGATGGATCTGTGGATGAGGGAATTCACAACGGAATTGGTTTGTGCTGGATGATGGTGGGAGTTTGCGTTAAGGTATCGGTTTGTGTGTGTTGGTTTCCTGTAGACCGTGTGGGTGAAGGAGTCATTGGTTTTTGTGATGAGGACATCTAAGAATGGAAGGGAGTTATTGTTATTGTTACTGACAAAATCAGCCGAATTCTCAAAAAACAGGACATAAAAACGATATTTACAGCCAGCAACAAAATCTCCACATTCCTCCGCTCCCCCAAGGACAAAATTGTCAACGAATCACAGGGTATATATGAAATACCATGTTCTGATTGCCATAGAACATATGTAGGCCAGACCAACAGACGTGTGACAAGTAGAGTATACGAACATCAACTTGCTGTCCGAAAATCAGACCCATCTTCAGCTCTGTCCAAACATCATCAAGAGACAGGACACAATATAGACTTTGCGAACACTAAGACCATCGCCACAGCAAAAACACTACAAGCTCGCATAATTCGCGAGGCCATCGAAATCGAGAAGCGACCTTCCTGCTTAAATAAACGTGACGACGGCCAGAGACTTCCAACTGCATGGAAACCCCTAATTTCCAGATGCCCAGTCCCCACCAAGACATCCGACGGTCCTTTAGTAGCACCCGCTGCTATAAATCCTACCCAACATCCCTCGATACCTCAGTTCGATCTAAGGAGTAGGCAGATTGAGACCTTAGAAAGAACTCGTGACGAGACCTGGGGAGTAGGCAGATTGAGGCCCCGGCGTCAAGTCACAAACCCTTGCCCCCTGTGACAACACCTGAGGAGTAGGCAGATTGAGACCTCAGCGTGAAGTCACATTCACCTCTTGAAAATGGCTCCAAAATCGGAGCCGAAACGTCGAGAACAAAACTCCAGACGCGGTTCAACCCGAACTCAACAACAACACACAACTGACCGCGGAAACCTATCCGAACACATATATATATATATATATATATCATTCAAAGACGTCTGATTCATTGACAAAAAGGAAAAAAGTCTATCTAAAACAGCTACTCCCCTGTCTATATATATACGGGCACTGAGTTAAATATAAATCACTTTTTCTTGCTCAATTTGTATACCAAGCATATCAGAATTGAATCGAATAAACAGCAAACATAGGAATATCTACAAAAAGCAAA
Source organism: Zygogramma bicolorata (assembly GCA_032362365.1). Taxonomy (NCBI): domain Eukaryota; kingdom Metazoa; phylum Arthropoda; class Insecta; order Coleoptera; family Chrysomelidae; genus Zygogramma; species Zygogramma bicolorata. The sequence continues at coordinate 739,346 of JAVJAQ010005627.1, forward strand.
ATAAAAAGCAATTTGTAGAAAAATCTTGCACTCACCAGAATAATGTTTCATTCCAACACGTTTTGCTCAGAGAAAAATATCTCTTGAGCTCTTCAATGGGAAAGAGGGTAAATTACTGAATGATATGCACTTACCTATCAACAGAGATTGTATGAATTTTTTTTGATTTTTTTCACTTCTATCATAGAGGTTGTAATTGAAGTTTTTTTTATTCTGAGAAAAAAAAAATCATCAAACTTCATACTCTCCACAAATATACCCAAGTCCCTTCATCATGTCTTCACAGATTCTCATATATCCAAGTTTATGCTGAACTGGTATCAGCAATCTCAAACCTCGGATCAAATTACCTTACACAGCTCATCCAACTGCAAAGCATACACACACGCCTTCCGCAGCTTCTGAACCAAATGAAACTTCTTTCGAGGCTCCGTATTAGCTTCCTGACGTAACTGCATCGCGTAAGCCCAGCATCTTTCGGCCAACATCAGGGGTATGTGCAGAAACCTCTCGTCCGATCTAGGACTCATAATGTGGGCACTGGTCACGTCTCGTTTCTTGAAGTGCCTTCTGTCGCCCTGAGGCACCTTCAACACTTTGCGCAGCCTGCTGATACGCCTGGAACAGTAGCCCCTGTACCTCTGGTAGTCGCTGTGTCGCAGACCGTGCTGTTGCTGAGCATCTTTTAGCAGCTTTAGAACTTGGAAGAGAACAGATGTTAGGATTGTGGGGCAAATGAAATTCATCCAGACTTACTTTCGACTGTGAAGTGTTTGAGGGGCTCTGGTTCGGGGTTTGGTTTGTTGACAGTCTCGTCTGGAGGACCGTGGGTTGTTTCTTCGCCCATTTGGCTGATTTAAGATATGAAATATGTAAGTTCCTAACCCTCAATTGTGTACTGTCAGATTAGTACTGTCACTGTCACCATTAACTGTCACTGTCTGTCTGACAGCAGTGACGTGTACTCTTTTTGCAGTGTTGCCACAGATTGGTTCAAAATGTTTTGAATTCTTGTGGAAAGCTGGTTCTATCATGCACTCATCTAGGATAGCTAGATTTATCGCTGGTCAATAAGGTTAAGCTTATTTGAATAAAGGTATGAAATGATCGAAAAATCAAATGAAAACATTAATTTAACATGTGCAATAGTATATCTAATTGTTATTTGCCTAAGTTTTGATAAATGTACCCAGCCAACACATCTGTGACATGTCATCCCTGCGATGTCACTATCGAGTAACACTGAGATATTACTTTTGTTAGGTCGATGCGATTGTGACATCCAGTAGATATCGCTCTTATGATGTCCAGTAGATGTCGCTCTTATGATGTCCAGTGTATATAATTCTAGTAATATCCAAGAAATATCAATGAAACAGAATACAGGCCTGCCAATATTTCTGGATAGATTTCAGAATATATCCCACATATTAAAGGCAGAAAGTACGTCGCAGATTGATAGCGAAATAAATCGCAGAGTTATCGCACATCTTGTCGCAATTACGTCGCAAAACTGATCTCAATTTTGTCACAAAATTTGTTGCAATTCTGTCACAAAACTTGTTGCAATGTTGTCACAAAACTTGTCGCAATTTCGTCACAAAACTTGTCGCAGTTGTGTCACAGGCGATGTCGCCTGAGTGTGACATCGCGACATGTGAGCGACGTTAATGCAAGTTCCCTACGACAAGTTTTGGGACGTCACACGCCTCGTCGTGATATCGCAGGGACGTCTCTGCGATGTAACTGTCTTGGCTGGGTAGTTGGTATTCATATCTCATGAATTAACAATATGTTTGACTAGGATTGTTATATTATTATCAACATTTATTGAATTACTTATTAAAATATTATCGACATTTTCGATAATGAAAATGGATTGGTCTTGACATCCTTGATATCCTGTTGAATACTAGTGAAAACTAATTCTTAGTATGAATATATTCCTCTCGACATGTATCCAAAAAATTGCTTTGAGTGTTAACGAGGTCTCACCGTTCGTTCTCATAGCACGAATGGGTTTCCCGAGTTTCGTAACAATTCTGCGAAAATGTCAAAATTCAAATATGCCACGAATTGTATCACACAATTGTATTACAACACTGTAAAACAGGGGTATCCCGTTTATACTGATAAATAAATAAATAAATAAATAAATAAATTTAAACTCTTGCAAATAGATGTATGTGAACAATGAGCACAAACTTGATTGCAGCATAATACAAAATGATATCACAGAAGAATTCGCTGACTTAGCAGAAAAAATACTTTGTATGCATGGGAGGTAGTCTTGAAAAACAAGAAACGAATGAGAATGTGGCAACACAGAGGGAACTCCTGTGTTCGGCAACGCTGTAGTCGATTTGTGTATTTGTTTTTTGATAGTACATGACGTCACCACTAGATTTACTATTTTGATTCATAAATAGAAAAGAGTGAACGAGGTCGCTTGATTTTATTATGATTTCGTAAGGACTTGTGTTTGAAGTTAAAATGAATACATTATTTTTAAGTACTTGAGTGAGTTTTCGCGTTGAACACTCATATGCAATAAGACTAGTTCAATATATTGATAGACACGTTGGGTAAGATACCTTATTAAAATATTGTCTCCGGGCTTTTTTTAATAATTGAGATTTTTCAATTATGTGATTGTTTGAATAGTAATCTAAATTGGCAAAGAAAAACTCCCCACCTAGCACATAGCAAAAACATCCGAACTCCATGAAGCAAAGGTTGCTTAAAACGGTTATTTTTAAATCAAAATAAAGCGTCCTTTCGAGCTATTTTTAGCGATCTTCATGGGAGAATTATTCATCATTCAATATGTGCATGAAGAGTCCCAGATTTTGACCAAATAAGTGAATGGAATAATAGTGTTTCAGGACAGTCAACTAACTCCAAGATCATGGACAGTAGGAGCACCAGATCCAGATCTAAAACACCATTCAATCCAGTTGAACTTACCAGTGGATTTATTGAGAATGAAAGCCACACTGAAAACGTTAATAGGAGGATCACAAGAAGGACAACAACATTTAGGTATGTTAAGTGTAGCAAACAAATATGTAAATGCTGGAGCCTTCAACTTTAAATATATATTCTTTAAACACTATATTCATGGCTTGAGTGCAATATATCTTGGTAGAAGCAAATAATTTATATACCCATGTGAATTTTGATTTATAGAATATTTGGATGACATAAGGTAGATTCAAGCAAATCAACTTATTTAACTTATTTGAATAACTTAACTCTTCTTCAGCAAAAGATACAACATGGAAATTTCAAAGTTGAGTTGAGATAAATACAGTTCTTATAAACTATACAATATATATTTGTTAAATATAGTTACACTTAGGGAATCTCAAATTACAAACGAATCTGGATGAAAACCTTCATATGCTGTGACCTTGGATACTGTGAAATAATAAAATGAACCAAAAGAGAAGAAAAACATTGAATACTACAAAACTCAAATTGCTGCAACACACCTTACACCCATATGCAAGTCTGGTTGCATAATGATTATATGATGATACCCAGTGTTCTACAAAAATGTACCCCATAAGGAGTTCCAGTGCCTATTACCCTGATTTTTACATGAAAATAATAAAAATTACTTAATTGCATGTCCTTGGTATAACAGAATAAAACTAGCAAACCATCAACAACTAGGGTGTACTTGCATGATTTGCAATAAGGAGCTTTTTATGGTAATACTATGGTCACTATCAGCACCTTGTTTTTTTTATGTAAGTTACGTAATTCTGTCTCCTCTACAAAAAACCCAAATGAAATTTTCGGTAGTCTCGTATATTTTCGGAGAACAGGTCCATTTTGTTGTAAAACTTCACTATATTTCATATCAAATTTCTGTTGTTTGAACACACAAAATTCTGATATCAAACACCACTAACTCTCTTATTCACTCGTTTTCAATATTTTTAAGTAGGAAAAAAAATGACAGTCGAAAATGATGTATTTGCAGTGTTGCCGCTCTCATTGTTATAGTTGAGAACTGAATGTATTACTGTTGAATTTCGGAGAAGGTTAGTTAGAGAAATTGTAATTTTTTCCCACCGTTCGTCTGAAGAGAATAAAGTTTTTCCGTAAAATACTCAGTTTAGGAGTTACACGAGTATTTTTCAGCGAAAAAATTACGAAATTTGTCCCTTTTGAACGCACGCCACAGCTTCAATTCCCCAGTCTGAACCGTAAAGATAACACCTTAGTAAGGATTCATCCTAGGGATAAATCTTCTAGTGCTCCGTATTCCTTATACTTGATTTTTCATGCAGCTTTTCCAATCTATTCGAGTTGTATATTTTTCATTTTATGGTCACTCCTGTTTTTACCGGAAATGGCCCAGTTTTTAATTTTTAAATGTTGAAATGTTGAAACCTTTTACACCTTCCCTCATTTTTTTAGTTTTATACTGCATATTGCATCTATAGGTGGCCATGATCGGACGTAAACAATCGCTACGTTTGAGTGACTAGTACAAAACTAAAACAAGAGTAAGGAGTGAATTGGCTGATAATACTTACGTAATTCGGTATCCTCAACAAAAAATCCAAATGAAATTTCTGGCGGTCTCGTATATTTTCGGAGGTACAGATCCAATTTGTTGTAAAACTTCACAATTTTTCACATCAAATTTCTGTTTTTTTCAACACACAAAATTCGTCCTATTTTTCTTTCAAACATCACTCACTCTCTTATTCACTCGTTTTCATCATTTTTGAGCAGAAAAAAACATTAGTTTTTCAAAAAATGCATTTATATTCAAACCATAACCAATTTTTTGTGAAATCATAGAGCAGTGACAGTCGAAAGTGATGTATTTGCACTCTCGCATTGTTATTGTTGAGAACTGACTGTATTCATGTTGACTATTGGAAAAGGTTGATTTTTGAAAAAATAATGTTTTTTTCTGCTAAAAATTGTTGAAAACGAGTGAATAAGAGAGTGAGTGGTGTTTGATCAGGAGAAGGACGAATTTTGTGTGTTCAAACAACAGAAATTTGATGTGAAAAATGTTGAAGTTTTACAAAAAAATGGACCTGTATCTCCGAAAATATACGAGACCGCCGAAAATTTCATTTGAGTTTTTTGTAGAGGAGAGCAAATTACGTGGGTTCCACAAGAAAAATTCCAAAAAGGTGCTTATAGCGACCGAAGTATTACCAAAAAAATAAAATTCATGACTTACGTGGTGTATGGAATGAAAAATCTAAAATACACCCGCCCCCCTTGCCCTTGAGAAAAGCCGCCCTTGCTCGTAGCAGAATATTCATCGAATTGTCGAAAACATCAATTTTTTGTAGTAGCGAAACCAATAACAATTTTTATTGTTGTTTTCTTCTAGGACGAAAGAAACTTCTTCAGGAGAAGTGTCTTCAATGATTGAAAGACCAGTGCGGAAATCTGCTCGTTCAGAAAGAACTAGCCAGTGGTACAAAACTTCGGACTATTCATCCGAAGACGGAGAAAATGAAGTTAGTTCGACTAGAACTATCACCCAGAACGAAAAAAATCAACTGGTCGAAGATGCCCGAGCAGCAGCGAATGGAAATAACGAGGTTTCAGCTTTGAACCTATACAAGAAATCCGGGAGATATTGGGAGTAAGTATAACTGTGGTACCTTTTTTTTAATGGAGAGGTTTTTCAACTATTACAACTTGTCTCCCGAGTTATAGAACTCGAGAAAGTGTTGCATAAACTGAATTGGCATGAGGATCATATAGGTCAAACGGGAATATAATTCAACACACGTCTGAAAGAACATAGAACTGGTTTTCAAAATGGAAAAACAAACTCCAACTATGAATCCCACCTCAACTATGAATCCCACCTCATTGCAGAGGGTCACGAGTTCAACCATGATATCATAAACGGCATTTGAGGAGAAAATTGGAAACTCAACCTCCTTGAGAGTTTCGAAATTAGTAGACGTAAAAGTTCGGAATATTCATTGACTAAATCAAATAACTCTTTGTTGAATAAGCAGTAAGTTTTGCATTAGCTATTTAGCAGTGAAAAATTCGGTTTCAAACTAACCTACAATCTAGCTCACAAACATATCGGAATATAGAATAATAAAAACATCTCTGCTGTGGGCATTTATGAATACCCATCTATATTATGGACTCAAATGCATCATATAACATCATGTTCACCTCGCAGCTTTCACTCATCTGATCTCTGCATATGTAAAATCGAGATTTAATGTAAAATATGCTTTCATCATAAATGTATCTGTTTTCTTTCATGTGATATTTTATGGGCTTGAATAACTGAATGAAAAAAATACCTGTAAATAATAATATGACGATAATAAAGATTTGAGAAAAAATATCTGAGACAAATTTAAATTGTATGCATATTTCCTTTTGTGAGTATTTTGGCAACATTGCTTTTTTATAGTTATTAAAACCAAAATTATGATTCGAATTCAAACCGTTTTCTTGAAGAACTGTCACGGAAAAAATCATAGTGATTCACCCCGTTGAAGTTGCAAATGTGAGATATTTCAAAACGAATATGACAATTTATGAAATATTTTGAACTTTCAATTTTGCTGTAGGCCACCCTGTATGAGGAGATTGTCTGATTTTTATCTATTTCTTCCATCTTGAAATAGATAATTTTTTATGGAATCCAGTGGTAGTCCCAGGAGTTTACAATTTTTATTTTGTGTTTTTTATCTGTGAACTTCACAAGATAGTTTTTGCCTAGTTGATGTTTCAGTTTTGATACCTGTTTGGGAAGCTTTGAAGGTAAACAAATAAAAGTTGATTGTGTCAGCAACAATTGTAATGAACATTGTGATTTTTTATAGAAATGCCTGAAAACTGAGTGAGTTCTTATTTTAAGAATGATATATGCAGGGAAATGATATATTTTTATCATGAAAACGGAAGATATGTTGCAGTCATGGATATTGTTTAAATTTTCACTTATTTCTCGTGACATGTTTTGAGTTACCATTTTCAGAGTATAGAAGTGTAATAAACTGAAAATTTGAATGACATTTGACACTGACTTCTGGCATTGTCTACAGAGATATATAGTTACTCAACCATATTGAAATATCATTTGAAGGGTTAGATACTAAGGGTAGGTGGCACTAGTGATTTCGTTTTCAAGTCATGTCTTTTCTTCCGTTTTTCTTGCGGACGTCTTATCCTGAATGACAAATTTTCTTGATTACTTATATACATATTCATAATACCAGATTGCCCAGAAAGAGAAGTGTAATATTTTTGTCAATGTACCTTTTTTTCCTTTAGAATAGGAAACGTTGTTTTGTCGTGCATTGTCAAGTGCTTGCATAAATCTATCACTAATTGAATTTGAACTATAAACCAAGAGGCATCGCTATGAACTAATAGTCATAGAGAAAGTCAGATCTTGGTGAGTTGAAGCTTGTCTGATGCTAGCATTTTGACACGTTGCTACGACAAGAAACTAAAACAACTTCTTACTTGAATATTGTATCAAAGTGCGAAAACTTTTGAGAAATACCTTCAATTATAGTATACTATGCAACGATCATGTAATGATTGTTATTAATACACGAGCATTAACCGGGATGTGAAATGATAGTTGCATACGATATTGTTTTTTACATCCGATAAATGATGAAGAACTATGAATATTGACATAACGTAGTGGCGCTAAGTAAAAGGCAGAAGAAAATTCAGATTCTGTTTGTTTTTGTTATTTTACATAATGTGATTCTGATTCATGTACCTGACAGGCTAATAATATTCACATCTATGTTCCTGATATAAGACTGAGATACAAAAAATGGGGTTTTCAAAATATGTGATGAGAATTCTCCCATTGGCAGCTGCTTAACTAACATCTCGAGAAATTGATATATGGAGTCAAGATGAATAGAAACGCTGGTGCGTTAACCGATATGCTTTTGTTTAGCCGATTCCTCTCGACCTGAGAAATCGAAGAGAAAACTTACATTTTTTGACGGTAGGTGGTGTTGAGGTGGTGATACAAATGCGATTTTCTAAGGGTACATTTTCATTGAGGCGGCAGCTTACGAGTGATTTTCGATACTGGCGGTCTCATTGGATAAACTTTTGGGGGATCTTTTGTTCACCAATAGAATTATCAGTATACAAAATACGTAAGGTCAAGTTTGTCTAATAAAAAGCTATTAATTTTTTTGGAATGTTTGACAGTTCGATTTGAATTTGAATGCATTTGAAAATTCCTTTAATATTCAAAATGTTGTACCTAGTTCTTGTTTCTTCTCGCGTTTTCTTGTTTATATTCTTTTTAAGAAGTGTTTATCGTTGCTGTTCTTGTATTTGTTTGATTTTATAGTGATAGTTCGATTTATTACGAACCGATTTACAAAGTTCAACGTGTAACGTGTAGGTATTACTTATCCCTCATATTATCGGCTCGTAATCACTTTAAAATTGCATTTTTTTAACACTATGAAGAAAAAAGTAGTTACCTATCTTTGGTTCCTCAGAAAGTAGAAAGATAAAATATCAGTTTCATCCACAACTATTGTTTCGGAAGATTCAAAATCACATAACAATCACTGAGTTTTTGATTTATTTTTCATCAAATTGAAAGCAAAAGGAATACCTAATAATCAGTCAAAATGTGATGACTACGTAATTTCTAGCATTTGGCGGGAAAGCAAGAAATTGCATGCAAAACATGAGACCATAAAAGAACATAACCTATAAATCTTTCAATAATCGAATGGACGTCGAGGAGACGGATATCATGGCATCACAGATTAAATTAAAATCACGTAAGGTGCGCCTCTGCTGGCAAACTCTCGGAGGCATCTCTTCAGTTAAAATTGATCGAATTCAAGATAGCGAAGGGTCGAGAAAATTTGCTTACAATCTATTAGGTACAAGTCAACACGCCAGGGTTTTTATTCATCTTGGTTGATCCCATTCCACTAGTTTTGATCATTGTTAAATTCAGCTGAATGAAAGCCTTCTTTTTCATTACTTTCTACTTGATATTTGTTAATAGCTACTTGTTCATTGTTACTTGATAATTGAAGCTGCATGAATACACCTTTAGTTTTGTGTGTGCACAAAAACTGGTGCATCCACAGGTGTGTCGTCTGATTTCGTTCTGACCAATGCAATGGTGACGCGTATTGTGACTTTGTATTTCCCTCCCTAATTTTTTGATCTCTATATGATATTTTATGGGTTTGACTAATAACTGAATGAAAAAAAAACTTTTCAATTATATGACGAAAATAAATATTATTTAATATAAGAATTTAATTAATTAATTTAATAGGAATAATATTCCCTTTTCTCACTCCTAGTCTGATTTTCTGTCGAAACTCTAGCGTTTTCTTTTGTCGTTCCAGCGTTTATCCGAAAACCGACTGGACGTACTCCCCCCACTCCAAAGACCGCACCGAACTGGCGCCGGGCGTCGTCGCGATGCCCAACATGTCCCGCAAAACCATCCACTCCGTCCATTCTTCGGAAGAGACCTTCGACTTCGCCCACAAAGAGACCAACACCGAAGTCGACTACTTGCGCAGGCAGCTGTTCCGCAACAACAACAACGACGACTACAAGTCCCGCGAGAGGGCGGGCTTGTTGCGTCGCCAGTGGCGGCACGTTTCTAGGGTTTCGACGTCGATTTTCACGACAATCGTCACGATTTTCCAGTCGCTCTTCTGGGTGCAGACGTCGTGGTTCGCGAAGCTGCACACCTTCGCCAGCAGGGTGATGCTTCTAGATACGTGGCTGCTGTGGAAGAACAGAACGGTTAACAAGACGGCCAGGCTGGCGGCGTTGTGTTTGGTGCCTTTGATTTTGTTGGGAGGTGAGTGTTGTAAAGTTTTTTTTCAATCTTCGTTCTTTGGTATTTTCTTCTGTTGTTTCGGTATAGTGTTTATTTGATTGTCTACAAAATCAGCACGAAAATCTTGAAATTAAACTTATGATTAATATAATTTTGAATTCTGAATTTTACATTCAGTTTCCGTCAAAAGTCTTTATTTGAATTTCAGACCTTGAATCCCCTCCTTAAACTCTTATTTCAGGCTGTGCAACCAATATTCCAAGTTTAAACGTGAATTTTCATCTCGTCATTATTTGTGAATGATATACACAATTTGACAGAGAACGTTTACTTGTTTTAGTTCTTTGATATTACTTCTTTCATAGAAGTTTTGTAATCTTCTTACTTTTATTTGTAGAAGAAAGTACCAAACAATAGTTCCTTGAAACTGAATTATCTCCTCATAAATTTTTATGTTTATTAACAACTTTGAACTTGAATTTCAACCTGAAATTATAAATTCACATCCTAAACTCTGAATTCTTTTATAACTTCAAATTCCATCTTGTATCTTGTTATTCATATGATAAATTCGAAAATCCATGTTTAAATCGCGAAACAACAACTTTCAATTGATAACTTAGACTTGTAATACAGAATTCGTATTGCAAACTCAAAAATCTAACTAATAACTTGTACTTTTGGCTTCATATCGAGAATTCGGATTGTAAATTCAAAATTCCATCTTCAAATTGTGAAACAACTCGAACCAGAATTCGTATTGATTCTCGATATTCGGAATATAAATTGAAATTAAGACTTTAAACTCGAAATTGAGGAATTACACCATCAATTCTGACGTTCAACTTGACAGTTCGTCTCTAAATCACGGGATTTCTTTTTTTTATCATGTAATAGTGCTTTTGAATTCAAAATTATATCTTGAAAGGTAGAATTGAGACCATAAAGTCAAAATCCATTTGTGATATTCAGGATATACACTCAGGATGTCAACTGTCAAGTTATAAAATTGAATTTTAACTGTTATAAAAACACTTATGGCTTAACATTTCACATTTGAGATTTAAGATGATGGTCGACTTCCAACTTAAACTCCAACTCGAAATCTGAGATTCTAAATAAGCTTTGTTATTGTTATAGTCAATGTTCAGATGTCATTATTGACAGATGACAACTTATCTCTTAAATCTTAGTTTTTTTTATCACTGAGTCCAACATCCTGCACTAAGTGCAAGGTGATGAATGTTAAATGCTAAATGTTAATTTATTTTATAAATACACCCTGAATGTCGCTAAGAAATCGCAATACAGGTTCCAAATTGGGAATTACAACGTGAAAGTTCAAAGTCAGATGAATTCAAATTTGGAACTCTTGAATTCAGATTTCAAACCCAATTCCCGACTTGGAATTCGTATTAAAAAATAGGAATACCAACTTCTAAATTTGAAATTTAGGGTCTTCTTGGAAAATTGAGGTTCAAATTCGAGATTATAATCCGAATTGAAAGTTATGAACTCAGAATTCGGACTTTTAACTCATATTTCGCGACGATTTCAAACCTTATTTTTGAAATGTTTCTTTCAGAATTAAATTTCAAAAGTTTAATTCTAAGTAAAAAAATGCAAGCATTTCATCTCGAACTTCGGAACATTTGACTCCATTTGGATTCAGTGGCAAATGCGACAAAACCATTATTCACCACTAATAACTGTATAACATATAACATGACAAAAAACTTATATAGAGCGCACCATACGTGACAGTTGTGATCATATAACTTTCTTTTATGTTTTATCAATTCCCGATTCGTTGGATACTCATTGACGAATGTCTTTCAGGTGTGCACGTGTTGTTGGTTAGTGGCGTCCCCCTTGCCCCTTCATGCCACCCTAACTGCAGACGCATTGCCTCTGCTTACCTAAACTCGCTCATTAGTGATACCTACAAATTATTTAACTTCACCGATAAAACGGTAACATCGTAGCTTTCGCGCTGTTCATCGCTTTCTTATCATCATCTCTTGTACTTGATAGTTTGAAGAGGAGTTTAAAAGTCATCTAGATAGGAGAAACGAACAAACAACTGATGATGTGGGGGTTTAACATGTCTTGGGAAAGGGGGAATATGCATAATTTTTGTTGTCTTTGAGGAATTGAAATTAATCTAGCCTAGTTGACGAAATATCGGAATATTTATTCATAATATACATCAATTTAATATATATTAGGCAGACATTTTCATGATATAGACCAATAGGATGGTAAGTGGTTATGTTTTGGTATATTATATGCCTTTGCGTGCATTTTTGAATACAAATCAAATGATTTGTACTAAAATATACCATAAACAATAATCACCTTGCAGTTTTCACTCCTTTGATTCCTACGCACGTAAAATGAGATTTGATGCTAAATATGCTGTCACCATAAGTGCATCTATTATTGATAAATTGAACGATTGTGCTTGGACATTAGTCATCCTCCTAGATTCACTACAAATCTAGGTTTACTGGAATTCAACAAAGTAATACAGGTTTTAACTATTTTTCTAACGAACACTAGTGACAAGGTATGAATATCTGGTCCGATAAATCCAATGTTGTGTCGTTTGACGTCATATTTTGTTCTGAAATAATTACCTTTTAATTATGTTGTGACAATAATAAAGATATTAAAATAAAATATTTGAAGACAAATTCAAGTTTTATGCATATTCCCTATTGTTGAGGTTTGAAGCAGTCAAATTGAATATACTCTGAACGATAGTGGCTCAATCTTGTGGTCTTTATTGAAATCAACTGTATTGATATACGTGTACGTTGCATATATAATAAAGTTAACTAGCAAATTTTATGACTAGTTTCGACCTTGGCGCTCAAAAGATTGAACTGCGATGACGTCACGTGTATGTAAACTCTGGAAATAGGTTCAATCCAAGAAATTAATGAAAAATAAGAGGTTTTGTCTTTTGCAAGATAGGACCCAAAACACTTATATTTGTGAAATATTCCATTTTTTTAAAGATCACTTAAAACTGTTACATCTATAACTCAAAAAATCGTTTAAAGATCAAATAATGACGATGATAAGTAAAGAATATAAATTAATTTGATAGGTTTGTCAGGACAAACGAAATTATTTAATTTAATATTCGAATAGTAATATGAAGAATAAATTTACATGCGAAAAATTTTGAGATTAACATTGAACATCAAACAACATTTTCACAGACACTTCACTAATTGATAATTTGATTTCAGTTTATTTGATTTGATAGACAATCAAACTTTGAGCCTTTATCGTTAAACAGGGGACAGTATAAGAATGTTAAAAAAACTACTGCCGTTTTGATTTGATTTTTTTCTTTTTTGCCTTTGATCGTGAAAAAAAAATTATATAAGTGAAAATGAAAATTGGCAAAAATTTTATAATTTTAATTCTTGTTCAAATTTACAAATCTGAATATATTTTTTCTATAATATACTAGATTCCTTTTTTTGTCTGTCATTTGAAACAAAACGAATCTTATTTTTGATTAATATTGTCCTCCAAACGAAACTGTTTTGTTTTCCATCATCAGATGTTTGTTTTCTCATTATATAATATTTATAATCGCTGTCTTTAGTCCTTCGATAAAATAATTGTACTAACACACTAGCAGTAGAATATAATATGTGTTTATGGTGTTTGTGTATTTTTCTATATTCGATATTAATATTTATGTTAATGTTTTTCATGATGCAGTTTAATAAACGTTTCTCGAAAAATTAGTTTTTGATATCCCTCTTATCTGTTGGCAGTTTGAAGTGGCGATTAGGTGGCAAGGGCTGTTGTTTTATACAGGATATTTCAAACAATGTTTTTCTCGAATTAATGTTTCTGATCTGGCAACGTTGCGAATCTGGAAACGTTTTCAGAAGTCAACTGCCAGATCAAGAAACTATTGCTCGAAATGTTTAGAATACCTAGTGATACCTCCGATTGGATTTTGTTTCGTCAAAAAAGCTCTAGACATAATCAATCAGGTTGGACCAATCTACTCCAAATTTCGGTAGATTGTGCAAGGATTTATTTTGTTATTGCCAAAACCAGAAGTTTTCAAAAGACCATCATAGTTGAAGTATGATATATATCCCCATATTATATATCCCCATATTATATAGGAGAAACTCAATTTATATGAAGTTTTCTTTTCTTTGATATATTTAATTGAATCTCCACACAAAGTTTCATATATAATCCAGTTATTGGTGTATATGTGAACATTTTTCAGTTCATAGAAGATTAATTCAAAACTATTCAAATTTTCTTCGTAATATTTTGGATTTTTAACATAACACAATCTGAAAAGAGTAACAACTATTATTAATATAAGTGGCAAATGGTAGACTTCTGAATCACCCCGAAAAGTTTCTGCTCTAATTGAAAAACAATTTCTTTTGGATAGAACTCTGTTAACGTTTCAGAAACCAAATTTTTTTCTGTTCTGAGAACTTTTTCACAAATCCTTTTTCTCGAATATTTGTTATTTCTATATCTATTCTTGATTTTTCAGATTTTGATAGGTTGAAAACCCCAAAAAACTACAAAGGAAAGATTCATCCACTACAAATAATGTCTTCCAAACGGCATTCAATTTTTTTTTGAATGGATTTCAAATTGGGAGAATTATTGAGAGATCTCTCGAATAATCTATCAAAAGACCCCCCTCCACTTTAATAAGTTTTTACCGTCCTCTTTTGCCCATAAGTGGCATCACACGAATAATTTTAACGTTAAAAGTTCTGAAAATGATACTACCAGTAAATTTTGTCCCACTTTGATATTGTTCCCTTCAAAATTAAGGAAAGAGGATTATTTTTTCTGATATCCCTGTATATCAATGTTTTTCGAAGTCGTAACACAAATGAATTTCAGGTTGCTGTCTCTTAACGAACCTCGGAAGCATCCTAAAGGGGGCCTATTACAACTCCACCTGGGCCTCAGCACAAAATACTGAAAATATCATTAACCAATATATACCATCTGTGCCTTTACCTGAAGTTGAAGAAAAAATTGCCTTTGAGAATGCCGGACCGATAGCGGAAAGCAAAATAGGAATGGTACATGATGAAACACGCATTGTATCTCCTAGTGCCGGCGAAATAGCATCCCAATTATCCGACGAACAACTGAACATCATATCTCGTACCGTAAGGGAAAACTACAATGTAGACGATATGGTAGAATATATCGTCAAAAGTCCGAGCTTTCAAACCATCGTTCACAAGTTCCAAGGTGAAACGCTCAATGTAGACAATGACAACTTGTTGAAACACCAACAAGCAGTCATCAATAATCTTCAGGTGGAAATCGACAAACTTAAGCAAGACATGCAGGAGATTGAGAAAAGTAGGAAGGAAGATATCAACAGAGTTGTCTCTCAGTTGCAAGCGGATAACGTACAGAACACCGCTCGCTTGAATTACAACTTGAACCGTTGTTGCAGGAAATCAGTCATAGATGTCGAGGCGTACGTCAAGAGAACCCTAACCAATCTCCTCAGTGATACAGATTTCATCCGAAACCAGAAAGGCCTCAGCGATTACTTACACACCATTCACGCAGCGAAACAAGATCTGGAGAACCAGCTACTTAACCTCACTTCTCACTTGGATTCCAAGTATGCCAACTTGATCCAAAACAACAGTCTTGGATTGATGGACAAGGTATCGAAGAACATCAAACTGGAAATCAGCAAGCAACTGAAAACAGAAGCTAAGGCTGATTACCACGTAAACGAATCCGGGGTTCCTACTATATCGGAAGAGGGCGTGAGAAAAATCGTTAGGAACGTTCTGGCAGTTTACGACGCTGACAAAACGGGTCTCGTAGACTACGCTATGGAGACGATGGGTGGACAAATCTTGACCACGAGGTGCACGGAGAATTATCACTACGGCAAAGCAGTCGTTTCGGTTCTCGGTATTCCTCTGTGGTACCCTGTGAACTCTCCAAGGACGATAATCACGCCCAGTATAAACCCTGGCCAATGCTGGGCTTTCCAAAACTTCCCGGGCTTCGCGGCCATAAGACTATCTAAACGTATAAAAGTCGAAGCTTTCTCCTTGGAGCACATCAGTAAGCTTCTAGTTCCGAACGGGGAGATAGACTCTGCTCCGAAGATGTTCGAAGTGTACGGTTTGACGGAAGAAAACGACAAAGACCCGGTGAAGTTGGGCGAGTACGTGTACGATTACGACGGAGAACCTCTGCAGTTTTTCGAGGTGCAAAATGCTGGTCACACTTTCGAAATCGTCGAGCTGAGAGTTTTGTCTAACTGGGGTAATCCGAATTATACGTGTCTGTACAGGTTCAGGGTGCACGGTTCGTCGGTTCTATAACGTCTTTTCACGAGGAAAGGGCCAAAAGGATCTCCTCGACTGCGCGTAGGCGTGAAGGTCGTGTGACTTGCTGTAATCTGTGCTGGTACTTAAGGTATGGATAGCAACAAATCTGTGATAAATGGAGTTGGCCTAGGTGATTATACATACATGGGTCTACAAATTATGGAAATCTTGATCGGTTTCACTATTTTTGTTCGGTTTGAAGGCCGTCGTTTTTTGGATTTGTTCCTGACGCTTCGCTGGCGCGAGTGGCTAGCTTCTTCAGAGGCTTATACGTCGGAGTCAAACTCAAGATGTATGAGCCTCTGAAGAAGCTAGCCACTCGCGCCAGCGAAACGTCAGGAAGAAATTCCAACAAACGACGGCCTTCAAACCCGAACCAAAGTAGTTATACTGAAAACCTCGGCTGAGAAAGGCTTGACCATTTTGTCATCTCAATTGATTGTTAATATGTTTGAGGTCGTTTCTGTCAGGGAGTGACTTTGAGATATTCGAAGGTTATTTACCGGAAAAATGAATATTATTCAATCCAGAGACCTGTCAAATTGAAGCCAATGTGGCGGCTGTTGGTACACATATTGGATTTCCTCATAAGCGACTGTAGCGATAAAACTTTTTCTTTTTGTTATTTTTTTGTGCGTATTTGAGCGTTTCATTCAAAATTTGATTATTATTTCTGCTTCAGCTGAGGCAAAATGCCTCTTACATGCATTGTACTTTGCTGTAGATCTCGTCATGACAGAAACAACGTCGAATTTTACACTGTTCCTACTGTTGTAAAACACAGGATTTCAGAACTTCCAAAACCATTCATCTGCACTCGCGAATAAAAACAATATCCATATTTGTAATCATTCATTACTTAATTCATGCCTGTAACAAACAATGATCAAAATGTTAACAAAAGATTGATATTTATTTTCAAGCATATCTTTCACCAACGTCTCTTTTTCAACTTAAATGTCTTTAGGTAATCACTCTCCAAATATTACTCTTCAACCTCTCTTAATTTTCGAAAATAGTCAGGAATTCTGTATTCACTACCAAAGGACTATCAACACAATGCTAGTTTGTGTGCCAACCACCGCCATCTTGTGTCACGTGATAAGGATTGCCCAATAGAGGGCGAGCATATTCCAGTTTTTGTCATTTTATTGATGCCAGCAAACTTTGATTTAATCCCTTTTTGTGCATTTTTAATGATATTCGTGAAACTGTCTAGTGGACTTGATATTTATTGACTATTGTGAGTGAAGAATGCTAAAAGTACTGATTTGTAGTTAAAAAAATCATATTTCAAGTATCTCAGCCTAAATAATTGGGATTAAATCAATTTTGTCACTGTAAAAATAACAAATAACTCCATTGACAGAGTATAATCTGTCAATAACAGATTTTTATTGGCTTTTACATATTAATATTTGTAAATGGAGTTATTTTTTATTTTTACAGTGACCCTTATACGCCGTCGTATATTTATGTACCATAGATATAAAGTATTTTTTTCTAGTTCTTCTCTTGGACATTTAAAATACTCCTTGCGAAGTTGATATCACGAACTTCAAAGCCAGCATCATTTTAACGTCCAAATCATTTAAATTAAACCTGCAAGTTCAAACCCAAATTCGTTGAAAGTGAATTTCGTTTTTTTATAATTTTATTGCGCCCCTCTTGAAACTTCATCTTGCAAATAACAATTAAAATTTTCTGTCACCATATTCATATCTGTGGACCAAAAACTAATATATTTCTCATCAGAAATTCATAATTATGCCTCAAACATCAATTTGAATATCTCATATCTTGAATTCAAAATTTTGATAGAAAAAAATTCTTACTCTGGAGATGGCTTCTAAAAAAATAAACTGAAAAATGTCCATTAACCGTCCAACAACATAAATTTGTAGGCCTGTGTATTGCCATATTTTTTGGTATTTTATATGTTGTCTCATTTTGTAATATTCCCAATACCATTTCACTGATTAATTTTTTTTTAATTGCACCCCCAACTCATTAGCAATTGCAGTGTCGTTTAAATAGGAATATTCGTAGAATAGATGAACTTTATGGTTCATTTCAAGTCATCCAAGAAAATAATCTTGATCACAATTCATTCATTTTTACACAAACATGTACTACCACAAAATGAAGAGGTAATCATAGATACCAATATTAGCAAATGATGTGTTAATTTTTTTTCAATCCCTTCAAATCATAGCAAAACACAGTTTTATTCATGAAATGCAAGTCATCATATTAGTGAAAGTCCATGGTTTTCAACATATTGTATAAACTTTGTAAAATTCATATCTAAAATCAATGCATAAACAATTATAATTTATGTCACAGAATCCTAAATGTGCTATTGTACAGTTCGAAATATCACCGATAGGTGTGAGTTTTGAGAATTTTTTATTTAAGTGCCTCAGATTTTTCTTCGTTGGGAAATTTTGGATCTTGATTCTGAAAACAAAGTACTATGCTAGCCTCCTGACTCATAATTTTGAAGGTGGCTTACTTGAGTCTTTGAAAAAATTTATTTCTGTTTTAATACAAAATGTTATCATTGTGATAAACAGGATTTCAATAGAAAATAGTTGTTAATTGAACAGATACAGAATAAAAATATTATATTGCCTTGAATGCAAGCGTGAGTTCTTCTTGGGAAGTATATTTCGACATATTTAATAACCCTGGCAATGAAAGTCTAACAGACTTAAATCCGGAGACCGAGGAGGCAATGTATAAGTATCATTACATAAGTGTCAGTCATACCTTTGAGCGGTCAATATCTGCAAATTTATTTATTAATTTATTGATTTGTACTTTGCCAAAATATGTAATTACAATTCTCTAGCATCAGTATCTGTGAACACCTGTTCGTTTGACGAGCAATGTTTGTCATCTGCAAATATTTGCAGCTTTCTATTGAGTCATAATAATTGGTACCTGAAGGAAATAGGTCAATTATTCATTAGGTATAAATAATATATGTAAATTTGTTGTTTCATGTCTCGCACTAACACTTTTTTTTACTGGAACAACAATGATGTTCCCATTTACCAAAGTCATTAGATTGTATGATATTTTATTTATTGCGTCTTCAGAGATGAAGTGTATATAAGGTAAATTTATATGAATTTGATAGAGTACAATGTAGAGTTGAACTTTTAACCGATCTGGAAATGAAAATTAATTTTACAAAATTTGGGCATATGTATATATTAGCCGTTTGTAGTAACACAAATAGAAAAGTATTTAGCATCTCCAGATCGCACTGTATAATTTGAAATAATTCGCTTTATTGTAGCTTTACTTTTAACTTTATTGACTAAGTTGGAATTTGTGTTGTTTTTTTTAATGATTTTTGTACGGTAGTGAGATTTAATTCATCTACACAAATCACTGAATATTATGTCATCAATTATTATTATTCACTTTATTAGGGATAGCATGCTTGAGCAAATTTTTATAAATGCATTACAAAATCACCCTAGATTTTTTCACTTTTTCATATTTTCCTTTTTTCGATATGTACAAAATATGCACACAACAGAGTTAAAAAAATGAAATGGGTTTTAAAATAAAATGAAATTATGATACCTTTTGGAATAAAAAAAAAGAAGACACTGATGTCAAATTTTTCTGAAAACTACTGCTGCCTTTTAAATTGAAATTTAATTCAAGTAAAAAAAAATCCTAATAAAAGTATATAATATTTTTTCGTCTTTTAAGTTCTATCGTCTGTTGTTTTGAGGGAGTTGGCTTATATTTTGAATACTTTCCACGATAAAGAAATATATTTCACTAATGATATGTGACTATTTTACAAAAAACATCATTTTTTCTCTGACATAAAAATGCTTCGATTTTTACTCATGTACGTCATTGATTGTGTTCTGTTAATGAGGGCTGACGACCTTTTGGTTTTACTGGGTAGTAATTGCTGTTATCATTATTTTTATACAAATGAGAAGTTTGACAATTTCAGAGCAATTCCAGATTATTGGTAAACCATTTTTTCCATTTCTAATAAAAAAAGCCTTATCTGGTTTTTGAATTTTTATTTATCTTCACCTCTTCCAAATAAATATAACTAGAAGTCAACTGACAAAAAATCGGTTGATTTATCACTAATAATAACTGGCTGAACTGATTTGGCTGAATATTTCCCTCATATATAAAATGTCCCATAAAAGCAATGCAATTATCGAAAACTTACAGCGGTAATTGCATTGTATCGAAAACTTACAGCGGTAATTGCATTGTATCAAGTCACCATAACAACACATTTGAAACCGTATCGCTAGACGTCAGTAAACACCACAAATAAATGTCAGATAGACTTCAAAAATAGAAAAAAACATTTCGCATTTAGGTGAGTACTCCATTCAATCTATAGAGGAAAGTATAAATGAACAAAAAATAACATTTCCTTGAGAATTTCTTTCTTCGTGAAATATTCCAATGAATTACATTCGTGCATAAAAATGACCTGATAATTTTGCATTCAAGCGTGATATCTCATACAAATTGCATTCGGTTATTTTCATATCTTGTAAAAGAGCCCTCGTCCTTCGAACTCGGGCACTTTCGCCAAAATATGAAAATAAACTCTTGCAATTTTTAGATATCACGCTTCCTTGCAAAATTATTGGTAATTTTTATGCACTCCTGCAATTATAACTGAAAATTGGTTATGAGGTAGCTTAGAACCAGGAGACGGGCATATAATTTTTTTTTCCCTTTCTATAGTATTTCAGGAATTTTACCCCTGACGGGGGAAACGGGCGCAACGGGCGCCAAATTTGCATGGGACAACGCGATGCCTTGGTCCAATCTACTTGAAATTTTGCAAATAACTTTTTTTGCAGAATTGATAGAACGTGGTTGAGAAGAGATAGAAAATCATTTTAGGGGTTAATCACGCACAGCCTAAACCAATGATCGTAGAGATCTGAAAATTGGAAGGGGTGTTCTTTGTATGACGTAGGCATCCGATAAGAAGGGGTTTTCCAAAAATCCATTCCTAAGGGAGGCAAAACGAGGTCAAAGTTTGTATGGGACAAAGCACTTCAATCTATTTCAAATTTTGCAGAAATATTCTTCATTAGAATTGATGGAAGTATTTTATAAAAATTCAATGTCTAACGGGGTAAAAAAGGGGTTTATAACATTTTCGACTTCTTTCAAAGGCTCTTTCGAGTGCGCCAAGAAGGTAGAGCTGTGATGAAACTTATTACTAAGAATCGGCTAGTATTAAATAGAAAAGTGTCTAACATTGTTCATTGTGGAAATATGTATTTCACTTTATTGCAATCCTAAACATCCAAAGTAATATTCTACTGTAATATCAGTAATATCTGGATACACAATATAAAAGAACTAATATTAATGAAAACTACTCCTCAGTTATTGTTTTTTCAAATAATTTCGCCACCATTCTCAATGTTTTTCAAAGATTGATATCTTGAAATCGCCGTTCAATGTTTTTGACACTGCTGCTGATTTTTTTAATATCTCCCAAACATTTCATTAACAATTCGGAATTAACAAATCATGTCAAACCGATTGAGGTTATTATTATAACTAATTTTCTTCGGGCTTGGAGGCCGTCGTTCTTTGGAATTTCTTCCTAGCGTTTCGCTAGCGCGAGTGGCCAGCTTCTTCAGAGGCTCACTCATTGGAAATGGCCAGCTTCTTCAGAGGCTTACTCATTTCCGATGACTAAACGTTTCGATTTCGTGAGGCAAATTTATATTGATGCAGGTAGTCTGGAGTGTTAATTAATCACTTCTGTCGGGTTCGGGGAATAATCGTCATTATAAGATGCCGCACTACCTGCCGTGATTTCATTAGTTATTCTTGATTTCCTCAGAATGGGATTCCAAACTCTGTATAGACTCAACGCTTCTTCTTTTCTGTTTAAATTGTCAGTATGTTTTTGGATCACGATCGCCTCCCGTACCAGTCGGCTATGGTAACCCTGGTTGGGGACAATCAGTTTTGCATTTTCGAACAGAATCCTGTGGTTACCCTCACTCAGTGCGTCTTCCGCCACCGTCGATTTGTAGGTTTGCCCCAGCCTGCAGTTCCTTTCATTCTCTTTGAGCCTTGTTCCCATGGATCTTTTCGTGGTACCGATGTATACCTTCCCACAGGTGCACGGTATGCGATAAACCCCTGTTGCTGACAGTGGGTTTCTTTTGTCTTTAGCCGACCTGAGGCTTTGTTGGATCTTCTTGGTCGGCTTGAAAACAGAATTTGGAATCCCATTCTGAGGAAATCAAGAGTAACTAATGAAATCACGGCAGGTAGTGCGGCAACTAATAATAATTATTATTCTCGGAACCCCACAGAAGTAATTAACACTCCAGACTACCTGCATCAATATAAATACGCCTTGTGAAATCGAAACGTTTAGTCATCGGAAATGAGTAAGCCTCTGAAGAAGCTGGCCACTCGCGCTAGCGAAACGTTAGGAAGAAATTCCAAAGAACGACGGCCTTCAAGCCCGAAGAAAAGTAGTTATACTAATAACCTCGGCCGCGAAAGCCTTAACCATTTTGTCAGTGTAGCTTTCTGTTAATGAAAGAATTTTCATGATCGGATCAGTATTTCCGATGATTACCCCCTACAAACAAACAAATTTAGAATCTTCACCTATTTAATATATTACAACGCATATAAAATTAAATTGAGAAAAAAGTAAAAGATCAATGATATTATGACTTATTATCTTTGGTAGGTTTTTACCAATATTCGTAGCAATTCTTTCTCCTCCCTAGAAAGTACGTTCCACAAATCTGATTCCAAATCGAGCAAGCTGCTGGTATCCAAAGACTGGCATGTTGTAACAAGCGATTGCAACAGGAGAAACATTTTTTCTGTCATTCTGCAAGCTGTAAAAATCAAATTGGAAAAAGGAACGAACTTATGAAACTTTTCAATAAGTTTTGTTGAAGAATAGTGGATATCAATACTGTTCGGAAATACCATTAAGCTTCTCTCAATAAAAATAATCACGTTTCTGAATCTTACCTTTCAAACTAGCATCGTTTTTGTCACCCCACGTATATTTTTCCAAAATTTTCGCTAAACATGGAGATAGCTTCTGCGGGTTCGGTCGCAAGATTAGCAGAAGAAATACGCTGTTTATTTCACATTTCAACAATATCTCCGCTCTGTTGCCGTTAGGGGTTGAATTCGCAGCTAGTTTTGAAATTTCCAGGAATACTTCTAGAGCGGCTAGAAAGTCACCTGAAAAGCAGCCATTATAGCGTAAGTATCAATGAGATGCCTAAAAACCCATTTGTTGAGACTAATACTTGTAATATTTTCGGTAAGATGCCTAGAAACTCAGGCATCCTTAAGTTTGAGGTAGAATTAGGCACAATGCCTACTATGATAATAGGCATCAGGACCTCTTTCATTAAATCAGTTCAGATGGCGTTTGCATAAGAGTGGCAAAGGAGGGTACGCCTCAGATTTGAAAAATTTGGGCCTTTTCTGAAAATAGTTTTTAACGACTTTGAATGCTTATAAATGAGTATAATTTTCTAGTATAATTTATCTTATGTATAGAAAAAATAATAACTTCTTATCAATTATTTTCAAAAATTGCGAAGTGGCAATTTTGCTTTTCAATGATTATTTGAATGATTAATTGTCAGAACTGACATTTTCTTTCCGATTCGTTCATTTAATTGAATTATTCGGCATATTTCTGATTTTAACGCTGTTTATATCTATCTAGTTGTTAACTTTATATGGTTCCAAATTGGTTGCAATGGATACTTCAATGAAAAAATTACTTCAAAAGCGGCTAATAATGAAACATACCGGCAGTTTCTACGAAATATTCGAGATCACTGAGATGTTGACTGGGTAGAGCCTGGAGAAAACTCCCGCATTTGCATCCAATGCTATGCTTACTTTAGACGAGAAGGTGAACTAAAACAATGTTTATATTTGCAACATTGAAGAACTTTTAAGCTTATTGTGCTCTTTCTCGCTGCTCTGTTACTGATCACCAACACCATCATCAATATCAAAAACTTAAAAAGCAAAAAGAGTGGATTTACTAGTGGCAGTGAAAAATCGCAACAGTTATCATTTCTGTTAGCCGATTATACTAACACCGATCTTCAATTATACCTATACAAATATCGTTTGATTGCGCCCGCTATTTATCAGTGCTATCAACAGCACAAGAACAAGAACTTCTGATATGTTCAAAACATCGCCTCAGATTAATCAATCTGTTCCCTCGCCTAGTTTAAAACGCTTCTATAACCCTAGAGATTTCATTGATTGTGCAACAAGCAGAATCCGATATCTCTAAACAAATTTCTCTATATCGTCGCTGCCCATGCATACTGGCTTATCTGAAAATAATCGATTTTCTGAATTTTATATCAAAATTATCCGTATTTTTTTTGTGATTTTTGAGCATAATGGCTTATTAATATTTTAAAAAATGACCACCAGGAAGCGCCTAAACCGTTATGCATTTTACCGCCATGTGTTTTCTTTGCCATACCGGCTTTACCAGTATTAATCCAACTATCGTTCGGAGAGGATATTGGCTCAGGTATGCATAATGGCTTATCTTCTTTAAAAATATGCAGACTTAAATAAAGATAAGCCTGTATTGCCAGAAATGGAAATTAAACATCTTATGTACAAAAAAAAAAATCATTTGGAACCTTCAGAGACGTAATTATGTTGTATGTTGTGTTTCCATAGAAGCCCAAAAAGGGTTTTTGATTTTCAATCGCTGTAATATCAAAAACTTTGAAGTCGCAGCCACGCTAAAAAATAAAAACTAGT
Source organism: Zygogramma bicolorata (assembly GCA_032362365.1). Lineage (NCBI taxonomy): Eukaryota > Metazoa > Arthropoda > Insecta > Coleoptera > Chrysomelidae > Zygogramma > Zygogramma bicolorata. The sequence continues at coordinate 764,393 of JAVJAQ010005627.1, forward strand.
TGCAAAAACTTCAAACCGCTCTACTGAAAAGTTGACAAAACACGGTCTCTACCTATGTATTACATTGCAACCACAGACCTCAGATTGGAACCCAGATTACGCACATAAGCGGCGTTGCCAAAATGTCTATTTAAGTATTGTATAGCCTTAAAAAATTGTGCTGAAGAAGAGCTTATTTGAAGCATAGAAATAATAATAAATACTCAGTGATTTGAAGACGTTCCGGAATGGTTTGGAAGCTGAAATTTTGGAAAAATGTTTCTTTTGTATTGCCCTGAAACTGTGCAAAATCTTATGACCGAGAGCAGATGGCCCAGAGAAGCATACCCTCCTTTTGAATTTTTTATTTTTTTTTGGTGAATATTATCAAGTATTGGATCCGACAATCCTTGACCTCGCTAAAAATACTTACCACAACTGATAAAATGCGAGGCTAGAAGCCGCAAGCAGTGGATTCTGGTATCACATCTTTCCTTGGCCAACTCTATGGAATTTTCCAAGTAGAGTTGTGTATATTCGGATTTTTCGATTCTCTTCAGGAATTCTACTATTTCCAAATTCAGACTGATTGGAATGCTGCAGTTCTCTGAATACCTACTTTCCGCATGGGCATAACAACTGAGTCCAGCCTGAGGAAAATACAGCACTTGTGATTGGATCATAACTGAGCATAAAGCAAAGTAAATATATTATTATTTTTTTATTCAATATACAGCTTCCAGACAGAACAGAGTTCTGGTATAAGGAAATCAAAAAAACAACATCATAAAATTATGTTAATAGAGATAATTTTCACGTCCAGATCCGTTTTGTTTACAATTTTATTTGCCAACGTTTCGGCGATTGATTTCTTTTGAGAAAATATGAACGGATTTGGATGATTATATTTTTCTGGTAGTTTATTGAAAGTTAATAATGAAGATAAAATGAGGATATTTTTTCCTTTATTGGAATGAATCATATTGAAATGAAAGTAGTTTAATATTCTAGTATTATGGCCATCCAGAGCATAATTTTTTGATAATGTTATATTACATTTCTGAAGATTTTTTGTTGATTTTTATACATATTTATATGATGAGTTGTTTTTTCGTGTTTCATTCCGTGTTCTGTGGTTTTGATCCTCTAAAGGATGATTGTCACAACGTTTCGGCAAAGTCTCATTTGCCATCTTCTAGGTGATGTCCAGAGTTTCGACCTCCGAACTAGACTTATTAATTCCAGTTTTGCTTCTGAATATATAGGGGTGTTCATTGATGGTATCTTTGATCTGGGCCCCTCCCACTTTCTTCGTTGGTCCGACTGCATTTGTCATCAATCCTGGGTAATTACGTGGTAAGGTCCGACCTTGTTCCTCTGGTGTCATCGGCTTGTTTTTGTTTAGTGATAGGATGGATTTCCACGTTCTTGGTAATCTTTGGGCGTCATCTCTCTTGTTCATACTACTCGGTCGTTTCTCAATTTCGATAGCTTCTCTGATTGTTCGAGAGTAGAAGTTTTCATCGCTCGCAAATTTTTTTGTGTTTTCGAAATTGATGTTGTGTCCTGTCTCCAATACCTGTTGGAAGATGTGGTGACTTTTCCTTTCACTGATAGCTCATGTTCGTCCTTGCGTACGTTGATCCGTCTGTTGGTATGGCCGATGTAGGACTTGTTGCAGTCTCGGCATGGTACTTCGTAAACTCCCTGGGACTCCAATGGTATCTGGTCCTTCGGATTACGGAGTATCGATCTTATTGTACGTTCTGGTACAAACGAAGTAGCTATGTCGTGTTTGCGGAGAATTCTGCTGATTTTATGTGGTTCCTTTTATGTATGGTAGTTGTTATGACCGGTGTTTCTGGGGTTTTCTGCTGTTTTGGTTTGTTCCTGGAAGCCGTTTTCATAATTCTCTCCGAGTAGTCATTCATTCGTAGAGTTTCCTCGATCGTGTTCCGCTCTTGTTTTTGATGTTCGTTGTCTGCCAACCTGATTGAACGTGTAATTAGTGTTTTTGCCACAGAGTGAATCTGTTTTGGATGGTGATGTGAATTTGCGTTCAGGTATCTGTTGGTATGTATTGCTTTGCGATATACCGTGTGGCCTAGCCCGACGGTATGCTAGGCCATTTTTCAAATATGTCGCCAGCGTATTTGTCATTATTTATGTGCTCTGTTAACAGGCAATTGAATAAATAAAATAAAGAATAAAAAAGTTTTTATTCTAGAAGTTATAAAAATATTCTTAGAATTAAAAAAATAACTAACTTTTCCTTCCCCAAGTAGTTTTTTAAATTTTTCAATGAAACTTCACGGTATAGTGAGGCATGCTTACAAAAACTACGTTCGTCTTTAACATAATTTAAGTGACCATTTATAATAGGTACGAAAAAACACGAAATTTGACCACTTAGACAGCCCGCCACTGCTTTGGACCTCCAATCTGAACCCGCAAACTGTTCAGTTAGGAAGGATTATATAGGTTCAGTTTGATAACGACGACTCGAATTTTAACAACGGATTTGACAGAAAATGCATGAAAATTATGCCAAACTCTTCTCCCAATCGCTACTTGAAGTTTAAACTCCAACTATAAAACTTACGAGGAGCTCTACTACACATGAAACAATGAACGAATTCAGAAAATACAACGGAGAGTTACGATTTTGAAACAGTAAACTCAGTAATTTAGCATATCCATTGTTAGTAAAATGTATTCATAAAAAAAGACTTCCTTACATTTTTCCGAATTGGAAAACAACAAATTGTTTACAGATTGATTTGTCACACCGAGCAGAAAATGACAACGCTGATATACCTCTTGAATAGTTGAGCTTTTTGTTAGTAAAAAAATTATCATGATGGGATCAGTATCCTCAAAGATTACCCACTACAAAGTCAGAAACTTTACCTTTTTATAATAGTAGAATAGATATAAAAAAACCGAACTTAAGTTCTCACTTTTTTGATATCATTCGAAAAGGAGGTTCCTTCTTCAATACCTTCTTTTCACTTTTTTACCAGCTCATTAGTGCCTTCTGTCTGCTTGCTGGTTTTTCTTGAGAATATTCATGTTAGGTTTTTGAGAATTGTGTTGTGGACAATGTCTGTTTTGTTGGCCTCTAGATTGATGCTTTTATCGAATTTGTTAACAAAAAATGCTACATTCAAATTTCCCACAAACAATGCAGGTAACAATACTCAATTACGCACACTAGATGCATGATGATTTGTAAAGTTCATAGATAAAGAGAAGAGCAGCATTTCTTTTGTTCTGTGAGCATATTAAGAAATTTTCTCATTTGATATTGATTTTGTGAGATACTGACAGATATTAGTGGAAAAACAAGATACTGGGTGAATATTTTAATTGAACTAATTGCTTACATCATTCCAGCCGAGTTTTTGAATTTTATCTACATAAATTAATCAGATACTAGAAAGCATATTCATGAAATAGAATATCAACTATATCAAAACTTGATTTGATGTTAGGTTCTTATCATCCCTGAAAATCAAAATTCCTATATGGGTACTAAACATTTATTTTTGACCAGGATTCTTAGGTAGCTGTTAGCCCTTTCATCTGTGAAAAACTTGGTTTCAACAAGTTTCTCCCAGAATATTTACTATTTCTTTTTTTGACAGATAGCATACAAAAGTATTTTTCTATAGGTATGCTGAATCTCAGTATTATTATTAAAAATTTTTCACTCATATACATATGAAAGGTAGTATATTCAGAACATAATATAGCATAAATTTAAACGAAAATGTTACTGAGTTTTAAAATTCAATGAGCATAATAGAACATAATGTTCTTTGCCACTCAGATAAAAACGAGGTATCAAATTCGTCTAATCACTCTTGAGGTCCAGAAAAAAAAACAGTTATCACATGAGATGTCATATTCAACACTTTTTTTAGTGTTACCAAAAGTGTAACAAAGTAGGATGAAATCTGTTTTGATAACAGTTCTGGTAGAATCAGTTTGTCTTATTTTAAAATGCCTTGTAAATGTATGATAAACAAAAGCTTGAAATTCAAGACAGGAAACTATCAGAAAAATCCTCCTTACTCACTTGCAAATACTCTCCAGTCAAGTGTCTGCAACCTAAATCTCTATCAGTTTGTTCAGCTTTGAACAATTCTCTAGCCGACTGGACCAAACAGGACGTTTCTCCTGTATTGTTCAGCAGCGAACCTTCACATCTTGCTGCTGCTATCCAACACAAGCTTGAATAAGCTGGCAATTCGAGCGATTCGCACTTCTTGGCCAAGCTTATGAAGGACTCGCAAGCTTCTGTTATATTAGGTTTTCTCAAAAATCTCCTGGAAAATACATGCTCGGGAAGAATGTTCTCACTTAATATCCACTCACTTTTTCAGTTTACTTGATATTGTCATGTACTGCTCTAAAATATCATTAGAATCACTGTCCATGCCTGAGAGCTGAGATTTTTCAAAGATGTCCTGATCAACAACTAATCCATCAATGTTTCAGGGTTATAATTTATCTTTCCTGTTCCTTCATGATCATTTTAACTGTTCCAATTCATTCCTTCATTATAATTCGATTTTTTCGCTGAATGTGGAAAACAGAATCGAACATCGATTCAATTTTATTCGAATTTAAACAAGTTCAACCTCAAAAATTCAAACGTCAAAATCTGACAACCAAAACAATACTTTGGGCCGGATGCCGGATGATCTTAGTAGCTGAGGCCATCACACGAAGATTGGGAATAAAAAAAATGATACACTGTGGCTAGTCTCCCGGTACCGGTTGGTACATGGTACAAACGGTTAACACAAGATATCTTCTGTCCTGAGTAATGTGCTTTGTATACAAGACACGAATTTATTTTATATAACCTCATAGTGAAATCAATAAAATTACAAATCGAGTCTCTTTTGAACATATTTTTCATACGTGGCTTCATGACTCGGCTCTGCTGCAAGGAACAAAGCATATGTTGTGAGCAGAACACCATGCTAGTTATTACTAACAACAACAACAGACGCTACAGCTTATCTAATCCAATTTGTCATGCGTGGGAATAATTGAGTTCCCCATCCGGTGGCGCACTAAACTGACGGTAGATTTTACATGGGTGCTTGCGCACTGCGCAATTCGCGATAGAAAATAAGCGATACGACCCCTAAATACTGAACACTCAATGGCTAGATCGCCCTACTCTAGTTTGCATGTGTTTATATGGGTCTATTGTGTTGACTCTTCGATAATTTTGAATTTTTATGACTTCTGTATGTGTTTGAGCTTTGGAATCGATTGTGATGATTTTCAAGCAGTTTGAAAATATTCATATTCCACTGAAATAATTAGAATGTTTGCTGCTTTTCATTTATTGCGAGCGTATAATTCACTTTTTGTTGTCTTCAAGTTCTGGATATAAACGAGTTAATCTCTGATACAATATCTACGATATGGGAGATAATGTATAATTTAGTGTATAATGCATACCCAGCCAACACATCTGTGACATGACATCTCTGCGATGTCACTATCAAGTAACACTGAGACATTACTTTTGTTAGGTCGCTGCGATGTACACATTTGGCATGTAACTATTGCGATATCGAGTTGATTTGATATTTGTGACATCCAGTAGATATCGCTCTTATGATGTCCAGTAGATGTCGCTCTTATGAAGTGTATAAAATTCTGGTAATATCCATGAAATATCAATGATACAGAATACAGGCCTGCCAATATTTCTGGATAGATTTCAGAATATATCCCACGTATTGAAGGCAGAAAATACGTCGCAGATTGATAGCGAAATAAATCGCAGAGTCATCGCACATCTTGTCGCAATAACGTCGCAAAATTGATCTCAATTTTGTTACAAAATTTGTCGCAATTTTGTCACAAAACTTGTCACAATTTCGTCACAAAACTTGTCACAATTTCGTCACAAAACTTGTCGCAATTTCGTCCACAAAACTTGTCGCAGTTGTGTCACAGGCGATGTCGCCTGAGTGTGACATCGCGACATGTGAGCGACGTAAATGCAAGTTCCCTGCGACAAGCTTTGGGGCGTCACACGTCTCGTCGTGATATCGCAGGGACGTCTCTGCGATGTAACTGTGTTGGCTGGGTAACTCCAATTAGGGAGAATCACATCTGGATGGTAATGGTTCTTGAAACCTGTTACCTTTCGTTCTTAGCAACACGTTTCAATAGAGTCAATAATATAGACAATGGAAGTCCGAACCATTACCATTCAGCAAGGAACATTGTCAACCACTTTCAAGCAAACGTAGAATCACATATACCAGCGGAAAACTGCCACTTCTGATATTTTATTATTGCTCAAGTACATTTAATAAATATTATATTCAAGTGATCGAAATGAATTTTTTCAACCGAGGGATGTAATTTTCACTTATCTTAGATATGTATTACGCATTAAATTATGAACTAGTCGTCTAGTAAACTCGACTTGATCGCAGAAACTCATAGAATTCCAAGTCTCATCTGGAAACAACCTTGAGTCTTTCGACTCTTACAATGATATAAGGAAAACCAAGATGCATATAACCCTGTTGTGTTGACTCATACCTAACAGATTGCAAGCAAATTTTCTCGACCTTTTCGCTATCTTGATTTTGATCAATTTTAACTGAAGAGTAGCTTTCGAGAGTTTGCCAGCAGAGGCGCACCTTACGTGATTTTAATTTAATCCATGCCATGATATCCGTCCGCTCGACGGCCATTCGATTATTTATAGATTTATAGGTTATGTTTATTTCATGGTCTCATGTTTTGCATGCAATTTCTTGCTTTCCCGCGAAATGCTAGAAATTATGTGGTCATCACATTTTTACTGATTATTAGGTATTCCTTTTGCTTTCAATATGATGAAAAATAAATCAAAAACTCAGTGATTGTGATGTGATTTCAAATCTTCCGAAACAATAGTTGTGAGTGAAACTGAAAAGTATTGATATCTTATCTTTCTACTTTCTGAGGAACCGAAGATAGGTGAGTAATTTTTTCTTCATAGTGTGAAAAAAATGCAATTCAAATGTGATTACGAGCCGATGATATGAGGGATAAGTAATACCTACACGTTACACGAGCGTTTTATTATGAGCTTTGTAAATCGGTTCATAATAAATCTATCACTCTAAAATCAAACAAATACAAGAACAGCAACGATAAACACAAAAATAATATGAACAAGAAAAACGTGAAAGGAAACAAGAACTAGGTACAAGATTTTAAATATTAAAGGAACTTTCAAATGCATTCAAAGTCGAATTGAACTGTCAAACATTTCAAAAAAATTAATAGCGTTTTAGAAGACGAACTTAACCTTACGTATTTTGTATACTGATAATTGTATTGGTGAACGAAATATCCCGCAAGAATTTATCCAATGAGACCGCCGCTATCGAAAATCACTCGTAAGCAGCCGCCTCAATGAAAATGTACCCTTAGAAAATCGCATTTGTATCACCACCTCAACACCACCTACCGTCAAAAAATGTAAGTTTACTCTTCGATTTCTCAGGTCGAGAGGAATTGGCTAAACAAAAGCATATCGGTCAACGCACCAGGGTTATATGCATCTTGAGGAAAACCCTTCGAAGTAGTTCGATGAAATGTTCATTGAGTATTTAACCGTCGATTCACTTCTCAAACAAAAATTTACAAGAAATTGAAAATTCCACGAACAAACGGAACACATCGACGCCCAATATACACATGCAATTGCAAATTGCAAACAGCTATCTAACAATCGACAGTTCCGTGTTTCTCCACGCTGGCACTGCGATCTTATTTTATATCGCAAATCGCAAATATGTCGTGATTTTTGTGCCAAGATGAAATGGACAAGCTGTAGCATGAGTTTATAAAATTCGTTCCAATTCTGTTATATGTTATAATAATCTTATTATTTATATTCTTTCGATCTGATACGTTTTTCGATAGGTTCCAATAGGTAATATTCATAGACAATGGAAGTTTGAACCAATAACAATGAAAAATGGCTTGGTTTTAACGATAAAAAAATTATAATGATTGGACGTTGGCGTTTAAATTAAACACTTAATATTAATTGTGCCGGTACTGGATTCATATTCACTTCTATTTGAGATTGTTGTTAACAAAAAACAAAATGTATACCTGTCACTCCTGTCAGGTTTAGGTTATGTGGTTTGTGGCACACTTTTTCAAATAATAAATGTAATTTTGTAAGTGCGCTACTGTAACTAATTTCAGTGCAATAGTAGTGGCATGTACTGGTTATTTTAGCTAATTAGTTGAAGAGAAGGGGATTCCTTTCTCACGTTTGCATATAGACTTTTCCTCTTGACGAGCGAGCAGAACAACAACAATTATTTTGATTCGAACAACAAAGTTCATCAATTTTTGAATAGTATGTTTTCTGTTTTAGTGAAATCAATCATTCTGGCGTCGTTTTGCATTCAAGGACACGGAAATCAGTTGAAAAAACTTCAGGTGAGTGTGCTTAGAATAAATTATTTCCAAACATTAATAATATGAAGTAATTTATACTTCAATGTGCATATTTTCGTTGTTTGGCTGATAGTTTGGTATCATTAAAAGCCTTAACGACCAATAATTGAATATTTATGATTATAGATTTATAAGGGGAAATATTCATACAAAATTGGTAAAACTCCTGGGACCTACTTTCTTCAGCTTTGCATTGCATATCATTCATTTCAATCTATAGACATCAAAATCTGGGACGAATCGGGATTAGATTCAGAATTCTTTCTTATCGCTCTTCAATATTGAAAACAAGAAGTTCTGTTTGTAAAATTCAGTAATATTTTGAATCAGTTGAATTAAACAATCCAGCACTATCTACACCCTTATTTATCTACCTGCAGTCCGTTTCTCTGTACTGTGAATTGCATACCCTTTGGAGTGCTTTTATGGGGATCTACTGATTTTTGATTATTAGAAATTAATCAGAATGATCAATGATAACATTTGGAGTCTATATCAGATCAAAAATTTCGCAGGTAGTGGCTGCACTAGTCAACTATAAATTGACTATATATTATATTGGACTGAGGTCCATAAGAAGTTACCAAACCTAATTATTCAATCTGATATTCATGAACATGATACAAGAGGATCACATAAAATCAGAGTACCTAGATACAGACTCACAAAGTCCATGAATAATTCTTTGAATTACCATCTCTACAACATACTACCTGAATCATTGAAGATTTTAAACATGTACTGCTTCAAAAAAGTTATAAAATTATTTCTATTGGAAAATTCTTTCTACTCTGTAGAAGAATATCTGAAAAGTGTGGAAAAAGGTGGCTTGACTTCTCACTCTCACCAAACCTAATAATTTTTAATGTGTTGACTGATTTAAACTGTTCTATTTATACTAACTCTTAATTTGAATTACTGTTTGCAATGCTATTTGTATCCCACATTTTAACCATATACAATTTCTTTTTTTTTTGTGACGTGCTATAAATATACAACTGTGTGTATAATATGGTCAAATAAAGATATTCTTCTTTATTATACTCAACTATAAACTATAAAGAAATATTTATCAAGAAATTAATTAGAATAATAAGCAGTAACAAACAAAGTCCATATCAGACCAAAAAAGTTTAGGTATATAAACACGTAACCCTAGTCTTCAGATTTGGTATTAATTTTTTCATCCTGAAGATGCTAACCTTGTTAGTTAAACGCGCCATGAAACTGAAGAGTTCCACGGTTCATAACAGGGAGGACTCTCAGGTAGTTGCAAATGCATATCTGCAATATATCCCGAGGGTCACTGACAGAATTGGAAAACTCTTGGGGAAATATAACATAAAAACGATTTTCAAGCCGACCAAGAAGATCCAACAAAGCCTCAGGTCTGTTAAAGACAAAAGAGACCCACTGTCAGCAGCAGGGTTTTATCGCATACCGTGCACCTGTGGGAAGGTTTACATCGGTACCACGAAAAGATCCATGGGAACAAGGCTCAAAGAGCATGAAATGAACTGCAGGCTGGGACAAACCGACAAATCGGCGGTGGCGAAACACGCACTGAGTGAGGGTGACCACAGGATTCTGTTTGAAAATGCTAGACTGATTGCCCCCAACCAGGGTTACCATAGCCGACTGGTACGGGAGGCGATAGAGATCCAAAAACATACGTACAATTTCAATAGAAAAGAAGAAGCGTTGAATCTAAACAGAATTTGGAATCCCATTCTGAGTAAATCAAGAATAACTAATGAAATCACGGCAGGTAGTGCGGCAACTAATAATGATGATTATTCCCCGAATCCGACAGAAGTAATTAACACTCCAGACTACCTGCATCAATATATATACGCCTTGAGAAATCGAAACGTTTAGTCATCGGAAATGAGTAAGCCTCTGAAGAAGCTGGTCACTCGCGCTAGCGAAACGTTAGGAAGAAATTCCAAAGAACGACGGCCTTCAAGCCCGAAGAAAAGTAGTTATACTAATAACCTCGTCCTCGAAAGCCTTAACCATTTTGTCAGTGTAGCTTTCTGTTAATGAAATAATTTTCATGATCGGATCAGTATTTCCGATGATTACCCCCTACAAACAATTTTAGAATCTTCACCTCTTTAATATATTACAACGCATATAAAATCAAATTGAAAAAAAAGAAAAAGATCATTGATCATTTTGGAGTTTTATGATTTTTGTGTGTTTGAGATTTAATAGTGATTGTGGAGATTTTCAAGAAGTTTGGAAATATTCCAGTGAAATAATTGGAAGGTTTGCTGCTTTTCATTTATTGTGAGCGTATATTTACTTTTTGTTTTTTTCTAGTTTTGGATATAAGTAAACTAGTTAATCTTTGATACAATCTCTACGGTATGGGTGATAATGTATAAGTCAATGGGTAATGCATAATTCTAAATAGGAAGAATCACATCAACCAGCTGAAAACTGCAACTTCTGATACTTTATTATTGCTTGAATATATTGAATAAATTTTATATTTGACTGATCGTAGTAAATTTTTCCAGCTGAGAGATGTAATTTTCAATTATTTCAGGTGTGCATTATTTATTAAATTATGCAATATTCGTTCAGTAAGCCCGACTTGATAGCAGAAACTCATCGAGTGTGTTCAATGAAATGATGTGATACATCGCTGATTTCTTTCAGCGAAAACATCAAGTCCAATCGTTGTCAAATGCAGACATTCGATACCTTGCGGGTCTTTCAAACATTAGATACACCAATGAAGTATTGGACAACATTCTAATACCCAGAGTCGTGGGTACTCCAAATCACCAAAAGGTTTGTTAATTAGAATTTTTTTTTTCGTTTGCCGATTGTCGTTTCCCAACAAACGAACGACAATGGTCCTAAAGCGAATTTAACGGGGTCTTACCTTTTGACGTGCGATTCTTAGGTGTTCGACTACATCAGAAAGGAACTGCAGAAGCTGGACTGGAACGTCGAAGTCGATGAATTCGAAGATAACACGCCTCACGGTCGTCTGACCTTCAGGAATATCATAGCCACTTTGAATCCCCAGGCGGACAGATATTTGGTGATAGCCTGTCATTATGACAGCAAATACTTCAAGGACGAAGAATTTGTCGGTGAGTTTATTTATTCGTTTGCGGTTTAATGAACTGATACACTCGGTGACTCGACTTCTACATTTAAACCTTTATGTGTATTCAACACGCGGTCACAGTCTGAGATCGTTTTATGTAATGACCAAAAATATACTTGAACCTCTTTTACAATCATATTACTCTTCATTATAAAATTGGTAAATGAATATTGAATGAGAAATAAAATAATGGTGAATATAATTCAGGTGAAAATATATAGTTTATGAGAATCGTGAAACACATTTTTTTATTCTGGTTTACAGTGTTTTTTTTAATCAGAAATAACATCATTGAGTTTTAATTAAAATTGAAATAAATCGAAATATTTCGAAAATATGACGATGATGATAAAATCGGATCAAAGTGGAAAAGGTTCCAAAAAATAAGAAAAAAAAAACACGAGGAACAGATGAGTCCGAAAGGAAGTAACAAAAACAACTGTAACTGAAAAAATAAGAAAGAAATAGGAAATAGGGACAAACAATATAAAAATCGAATGTGAACGATAAAATTTAATCACAAATAAATGAAAATGAAAGAAAATTTGAAAATTGAAAGAACTTTGACATAATTTCTACTTTTTACCTCTCAACTTCATTTAATTTTTTTTTCTGATTTTTCGGATATAATTGGAATATTTTGATTTTAGTTATTCAATGCATTCTCTTACATTAACTGATTTTACTTCGTCAGCTTTCTTTTCAAGTATTTCTTTGTTTTTTTTTACATGTTTTAGTTCTCTCATCATTTTACTGGTTTGCCCTAAGTGTTGTCCTGGTTGGTAGGTTTTATTAATGTTTTATTTTTATTCTTCATGGTTTGAGTTTTGCTTCAAATTTTTATTTAATTCTTCTGCTTATAGTTTTTTGGAATTGTTTTATTTTTTGTTTTTATTTTTTGTTCATCAATTTATTTGATCAGTTATCTTTTAAGCAGTTATTTGATTTTTTTTTCACATATTTTTTACATTATTTTCCAATTTCAAGTGTGGTCATTTTCGTTTTGTCAAGCTTTATCATTATTTCATTTCAAACCTTTGTTTTTTATGAGTTTTCTGGAATAATAAAGTAAAGAGTGACTAGGTTTCGAAGTATGGTTCGAATTTTGCAGTCAATATTGTCAAAATATGACCGACGAAGAAAACGAGCTTCAACATTATATTTAGGTTTCAGTTTTTGAGATTGTTGGAAGTGGTCAGTGAGATGTTATCAAATTCTGTTAATGTCGACGTTTCGACCTTTTATGTCGTCATCCTCAGGACACTAAAATTGATTCGAGAAAAACAATAACGTTGTGAATTTATGGTTTGAAACATTGAAAATATACGAGATTTGTAATATTGCAAATGTCACAGATATCACACCAGGTGAATTCATCTGTGGCATTTGCAATACTTCAGTTTTCATGTCTTTTCACTCATATTTCCAATTTCTTAACCATATATTCACAATGTTATTTTCTTTTAATATCAATGTTAGTGCTCTGAGGATGATCGAGTAAAAGGTCGAAACGTCGACACTACAGAATTTGATTTTCTGACTCACTAACCGCTTCCAATTAACACGAAAACTGAAATAAAAAACTTTGGGTAACAAGCAAAATCCCCACGAAAAATTATTTTTAGGTGCTACCGATTCAGCAGTTCCTTGCGCCATGGTGATGAATTTGGCGAAAGTGATGAAACAAGAGCTGAGCTCCCTCAAAGACAACACCGATCTGAATCTGAAATTGATCTTCTTCGATGGGGAGGAGGCTTTCGTGAATTGGGGACCCGACGATTCAATATACGGCGCTAGGCACTTGGCTAACGCCTACGACAACAATCGGCAAAGGACCGTCAAATCTGACGAAGTCGTGTCAGATTTACAGAGGATCGACATTTTGGTGTTGCTGGATCTGATCGGGCATAAAGGCACGCAGTTTTATAGTTCCTTCCAGGATACTGAGAAGTGGTGAGGGCCTTTATATTCACGTGTTGAAAGTACTGTAGTATCAATTTTCCTCTCCTGAAGATGCTAACCTTTATAACAACTAGTACAAAAAAAATAATAAACTCAAAATGAAATTAGATGGGCCATGACTCAACACGAAGATTAATTTAAGGAATATATATATATATATATATATATATATATATATATATATATATATATGTATATATTAAAAATGCATATTAATATTTGGTCTTCACTATTCCCTATTATGTTTTCATGGAAAATTCCAAAGAAAATTATACTGATTATTTTTTTCACTTGTCAAAATGGGACGTTTTTGGCATTTCAACCAATAGTAGCGGGCTATTCTATGGTTATTCTAGCCAATCATTGGGTATTATACTGATGAAACTGCCTGGTCCTTTCGATAAAACGTTGTTTACCTTTGAACTGTCAAAACTATACGGTTTACCACGTCGATTCTATTGAACTGGCTCATATTCATACAAATTATCATGAATGAAGAGTTACCTTATTATTAATAGTCATTCACTTTTCGCTTTTTCAGCATAATAATAACATAACACATTTCAATGAACACTCAAACACGTAAATAGCTCATAACCCCAACTTTATGACAGATATAGCGAACGACCGATTCAAATATTTAAGGTTTCCTCAACTCGAAAGAAGATGGCGTACAATTAGTTTTTATTGAATACAATTCATTTTTTGTTGTATGAGTAGAAACCGTGAATGAAGATTTTGATACAACGACATAACGAATGATTTTTTGTTCCTTCTGGCGCGATTTTCATTTCATAAGAAATTTTCAATTATCAACCTTTTACAATGAGAGGTGTGACGCCATCTCTTGGTATCGTCGGCAAGCATTATCATATTCAATGCGTAAGCATCATATCTCTTCTGGATCATAGAGGGCATACATCGTTGTTTGACATTTCAAATTTTTAGAATTTTCACCTATTCTCCGTTCCTTTTTATGTAAATGAAATACTGATCAATTAAATTGTTCTTCCTTCTATTCGTTCAAAAAATAATCTCTCCAAATACAACTCGTTCTTCAAATTTAATAGGATAAATTTTCATTTTCGAAACACTCAAACTTCTTTATTTTGAGGCAAAAGCATTCAAACAAACCGAATCAGATAAAATCACGAGTCCGATAAAATCACTCGTCCTACGGACACGTGATTTTTTCAATCGGTTTGTTTTCATACTTCTGCCAAATAAAAAAGTTTTTGTGGAAAATGAAAATTTATCGATTGAATTTGAAGGACTCGTGGTATTACCTTTGAATATTTCCCTCATATATAAAATGTCCCATAAGAGCAATGCAATTATCGAAAACTTACAGCGGTAATTGCATTGTATCAAGTCACCATAACAACACATTTGAAACCGTATCGCTAGACGTCAGTAAACAACACAAATAAATGTCAGATAGACTTCAAAAATAGAAAAACATTTCGCGTTTTGGTGAGTGCTCCATACAATCTATAGAGGTAAGTATGAATGAACAAAAAATAACATTTCCTTGAGAATTTCTTTATTCGTGAAATATTCCAATGAATTACATTCGTGCATGAAAATGACCAGATAATTTTGCATTCAAGCGTGATATCTTATACAAATTGCATTCGGTTATTTTCATATTTTGTAAAAGAGCCCTCGTCCTTCGGGCTCGGGCACTTTCGCCAAAATATGAAAATAAACTTGCAATTTTTAGATATCACGCTTTCTTGCAAAATTATCAGTAATTTTTATGCACTCGTGCAATTATAACCGATAATTATCGTGAACACCCAAAAACGTTGATGATATATTTGTAATATGACAATATGGTGAATATGAATTGAGTTATGTTAACCAAAGAGAACTCACAGTAGAGTTTCCCATGAAAATTGTGAAAAATCATCAGCTTTCATTTTTGAAGGTCTAGTTGAAATAACCTTTGATAGTTTCAAAACAAGTGTTTTCAGGAAGAACACTTTGAAAAATTGTTACTTTTACAACTCAATAAAAACGAACAACAGTGTAAAAACGGGTATCATCAAAAGTCTCTGCGACAGAGCACAAATCATATAAAATCCAGAGATTTGAGACAGAGAAATATATACCATAAAAAATGTATAACAAAAAAGGAAGAAAGAGTCCATCTAAGAAAGCTACTAATTATTACCAATGTAAGAACAATATACAAACTAGACAACACATCCAGATCCCTATTGAGTAGGCGAAACAGAATTGAAAAAAATGTGTTTATAGTATCCCATGTGTATGTGGCAGTGTTTATACTAGGCAAACATCAAGGCTATTGGAAATTAGAACAGCTGAACATAAAAACAACTTGAGAAGACGAGAAATATATGGAAATTAGCTGACATAATATTATCAGCGAACGGTAAACATAAAAGTTGAATGGAATGTATATCAATTTTCTCCATGTTAGACCAGATAGTTTCAAAATTTAAAGCTCATTTTTCCACTATTGGGGTAGAGAAAACCCAGAAAATGAATTGCGTAAGATATTCACCTAAAATATATTCAAACAATATTTACTTTTATATAATCTCATGTATTTGAAAAAATAACCTTCCGGAGGAATATCGATTTTGTCGCAATTCTAGGTACTTGAGGTTGACCTCTGCAGAAGACAAATTGAAGAGTCTCAATTTAATCAAACCTAACAACAACCAAAGATATTTCGTCAAGAGGAAGTTCTTTGGGTTCATCGAAGATGATCATATCCCTTTCTTGGACAGAGGTAAGTGAATGTTATTATATTATATAAACTTGCTAGTAGAAGTTTATTGGAATTAGTAGTAAATTTGGAATTTGAATCGAATTAATTTATATAATTCAATATTTATTTTACATTTCTGTGTGATTAATGTCTATTTTCATATTTCATTTATTATGTTTTTATATTATTATTTAATATTTTCAATGTTTCTCATTTAATGTTCAAACTCCAAACAGCCAAGTTGTCACAACAAACAAATCAAACAAGAATTATGTTTGGTCTACTTGGTCTACTTGCAGAGAAAGCTGCAACCCTGACAGAAAACTAATGCTAGACAGTTGTATCGACCTAATTATTATTATTTTAGTCCCGATGGATCGAACATGACGTATCTCTGTAGTTGTTCGTAAAATAATATTTTGCTGCGAACTGGTTTATTTTGGGAAAAAAACCCAAGAGACTTTTTTGTTTAGAATGAAACAGGCTGCCACGGGGTAAACCAAATAAAGTACTGGCTGAGTGTCTTTTTGGTAGTACAAAACGTCAGGTTAATTTCAATATTGTATCTTTTTCAGTGCTTGTGAAAAAAAATGTTATACAGATTTATGTAAACAAGGGATGCTCCAATGGAATCACCTCCTTGAATGTTTTGCAGTTATTCAGTTACACCCGGTATATAAAAATAAGAATTTTTTTTCTATCCATTACCGTTTCCTTCGCAGATGTTCCTGTGCTTCATCTCATCTCGCATCCCTTCCCGCGGGAATGGCATACGCCAGCCGACAACCGTGACATCGTAGATATGGACACTGTCGAGAACATCAACAGGATATTGAGAGTTTTTGTCTCGGAATATCTACATATGTTAGTAAACTCAAAATAATCGTAAGATAGAATCAGTTTATAGAAGCCCCGATGAACAACAAAACTATCGACCGGTATTTGCCAAGCGATCAAAGTTTTTCGAAAAAAAAATCGATTTACAGGGTGTTTCAGAAGTGAACTTATCCCTTCAAGGACTGTCAAATCATGACTCGCCAGAGTATCAAAATATGATATCAGTTGAATGTTGACAATTCTCCAACTGTATTATTTGTATAAAATACAGCTCAATAATTACTGATTTCATTACGGTTTGTGACGTCACTTCCTTTATTGGTGCTCTTCTGTCAGATGTTAACGGTATTTACACAGTTCTGTTATGTTCACGGATTTCACGATAGGAGAATCCTAAGTATAATGAGGTTAAATAAGTGGTGTTTTGTTTCTGGTTGTGTTAATTTCTCAAAAAACAATACACGCAAAGTTTTCATAAGCGTTACGGTTAATGGAGGCAATAACTACCTTCTCAACCTTCTTCATAAATAATTCACCAATTGAAACTAGTAGTCATTGCCTTTCTTTTGTACCACTAGTGTGAGGTTGATTAAAGTCTGTACACGATGCCAAAAATCATCCACCGTTGGGAGGTTATGTGATTCGGATTTTCAAACTATTTCATTTCAACAGTAACAAACAACAGCTGTGAAATGCCCGCTTGCCGTTCAATAAGGGTACTGACGTCACGTAGCGTTCCTGAATTCAAAGCAAGGACTTCTATTTGAGTTTTTATAGGAAAAGGATTTTTTTTTAGTTTTGTAATCTTCTGGGCATTCATTGCTAGGATTATATTTAGACAATGGAAGATTGAACTAATAAAACACACATTCGTTATTAAAGATTATGTAACAAATATCAGAAACTTTAAATCGAAAATAAAAATCGATATTTTATAGATATCATATTTATGATATTATGGTGAGTCATAGAATGATGTGTAAGAACTTGAAGGGATTACTTGGATTTTCGGAAAACTCTGAATGAAAAAGATCACAATTTCAGCTGTGATATGATCCTAACTTATCTCGGTGCTTAACAGAATCCCATATCATTCTGGGAATATTTTTTATCGTTTTTATTTCTAGTAATGTTTATAAAATATGAGGTTTCAGAAGTCGATTTTTTGACTACTTTGGAAATATAATTTCAAAAAAGAAGTCTGGAGGTGGAAGTAGGATTTAGTCAAGGTGTATAAAAACCCTGGAGCGTTGACTGATATGCTTTTATTCAGTCAATTCCTCTCGATCTGGGAAAACGAAAATATAGCTCACATATTTTGATGATAGGTGATGATGCAAACTCGATTTTTCAAACCTGAAATTCCAATCGAGCGACAGCTCACGAGAGAATTTCGATACCGACGGTCTCATTGGCTTAACTCTGGCGGGATATTTTCTTCACCAATCAATAGAAATCGTCAGGCGCCACCTTATAGAAAGAATTGGATTGACCTGCCAGAAAAAGTTTCTCTCTCCTACTCGTTGGGCTTATGGATAATATAAATGGCGATATCTCCGTAGTCGTCGGAGATAATACCATAAAACTTGGTATCGTTGTACTTTCCTCGTGATCATCCCTAACCGATTACGTAACAATGCTACAGGGTGTCCCATTCAAGAATCGAAAGTTGATGTCATTACCGGAAAATTTGGAAATTATTTTTTTCTTTCAGATATGTCGAGAAATGCTGTTCAGTGAGCATATTCAATGTTCCGATTTTCAAAAATATAGCTAAAAAAACAAAGGAGTAAACGGGGGTGTACCATGAGTCTGTGTCACACGGTATATTAAGTAACTACCGCAGGTATACTATTTCTTAGTGTTAGGAAAGATATGATAGTTTCAAAACGTATTTCGAAAATAAAAGATAGTTTCGAATGTCTCAGAATCAAAATTGATATCAACTAATAATAAAAGAACGCGAGATTTTTCTGACGATGATGAAAACAAACTTCACCTTGAATGACCTTTCTCTTACTTGGGTAGTTATATTTCTGTGATTTACTGATTGTTTTCACGATTCTCCCAGTTTAAATATTTTTTTCCAGAATAGTGACATTGCTATACGTGCCAGGTAAAAAGGATCCAAAAACGATAATCCAAATTCATGGAATAAAAGTTCTTTCAGGCGTGTGTTTTGAAACGCCTATTATAAACACAAAACTGCCGTGGACGTACAGGAAATTTGACGTTACGTTACCAGATTCATAAAGTGCGCCTCTATTGGCAATCTCTCGAAGTTAAATTTGTTCAAAATCAAGAATGCGAGATATCGATAATTTTGGCTTACGATTTTTCAGGTATAAGTCAAGGCACCAGGGTATTTATCCATCTTGGATTTAGTGTATGCATTTGTACTTCCCAACTTTGGAATACTAAAAGCTCAAAGCAAGTCAAACGATCAAAGTTACGAATAACAGCTGATGAAACTGATCCTATAAATTTTCTATTCATTTGCATTGGTTTTTATGTCTCTAACCCAAAGCTGCGTATATTGAATATTTACTAACAAATAATTACTTTAGCACACTCGAAACTACTCCGGAAGGACCCGTCCCCGAGAAAGAATTGTGACCCAGACGAAGAATTTTTACTGATTTCGATATAGGGAAATGTGATAAAATTACTTACAGTGGAGCGCTGTGAGATTTATATCTCGGAATCCAGGGCAGGACAATGGATATCTTCATAAAAGCTGTTGCATTGTTTAAAGCTCAAATCAAGAGATTAAAAGACAAAAATATGTGATCTTGATTCCAACAATTTTTTAAAATTTACTAAAAAATGAGGACAAGGAAACGATGTTCAAAGCATAATAGTTGCATGGTGTATTGAATGTTAATTCATTCATATTTCGCAAAAAAGCGAGTTACAGCAAAAAAAATTATAAAATATATACAGTGGTTTTTCCTTAGTGTCCTTCCCCCTTTTGTTTTTTGAACTCGAAAAATTGAAAGTCGAGATAAAGAAATTGATGCATGAATACTATATTTTGAAGTGCAATTGATAGAGGAGAATTTCAAGATGGCGACTGTGCGTTATCTGAGAAAAAAATTAAATGGAATGGGGACTTGTGACACATCATTTTGAAGCTGCTGACAAATATTAAGTCAATATCTTCACCTACTACGAAATGAAGGAACATTCAGTAATTGCCTTAATATATCGCCCTTCAACTTCATGTAATAGAAAAAGAAATATCGACTTTCCTGTGTTCAAAAATGTTAGTTGTGAAATATCGGATAGGCTGTTCTTATGTTCAAGGCAACCATTTCGAGAATCCTTCGAACTGAACTTAGCTTATTTCCTCAAAGTATGAAGTTGAAGGTCGATATATTCAGGCAATTATTAAATGCTCCACCATTCTATAGTAAGTGAAGATATTGACACAATTCTCTAGGGTTTTACAATATTCGTAAGCAGCTTCAAAAGGATTTGTCACAATACCCCCTTTCCATTTGATTTTTCCCATAATGACGCACAGTCGCCATTTTGAAATATTCATCAGAATTTTCACTCCAAAATATAGTATTCATGCATCAATTTCATTATCCCAACTTTAAATTTTTTTTGAGTTGACCCTTTAAAAAAATAAAAGAAGCGAGGACATTAGAGAAAGCCACTGTCTATAGTCGATAATATTTTTTTTCACTGTAACTCGTTGTTTTTGCGAAATATGGATGAATTAACATTGAATTTCCTATGTAAATATTATTCATTAGGTATGAATCCTTGCTTTCAACAATTTTTCCCTTTTCATTCTCATTTTTCAGTAAACCGTTGGTAAAATGTTGCAATCAAAGTAGCACATTTTTTGTTTTTCAACTTTTTTCTATGAGCTTCCAACAGTTTTCATAAAAAATCATTGACCTGCCCTGGATTCCGAGATTTTACAATTTTTACGCCTAGCGGCACTCCACTATTACTACACTTCACTAGATGTAACTGTAGATGTAAGAGCCGAAGTGTAATGTACTTATTTATTGTGTGTTCCTAGGTGAAAATTACAATTAAGGCACTGCAATGATTGGCAAATTTCAATGATGATTCGGTTGAGTGATATTTGCACTCGAAAAAGAAATATGCTTCAAATTTTTGTTAGATTTGTATCAGAACGAAATCTTTTACACGACGCCATTTTCGTTTATAGGGTTAGACATATATTTGGAGTAAGAGAACATAGTTCATTGGGGCTTTCATTTTCAACAATTACACATCACGTCCGTTTTGATAGAATTAGTAATTTTCTTTTCGACGATATAGCACGAGTTGACATTTATCGCACTATTGTCGAACAACTTGTTGAAGCGGAAAACAATAGACGAAATTCGTTTAATTCTTGGAGAGAACTTCGAACTAATTTCTTTTTGACCGATAGGGAATAAGCATGAAATTTCAATTTGTCTCAAATATTATTTTCTCGATTCTTTATTATCGTCACATTATAATCAGAAGTTATTTTCAAACCTAGAAAATATTATATGAATGTGAATAATTAGGAGGGAAATTCAAAATGACAAAACGCTTCACCACTGGTCGAAAGGAAATGTCACGTCAGAAGACACAAAGTGACAGCATATTTTACATCAAATATCGATTTTACGTGAGCAGATATCGAAGGAGTGAAGGTATGATTTTTTTCCGAATATCAGATGAGTATGAAGTGAGTCGATTTTGTATTTTGAATCGGTATAAGTTAGCTTAGTTTTGAACTGAATTTTCTGCCGCCGAATAGTTGATGCACAACTTCTGACTAATTCTGTTGACATAAACACAGCACACTTACATCAAAATGGTCTTATAATAATAATAATAATAATAATAATATGTCTTTATTCATACTGACATTTTTTCATTACAGGAAAATCAATCGAAACTAAATAAATAAACATCGACAGTATGTCAGGGCGGAATTCAGTCGCCTATATCCGGAGATATTGGAAACTGCTCTTCCATTCAACCCCGAAAACAAGCAAAATTAACCCAAGCAATATTGACAAAACAATACTCAGTGGAGATATGAAACCTAGATATTTGATTGAGGTGAGAGTAAAGGTGAAGGTGTGGCAACGATTCAGTGAGAAGACTGGTACACTCAAAATTTTCGTTTTATTCTCATTCATTCATCTGGCACAAATGAATAATCATATATCAAATCTACCTTCATATATGGATTGCCGTAGCATACTTTTGAATCGACTTTTGTTCAAAGTTTTGAACGAATCGGGAATAGCATTGTATGTTTTTGATATCAAATAAGAAAATGAACGCTCATAAAGAGATGTGCGGTGTGTAGGTGGGGTCAGGCGAAATCGATATCTGGTATTGACCGAATGAACATCATCCCTGAATAATATTTTTTTGAATAAATAGCTCGGTTTCTTGGAAATAATTATATCATGAGAAAAACAACACATACTCAATAACCATCTTTGTTTCATTGTTAACCAGCCATATTCCTTAATTTTGTGTGATATTGGTTTTCGTTTTCTAATTCCAAATATAAACCGCGCACATGCATTTTGAACATATCGAATACGACTCTGATCATACTTTGTTAAACAAGGGTAGTAAACAGTATTTGCAAAGTTGAAATGACTCAGAACCAGAGACTCGCACAACATTTTCTTGGTTTTGATATCAATTATTTTAGAAAAGTTGTAAATTAACTTAAGATTGCAATAAGCTTTTCTTATAGTTTTCGTCACATGCTCATTAAATCTCAACTCACTATCTATAATCAATCCCAAATTCTTAGCAGATTCAACAATTTCAAGAGGTTCAGAATCAATTGAAATATTTACCTGATCTTTGTATTCATTCCTATATTTTTTACCACCAAAAACTAGCAGCTTGGATTTTGTAGGATTTATACTCAAACAGTGGTCTTTTGACGCTCTAGATAACTCAATGAGATCGTTATTCATGGCCAGACACCCATCATTAATTTTTTCGGGGCTGAAGGAGTGATATATCTGTGTATCATCCGCGTAGTAGTGAGATTGACAATGTGACATGAACGATGATAAGTTGGATGTATAAATGGTAAACAGTAAAGGTCCCAAAATAGACCCCTGAGGAACTCCCGCGGTGATATTTAATGGTTCAGAGTAACCATTTCCGATTTTTACCAGCTGTATGCGGTTTTCCAAGTAATTTTTGATCATGTAAGATGCACTATTAGTAAACCCATTATAGTGCAATATGGCTAATAAAAGTTGATGATTTATACGATCGAACGCCTTTGAATAATCCAATAAAACAAGGGTAGATATATTTTTGCCATCAAGTGAGGAAAATAAGTCGTCAGTAACCTTAGTTAGAGCTGTAGTGCAACTAAGATTAGGTCGGAAACCGGATTGATGTTCTGGAAAAAGGTTATGTCTGTCAAAGTACTCTCTCACTTGTCCATTCATAATTTTTTCCAAAACTTTTGACATTGTTGGTTCTTCACAGCAATATAAACGAATATCAGTAACTTGGCTGAAAGAGGCCATAAAATTGGTTTTGACAAGTTATTGTTTCGACTGACACATTTAGTTTTTCTTTGTTGTAACGATAATTCAAAGTATCAGATGTTGATTATTATTTGACATTCATTTAATGGGATAATACCAGTTTTCAGTCATTCTGTAAACTACAACCATACAAATATATTTTAAATATTCAAATGTCATAAAACTTTTAAGGTTTGTTGGCTTTTTCAATCATCTATGTAGCAATTGAAACTGAAAATATGTTTGAGTAATTGGGTCGCTAAGAGTAAACAAACACGGGACATGATCTTCTATGCTTTCGAAGCACGTGATACATGATGGTGTTTGAACGGCTGAAACTTATTCATGAAATTTATGATTTATATTTTTTCTACGTCATGAAGAATTAAATGATGAATTTGAGACAACAAAAAATCATGCATATTCCCTATTCACATCCATTTCACCTTCTTTGCAAAATTCTACCTGAATTGAATTTCCTCTTGCAGTTCATATGTTTTTCTAAAAAAATGATAAATATGTGCTATGCTATATTCATTCTATCGTTTTTAAAAATAGTTAAGGGATTAATATGGAATATCACAGCTCATTCAGTACTATATTTTTTTTCTCTGCAAAGAATAATCAACACTTTTTATTGGGAAATTAAGTATTCGTTGCGTTCACAAACGTAAGGGTGTTGTTGATATAAAATATTTATATGTTTATCTGAGAATATTTTCGGGAACGAATCTTCAAAAACAACAAATACCAATGCTGGGGCGCCTTATTGCAGTGCTTTGGTTGATTTTTTTCAAACAGGGGGCATAAATTTCTTTGAGCATTTAATCCAGTTTCTAGAAATCTAACAAATACAGAAAAACTTCTTTATATTCATGGGTAAATTCATAGAGAAACCAACATTGTTTGGCAATGCAATGAAAGTCATAGAAACACCGTTCATGTCTCAAGAAGTTTTCTTGAATTGTTTTCCATGGCACAACATTCATTTTTCTGCTCATTTCCTCTTTGAATTTAAGCCCGCTATTTGTAGGTTGTTGTGCCAGTTAGGGTTGAAATTTCTGAAAATATGGACAAAATGCATATAGAAAGTTTGTTTCTCTCTTATTCTCCTCGTTACATTTTTTTGAGTCTAGTTCTTTCCTTGATTTACTTCTGTGTGTTTTTCAACGGATTTTTCATTACAGGAAATATTGAATTATATTTATTTAGAATAAAAATTAAATTGTCTACCAAAAATTAGTTTACCTTTATTATTGCTAGGAAAACACTTCAATCA
The DNA here is from genome assembly GCA_032362365.1 of Zygogramma bicolorata. Classification (NCBI taxonomy): domain Eukaryota; kingdom Metazoa; phylum Arthropoda; class Insecta; order Coleoptera; family Chrysomelidae; genus Zygogramma; species Zygogramma bicolorata. Next base: position 789,367 of record JAVJAQ010005627.1, read on the forward strand.
GTAAAATACAATGCAGTTTTATATTTCCATCAAAGATTCAAATTTTTTGTTCTTTTTGATTTAATTTTAAGTTCGCGCTGCTCATAAAGTGGGCTTTATGCACGCGGATAATAATGAATTGATATGAGTTTATAACGTGTATTTATGGCATTTTTTCTCATCGAAGGCATCCAGATGAAGCGGTAGGTTCATCTGGATAGGCAGAAAAAGAAAGAGATATTTTCTATAATATATTTTTTATTCTATTCCAACAAATAATGAAATAAATCTAGTTAGGAAAATACTTGAAACGCACAACCTTTGAAATGAATCCCATGTTTAAAAAAAATAGCCTATAAATACTTTGAACACAACCGTCGTTAGTAATTCTTAACATAACAAAACCTAAGATACACAACATTTGGTCTCAATAATTCATAACAAAAAACAACAACTGAAAACAGTACTTAAAATACAAAGACATTCTTATGATTTCTACACTATTCAAAATACCCAACTAAAAAATACTCCCAATGCACAACCTTTGATACTCAATTGTAGGTAACATCTAGATTGCTAAATAGTAGTCATTGACTAGTATCAGAGTAAATAAAATGGTTGGTGAAATATTTATGAACTCTGTTGAGACACAGAGCAGACCTTATGCTATCTTATAGGATCACTTATAATCCTCTGGCACTTTTTCATCAAAGATACGCCGACTGTTAATGGAATTTTAGTTTTCATGTTGTCTCAAGCGACTTGGTATAGACTCCCAGGTAGATAAAGATAGCAAAGGAAATCTTAAATAAGTATATGAAAATTATGCAAAGCACTGTTAAATTTCAGATTCAAAATGCTATCAGCAGAGATCTACTTGAAAGTTTCTGAATGATAATAATTGAAAAATATGTGGAGTGGCAATTTTTGTGTGTAACGGTTTACGCAAGATCATCAATGCAATACACTATATTGAGTGGGAGCCTATATCAATCAATTGACAGTCGTTTATTCCCAAGAAACTACAAGTTTATACAGGGAATATTTACAAAAATATAACTAGAGCTACATTTATCAGAACTGTGAAAAATTAAAATTCAAATGAGAAGATAATGTTTCAACGCAATTCTAAATTTAATTGAATTGGAAAAATTCCTAATTTCTGATGGTAATTGATTATATGTAACAACACCCTTATAGTAAATAGATTTTCGAGCAAACTCTGTTTTGAGATTTTTTGTTGACAGATCGTTGAACTGCCTTGTTTTATGATCATGTATATTGTTGAAAATGTTTTTTATTATTCAAAATCGCTTGTAAAATGGTGCATACTTTCAACTTATAAATAGAATTGATACCAAGTAGATTATTTGGCTTGTAAAGATTTTTTGAAGATTCTAAATAAGGTAGATGGAAAATAAATTTGAGTGCTTCGTTTTGTAACGATTTCAGAGTTCAAAATGCTATCAGCAGGGACCTACTTGAAAGTTTCTGGATAATGAGGAAAAAAACTGCCTCCTCCGTGCCCTCCGTCCCTGTTATTGAAAAATATGGGGAGTGGCAATTTTTGCGTGTCACGGTTTACGCAAGATCATCAATGCAATATACTTCATTGAGTGAGAGCCTTTATAAACATTTCCTAACAGTTATGACATCTCTTGAATTTTAACGTCTATTGAACTGTCGATTGTAGAAAAATACTGCGCTTTCGTAAAACTCTACCTCACCAATGAATGTTTCTTGAATCTCAGCTCAAAGTCCCGATATCTGAATGTCTTCTTATTTCGGGCAAAGGGTTATAATGGAAGTTGTGATCGTTTTCAACGACGCGTCGAGCCAAATCTCGGTCATCTTCGATGTGCAGAGGATCATTCGTGAACCACATCCCCAGAGCGCAGCGCGTACCCTTCCGCACTGCTTTCACCCCGTGCAGGTTTTCAGCCCCCGAAGAAAACGCTATCATCCGGCCGCATTTTGGCTCGATGGTGCTCTGAAATTAGGAAGATTATTTGTGGCAAAGGTATATGTAAATGATGAATTCATATCTGGGGACTACTAAATCGGCCGATATACAAAACATCCTCTGGTCTACCGTTCCAGAAGTGATATATCTACAGCAATTTTCAGTGATTTGTTTTGATTCAGATATGGCTATAATATTTCGCATATTTCTTATCACTATGCAATATATCAAGTGTATATTGTATCGACATGACATCGAGTAATACATTTTGCACTAATATTGAAAATACAATATCGTAGAAACATCGCAAAAAACATGTCGCAGAAACATTGCGAATTACCGAAAATTTTGCAAGAAAGCGTGATATCTAAAAATTGCAAGTTTATTTTCATATTTTGGCGAAAGTGACCGAGTCCGAAGGACGAGGGCTCTTTTACAAAATATGAAAATAACTGAATGCAATTTGTATAAGATATCACGCTTGAATGCAAAATTATCTGGTCATTTTTATGGACGAATGTAAATCATTGGAATATTTCACGAATAAAGAAATTCTCAAGGAAATATTATTTTTCCGTTCATTTATACTTTCCTCTATAGATTGTATGGAGCACTCACCAAAACGCGAAATGTTTTTCTATTTTTGAAGTCTGACATTTATTTGTGTTGTTTACTGACGTCTAGCGATGCGGTTTCAAATGTGTTGTTATGGTGACTTGATACAATGCAATTACCGCTGTAAGTTTTCGATACAATGCAATTACCGCTGTAAGTTTTCGATAATTGCATTGCTCTTATAGGACATTTCATATATGAGGGAAATATTCAGTGAGACAAAGGTAAATCAGTGTAATGCAACTGCAATATCCCGTGACCACATGTGACATCGTATGTAACATGATCACATCATTGCGATCTGAAACTTTCCCCATTTCAATTCAGGAAATATCAGATGTAATTTAGATTAGTCAAATGTTATTCAGAATCTGACAATTGTAATTCGAATTAGTCGATTGTAATTCAGAAATTATCAATTGTAATTGAGATTAGTCAACTCTGTAATTCAGAAATTATCAGTTGTAATTCAAGCAACTTTCGCCAAAATATGAAAATAAACTCTTGCAATTTTTAGATATCACGCTTTCTTGCAAAAGTATCGGTAATTTTTATGCACTCGTGCAAATATAACCTATAATTCCACTCCTTCACTTCAAAACTCCAATTAAAGTTTGATGGGACACGTCCTGTTTATATTCCATGAGTTCGTAAATATCATTTTCCACCTTCATTTATATATTTCTCTCGTGTTGTTTTTTTTGAAGTGACCTCAAAATAAATTCTTTGCAAATCGTTCATTTTCTGAATTACAATTGATATTTTCTGAACTTCAGTTGACTTAAGTATCTGAATTAAATTTGAAAAAGAGGTAGGGAGAATGTAAATGGGGTTTGCTGGGGAGCCATGATGGGAGAACTACACGCTTGTACACCAATTGATCAACACCAGCAAGTGAATATAAATGACATAAAGCTTCTGAAAAGAACTTGAGAACAAAATGTTTGGTTCCTACCTGGATGTCAGATCCAGCTTCGTCTGCAGAAAATATGAACTCCCCGCCGTCAAAATCATCGTTCAGATACAAAATGGCACTGTAGCTTCTCCAGGTGAAGGCTGGATCAGATTTGGTGCAGGTGCCGTTTTTTAATATGTTGCAGTTATCGGCGTGAATCTTGTGACTGAAATCGGTCCTGTTGCTCGAGGAGTCTGGAAATAGATTCAAAAACGTTCAACAGAATAAGGCACACAACTGTTCAGGATAGTATTTTCAGAAAAATGCAAGACTACTGAAACTCCTATCTTCTCTCCTTTATCATACCTTCGCCCTTTCGTGTAAACAATGAAACATGGGAGATAGGCAAGAATGTGGTTGACACTGTTCCCTGAGTGGTATTGATAAATTTTAAAAAAATCGTGTAGTTGAAAAACAGGAACGGAAGCAACAAATCTTAACCAGAAAATTGAAAAGATTACTTGATGAGAATTCAATTATCCAAGTAATATAGATATTTAATAAATGCACTACGTTTCGTTTTACTATTCCAGAAATAATTGAAGATGGACTAGACTACTAGACTATCATATCTTCGAAACTCGATTTTTTCTACTGTAACAGAAGAATCGAACGCGTATGCATAATCAGGATTATTCAAATATTGAAATATGTACACTTGAAGGTTGAAGTTTGAAACATTCCCTTCCTTCACTAAGACTCTTGAGAAAACTGAAGTCAACTTGACCAATCATTCCAATTTCACTTCTATAGAGTAATTGTTTAAACAATGGGAGATAAAATTAATACTACTCAGTAAAAGGAGAATATCGCAACCATTGGGACGATGTTATGAATATGTAAGAAAATCTTAAATTTCCATATAGAAATTTTTCATGAATTGTCGTAAATTTTTGATATCAATCGGAAAATAATATATCTACCTATTTATATTTTAGGAAAAAAACTCAATGTTTGTGATTGAAAATAAACAAATCTTTGGACTATTTAATCGAACTTTATGAAGGATGGTTTAAATGTATAAGCAGAAAATTGATTACTTACAACGGAGAAAACGATTTGAAGTTCATTGGAGAAGAATATCAACTCAATGCTCAAGGCACTATCGAAAGGTATTGGGTATCAGTGACTCATTCTTAGCTTCGTGGTGCCCAAGAGAAGCAAAGAGTCGATTTTTGCATTGAATATATTGACCATACAGTAGAGGCTTTTTTTCATTTGGATAGTTCTTCAAAATATGCGAAAATTATATTTTCAGAAACACTTTCAGTTCCGTTTTTTTTCTTACAACCCATAAACTGTTTGTGAGCAGTTTCAAATTCTATCTTGAAGTTGAAGGTAGTAAATTCAATGAATCAACTTGTTCTGGCTGAGTATTTGGTAATACCGGTCGCTATGAGCACCTTTTTTAGTTTTTTTTTGTGGAACTTAAATAATTCGGTCTCCTCTACAAAAATCCAAATGAAATTTTTGGCGGTCTCGTATATTTTCGGAGGTCCATTTTGTTGTGAAACTTCACAATTTTTCACATAAAATTTATGTTGCTTGAACACACAAAATTCGTCATTCTTCTGATGAAACACCATACATGCCCTCATTTACTCGTTCTCAACAGTTTCAAGCAGAAAAAACTATATTTTTTCAAAAAATGCATCTCTTTTTCAAGCCATAACCAATTTGTTGTAATGTTATTATAGTGCGATGACAGTCGAAAGTGATGTATTTGCAACACTGCAAATACTCTCATTGTTATTGTTGAGAACTGAATGTATTAAAGTTGACTTTTCGAGAAAATTGGATTTTTTGAAAACATGTTTTTTTCTGCATGAAACTGTTGAAAATGAGTAAATAAGGGCGTGTGTGGTGTTTTATCAGAAGAAGAACGAATTTTGTGATTTCAAGCAACAGAAATTTTATGTGAAAAATTTGAAGTTTTACAAAATGGACCGGTATCTCCGAAAATATACAAGACCTCCAAGAAATTTCATTTGGATTTTTTGTAGAGGAGGCCGAATTACGTATGATCCACAAAAATTTTATTTATCTACCCCCGTACTATTATAATACACTTATATGCTCATACTCGTTTTAGAATGATATCCATCACGATACAGATTTTCAACTAATAGAAACCCATTATTTTTCAATCAAGCATGATGTGCAAGCTTTGCATTTTGACGTTTGTTAAGTCAAAATCAGTAGGTATTAAATTTTTGAAGAATTTAGTCAATTTTCGATAATCGTATGAAAATGTCTTATAGCAGTGATATAGAAGAATTACCAGCGACTCCACAGATGTCTTGGACAAGAAAAAAATACAATCCAAGGGATTATATTTTTCATTTGACAAATGCAATATATATGTTTTTATTTTCGACCAACCGAATGAGCTCTTATGGCCGAGTGGTTAATGGCGCCGGCAGTGATCAGAAACGTACGGGTTCAATTCCTGACCTAGGCTGATATTTTTTTCCATTTTTTTTCTTCTCTTCATTTCTCATTGTCCGTGGTTATAACATTAATTAAATTATAATTTTGTAGAATTTTTCAAAGAAATACGATTGATTACCCACTTTCATTGTGTTCAATATAAATACCTAATAATATAATATTTATAGTTCTTCAATATTTATTGGGTGTAGATAAAATAGCGTATGCAACTCTCACGTAATGGTTATTATTACAGTCGCATAAAAAATACGAAACTCTCCTTCGGCTCGTTTCGTTTCCCGGTTTGTGCTCATGTATTAATAACCATCATTACACGATCGTTGCATAATATATTATTTCAGAACTGTTTTAGTCCTTATTTGAAAAATTATGGGACAAGAATATTATATTCTAGACGTTTGTTGACATCCCAATGAATTGAAAAATGTTTGCTCCGTTGCCTAGCAGTGGATAGTGTGTATGTGGGTGTTTGAATTTTGGCACAGAAATGTCACTTTGCCACTAATGTCAAATTTCAATTATTGTGAGAAATAATAATGTTTGCGAACTATGCAGAAAAGCGTATTTTTGGAGTGTAGTTGTAGAAAAAATATTTTTCGATAGTTTTACTACTTTGGCTCCAAGTTTCTTATGTTGATACGTTTACATTTTTGTATTATGTTGTTTTCTCTGGACTAGACAAAAACCTCACCTGGAAGTGCCGATCTACAAACAAGCTGCGTATAAGAAAAATACAACTCCTCCTCAGTCCGAAAATGCTCCTGAACGTGTTTCATAACATCCTCGGTAACTCTCAGATAGAGTCTTACGTACTTCGGGTGGAGCAATCCAAAGTACGTGAAAAACAGGGCTCGATTCAAAGTTATCCCTTCCAATTTCTCCATTGCCGTATGCGGGGATTTTTTTCCGTCGTATCCATCACCCACTTTCGCAAATTGTTTCGCCATTTCCACGAGAGATCTACACTCCCTTTTGGACGTCAATCCGTCCGATACGAAACGTTTCGTTCCTTGAAGCTCCTCTTCAGTCATGGTCACTCGATACGCCAAACTACTTTCCTGGGGAGATGAAACAGTAGACATATTTCACATTCTCGACAGAACCATTTCCAAGGATTGATAACCGTTTTACGAACGGTAACAGACCAGTATATTACGTAACGAGAAGGATAAGTAGCTTATTAAGCACGAGCGAAAACTGTGAGCATGAGTGTGGCAATTCATGATTGATTTTTTTTTAATTTATTTTATTTATACATATTCGTTCCACACTGTAAAGAATTATATGGAATAAAGTGATTATTAATATCCTCGAAGCTCGTACTGTACTTTTTCTACTCCCACTATTCTTGTGCGATAATTTTTGGTGGTGTAGCTCAAATTTCTTCGTTATCCCTCATTTTCAATGATCAACAAGACACTAAAAATATCTCAGAGTCATATACTTCAGCTTAATAGCTGTACAGTGTGGGATTGGCAATCAATTCTTTATTGCGACCTCTAAAAACATTACAGAACCCACTATAAATTTATACCAATCGCGAAACCTATTGGATTTGGATTGTGTTTATCAGTTAAGTTGAATTTCACTCAAAATTCTAGTAGTCATGATCATAGCACTAGACAGTTACAACACTTTGATATTGTGAAGTAAAAAAGTAACTTCGGCAAAAATAACTTCTTTGTGATGGAATACATATTTACGAATATTTCCCTCATATATAAAATGTCCCATAAGAGCAATGCAATTATCGAAAACTTACAGCGGTAATTGCATTGTATCAAGTCACCATAACAACACATTCGAAACCGTATCGCTAGACGTCAGCAAACAACACAAATAAATGTCAGATAGACATCAAAAATAGAAAAACATTTCGCGTTCAGGATAGTACTCCATACAATCTATAGAGGAAAGTATAAATAAACTTGCAATTTTTAGATATCACGCTGTCTTACAAAATTATCGGTAATTTTTATGCACTCGTGCAATCATAACCGATAATTTACCTAAAAACTTGAAAATTTCACAAAATATTGAAATTCAAACGTGACTTGAAGCAATATTTAATGAAAAAATGAATAATTTGGCAGTTATAGATTTAGTTTTTTTTTCTCTTATGTCATTTAAGTTTTTACTCCGATCTATCTGTTATTTATTTCTGTGTTTATTATTTGGATATATCTATTTTGTTTTCTTATACTCACATCCCTGTATGTTGGGATTAAATAAAATTATAAAAGGAGGTGGAACCATGGATATAACTAGATACAGTAGCAGTTAACAAACTGTTAAACATAAATTTCCTAAAAATATCATTCAATTTTTCGAAGAATTTGAAACCAAAATTCGCTGAATTTGCAATGAACGGTTTAAAATAGTGGAAATAGAAAAATTTTATAACCGGGCATGAGTGACGTAAGATATGTCCGTCATCATTCATAAAAGGGCAATAGAATTTGTAACAACTATTGACTCATGTTTATGAGTAGTTCGGTTACAAACTCGCCCTGAAAATAAATCGAAGGGGGTATAACCGCATGTTATGAAGGGTTATGATCGGTAACTCGAGAGAAAAATTCCTACTAGTAACGTTATATTTATGTGGGTTATGGGTTATGTTCATAATTTTTTTCACATCATTTCCAATAATTTTCAAATCCCGTTACGTGATTCTTCAATTCAGGGCTAACATGAACAAAGAACTAATTATTTGACATCAATTCTGGTATTTCTAGAACCATCTTCAATTCTTGGAAAATGCTTTAGAAAGATTATATGCAAAACGAATATCGGTTCATGGTACTTTCAATGCAAATTTGAGCCAGCCAGAGAGTCGTCCAGCTCAAAATTATAGAGCTGATTGTGATGGACTATCAATTAGACGATTGAACTGCCCCATTTCCATCATTCTATTACACTGTATTGTGTTTGTCTGGACCGATAATAATTATTTTCCATATCTGTATATAATATTTTCTAACAATATGAAATAGAATAGAATAGACATTTATTTCCAAAAAACAGTAGTGTTGTAGGAAAATGTACAGTAGTAGAAAAATCACTAACAAGTAGGGATAAAAATAGATACTACACATAGTAAATATAACAAAATAGTAAAATTTCACATAGTGTCTCTGAGAAACTCATCCACCGAATAGTATACTTTTTCCAGCAGAAATTTTTTAATTGAGTATTTGAATTTATTGAATTTCATAACCTTTAATTCAGCAGGAATTTTATTGTACAATCTATCACAACTATAATAAACACTTTTTTCAAACAGTGACGCATATGTGTTTAGGAAATATTATCAATTTGTTGCATTGGCGGGTATAGTATCTCAAAGATGTAAACAGAAGGCAATTCCATAGGACATATGCGAGTACAAATTTGCAAAATATACAATCTTCAGGGTATCTATATTCATACCGTAACCTTTCAGGGTTCTGAGAGCAAAACAGGTACTACTCAATTTTTTGTTGAGATGTAGAACATGCTGTTTCCAATTCAATTGAGAGTCCAGGATGAAACCAAGACATTTACTTTCATTTACAAGTGATACATTGAAGGCAGCATTTACAGGTAGCATTAACCCGCAGTGGCTACTTTATATATTATGGAGATGGATTCATGCACTTCTCATCGCAGAAAATGTTTACTTAAAAAAATAAATACGAACATGAAATAATGGAAACTATTTATTCGGCAACAGGAACAATAAATTCTTCTAAAAATACACTCTAAATGGCACAAATATGCGGTTAATGATTTGTTAGAACTAGTAAAACGATATTTGCAATAGAGGCAGCACAAAGCGTGAGGATCAGGCAGTGATGTCAGTTGCGACCGTAGGAGATTGGCCCTGCAAGTTTAAGATGTATGTTAATAAAAGACCCATTACCACATGAAGTAGAAAAAAATAGCATAGTTTTGAGCCACAGAGAAAATAGAATGGATGCAATAAAAATGTAGAATTCTTGCACACAAAATATAATTCAATGATATTCCCTCACAACCACTCCATATCCCACACGTTATAGTTTGACAAATCGATTGGTTTTGGTGTCTTCAACCAACCATAACCTGGGAAAATAAGGATAAATATTGGAATCTATACAAGTGTACAGCTTATCCAATCCATCTTGGCACAAACTCAGCTATTTTAGTGCAGACCTTGACGAAAGAAAATAATTCAAATTTTCAGTCAAAATGAAATAACTATTTTGGCACAAACTTTGAATTATTTTGGACAAGAAAATCTCTACAAAATATCAAATGCATATAAGTTTTTGCAAAAATACTCATTTTATTCTGATGTTTTGTGATTTGTCATAATTGAATATTAAGTTCTTGTTAACAATACCTCATAATTTTGAGCAGTTATCGGTGTTAACGAAAAATGCAAATTCTGGAAATTATTTTGCTCTTCAAAAAATTGACCGTGGTTAACAATGGTTTTGTGATATTGTAATATAACAGACTTTTCAAATAAATCGTCGTATACAGGATGTTGTTATTTATCGTTTCGGCAACTTTTTTTTCCTAGGGGTAAAAAAATAAAACCCCACACAGATTTCTGGCATGATTTCAAATAAAGATGTATTTTTCAATGAATGAACAAATTTTCCAAATAACATTTCCCGAGATTTCCAAAATAAGGGTACTTTACTCTTGTCTCGAAATCAAATTTTTTAAGGCTCCTCGTATATTTAGAGTGTTTTACAATATTTTGTTAGTGCATGTTTAATTTCAGAATAACTTTTTATCAAAAAACCCTTCATAAGTTTCCCATATGGTGCATACTTCAGGGATGACACTGTACATGCCTGTAAAAGCTGCTGATATGAAATACAATTATTGGGTTAGTATAACGAATTTTAGCTAATAATTCCGACGAAATAATTAATACCACATGATATGAAATAAATGTCTTTTGTTTTATTTTGTTAGGTACTAGTTGAGTAATAATCAATGAGAAAGAAGGTCCTTTCCAAAGTATGTATTCCAAATGCAATCTGCAAGTTGAAGTTGAAGCTTGAATTTATTATTTTTCACGTTATGATTTAATTTGTTTTTTTTTCTGCGCATTCATATTTTTCCTGCTTGTTCCAATTATTCAGAATAATAGGGACATATTTCAATGGAATATCGAACCGTTACTACTCAGTAAGGAACATTGTCAACATCAATCAAACAGAATACTCCAAAATTTTCGTTCGTGCAATCGCATACATTGAGCATGATAGTGGCCAAGAACCGAACCTCCATACACACCCAGCGTTTCCAGTTGATAATTCCACTCAGCAAGTTGCATAAACAAAAATGAATCTCAAAATCCCTTTCAACTTAACCTACCTCTTCTACCGATATTGAAGATCCGTTAACCTTGAACTCCTTGGTTATGAATTTCATGATCCTCGATTCATAAATATGCCTCTGAAGGTATCGAATAGCCTCCTACAATAAATAATATTTGTATAAGGATAATGCTGATTTGGGGTAAATTTTGGAATGAGTGGAATTATTGATTGTTCTTTTTCAAATTCTCTTCACGCTTGTTGGATGAAAATAGATTTGATGAACTTCAAATAAGTGATTGAGGTTCTCACTACTTAAGATAAACGAGAATATTTAACAATTTTTTCTACGAGCGGATGCATTTCAGTACTTTAGCACATTCTCTGTTAAAATCGTTTTAGTTTGAATATGCTAAAAAAAAGTAAAAAAAAGGATCGGTGAAAAACGGATTCATAAAAATATATAAAACACAAAAAAAAAGAAATTTGAAAAAATATAAGGAAATTTAAAAAAATAGAAAATAAAAATAAATATTAGATGAAAAATGAACAGAAAAATAAAAAAGAGTATAAAAATCGAAAAAATTAAAATAAAAATAGTGAATGAGTGATGAAAAGAAAAATTGAAAAAGTAAAAACATTGTTATGAAAATTTTTAAAAATAAAATTATAATAGTAATCGATCAATTCAATCAAATATAAAACATTATTAGAAATTAGAAAAATTGTAAAACAGTGCATACAGGTAAAAAAATATTTTCGGCACTCGTTAAATAACTAGTACCGTTAAAGACTAAAGAGATATTTGAATGACTCCTTGAACATATTTACACTTTTCGTTACCTCACGTGGATGAAAGAAATCGTCGCGGACTTTTTGTAGTTTCGAATAATATTTCATGTTCTCCAACATTGTTGCGTCATCGGGATAAAATAACAGGTAACTGGCTACCGCACGACAAGCTGCCTCCAAATTGTCCACTGAAATGCAATAATCATATCAATATTCATCCGTTATTTTCTATGGGATATTTTTGTAGCAAACTTAAATGATAGTTTTTGCACTTCCTGATATTCAGATAGTGTTAACCCTAGTAATAGGGGAGTCCAAGCGGGGATTTCGGGATTCACTAAAGCGCGTCAGATTAATATACAGGGGGATATCTTGTACCCGGTTAAGTACTTCCACCATATATGAGCCCCATATATATGGCCGCCCTTCAAGGATAAAAGATCAGATTAGTAAAAAAAATTGATCATCTGAAATTCCCGAGCGCGTCAGATTATGTAGGGTGAGTTAGTTACATCCTGAAACGTGTATATTCTACTAATCTGACAATTCGGGAATGACCTAAAGGAGGAGGGCTACAAAGTTGTAAAAAAAAACGTCATCTCGAGATTCTCGAGCGTGGCTAATTTTTTTTATTCTGAAGGGAATGATTCAAGAATTACAAAAAATATATAATCTGACAATTTCCGCAAGCCGAAATAATAAAAATTCATCGATAAAGTTTAATGCGTGCAGATACGTGATGCCTATATCCCCCTCTCCGCGTTTCTATTTTTCTCTCACTCTTTCTCTATCTATTGCTCTCTCACTCCGTCCCCACTGTGGTTTCTATTGCCATGACGCCATGACAGTTGATCACACAGACTCGTTTGTGGCATAATATTGTTTACAAAGAATATCCAACGTTTTAAAATTTAAAATTTAAAAAATAATTATTTTCTTATAAATACAAGTATTCCACTAAAAATAAACTCTTATATTTGCATGCTTTTTCCCGAGCTTCTCAATCAATTAAGTTCAATGATTTAAAAAAAATAAAAAGAACTTCAAAATGACAGAATAGGCGAATCCCTCCAGATAATCGTCAGATTTTGAGAAGACATCGTCTAGGGCGTAAAGATGAACCATATATATCTTAATCTGACGCGCTTGTTTATTTCAAAATGACGAATAATTTTTTCACATTTTAATAACGGCCGCGAGTCTGCGTCACATCCAAACCGTCAGATTATTATATAAGAGCTTTTTTTTAGGTTCACTTAACATCCCCTCAGAAAATCTGACGCGCTCGAGAATTTTTTTTTCATTTTCAACCCTTACGTACGACCACCCCCCATCATGGAAACAATCAGATCAACATACGTACATTTTTAAAAATATGTAGGACATAGATGATATCAATATCTGACGCGCTCGAGTATGTCCATGCAACAGTTTTTTTTTATATTTTTGAAAATTTATAGCCGCTCCCCCCACCGATGAAAAGGTATACATTACATAATTTTTTTTTCCTATTATCATCTGAGCTTCGCAAACCAGTAGGTCTCTATGACGCTCGAGTAAATCACGATTTAGCATCGTGGGCTCCTCCATTGTAGTATTTACATTTAGAATCAGTATTCTGCTCCTGAAGATGCCAACCTTGTTAGCGAAACGTGCGTCGGGTGTAAATAATATCAGTTTAATGTCAGGGTAACTTATCTGGACAAAAAGTTTTAATTTTTGAATTATCCATTAAATTGGGCCTTATTCGTTCACCAAACCCGTCCTTTTACAAGTACAACTTTGAAATCATCTTTATCGGAAGTAATTACACAAGTGCTTCAAAATTACCGATAATTTTCCATGAAAGCATGTTGTCTAAAAACTGCATGATTTTATTTTCATATTTTGTCGAAAGAGCCCGACCCGAAGCCACAGCATGAGCAAGAAGCTTGAAAAGTTGAAAAAATTTGACATCACATTTCGAGGGTATTCGGCTGGAAATCTTTTCTATCTTGAAGAAACAAGAGAAAAACACCTCTTCCCTTTCGACCTCCCCTCCCCTCTCCCCCCTATTGACCCTCTTCCCCTCCCTCCATCTTTACCTCCCTTCACCTTCTTTCCTCATCTTGCTTACTTTTGTCTTTCTTTCTTTTTTGTTCACATGTGCTTTCCTAACCCCCCCCCACCAAACCATTTGCCCTTCTCCTTCGGAGTCGGGCTCTTTTGGCAAAATATGAAAATAAACGAATGCAGTTTTTTTACTGACAACATGCTTGATTGGAAAATTATCAGGTTTATTTTGATGCACGAGTGTAATTCGGTAGAATATTTCCGGAGTTAAAACAAAAATGTATGTGCTGGTATCCAATACCAACGACGTTCAAAATTCAGTATTTATGCCTGTCAAGATGACAAATGTACATTTTAATAATCGTTACTATAGATACACGGACCGAGCGGATATTTTTCGATACCTACCGAGTATTTACCAGCCCGAAAATGTCCCGCCGGGAATTTATCACTGTAATTGATCGAAAATGTCCCGCTTCATATGGGATTTTCAACATACGATGGAAATATTCAGCAACAGATTCTAGTGCATGAAAACCCGAAAACCCCCGTATACATCGTCTGCTGTCCCCTTGAGCTGAGGCAACGAAATCATATTACAACTTCTCTGTCTCTTCACAAACGATATAAGGCAAATAAGGGTCGACGAGAGTAGTATGATTTGACAAATGAATAATTTACATTGTTTAATTTATTGACGAGAGTGCTACGAGCTACGACTTGTTCACTAATTTGATTCTGAAAGTTTGTTGATCTTCCATGTTCTGATTGTTAGGAATATGCATTTTGTATAAGGGATATACAATGGCATACGGCGGTCTTTATGAAGCGTTCATCGAATTTTCTAATTGATTTAGAAAGAGCATACTTTCAAGATGGGTCACACCTCTTCAGATTTATTGAAGTAAGAGTTTGAAAAATTTTTTCAGCTTATTTTTTTTAATATAGTCAATTTTCGTGATGTATGTATTTTATTCATGATCATTCGAAAAATTTCTCATTTTTCACCTACTTTTAGGTGGAGAAGTGGCCGATTGTTCACCCAGAAGAAGACGAAGTCGACAAAGTTGTTTGACGACCTTTTGGCACTTTTCCGACTTCACCTTCTTCTTTTATTCAAAACGTCATTCTTCCCATCGGAATTTAAGAAGTGCTTGGTTCCTCGCTAATGAGTGAACGCACCAACGTGCTATTTCTGGCATGATACTGTTATCTCAGTACAAAACGATCATTAAAAATAAATGTACCCAGTTTCTCCCTTGAAAACCACAAACCCCTTCCATAGACTATTGATGAATATAGATTACAATGACGTCGGCTAGATTCGTTGCTTCAATGTAATGATTTTTGTAATAAATACTTATAATTTATGATATAACTGTTGAATGGGCATTATTGTTGTGTGAACTGTGAGTACACAATTAGTATATTGAGTTGCCTGACTAATCTCAATTTTTTTTCGTGTCAGACTGTTTGAATATTGTTTCTATAAACAGTGCACATGAATTTGCGATAACTCTTATAGAGAAATGAAGAAATAACGATAATTAAAATGTGACAATGAATAATGAGTTACTTATCAGTCCAGTTTTTATATAAATAATAACAATAGGGAGGAGTAATCAATGATTGCATCTGTAAATCATACAGGATTCACGGGTTTGACTGCTTATTGACAGCCGTGCGGAAAGTACTTTCCGCACTAGTGCCGAAAAAATTCAACGTAATACTGAACAAGTTGAATTGTGAAACATTTCAGATACGTGGCAAATGACTTATACAAAGAACGACAATTTTGACATTTGTGGGAGCGTCATGAAATTCGTTTATGTGCAAGGCCTACTCGTATATCGTGGTCAAAACACATAGAAGTATTGAGAAAGCGAATTTCACCAATTCTGGGAATATTATATAGAATCAAGAAACGAACTCCAATACAATATAGAAAAACAATTTATTTTTCATTAATTCATTCAAAAATCCAATACCTCATCTGAATTTGGGAAACAACAAATAAAACAACTATCAAGCCACTCAAACTCTTCAAAACAAAAGATTAAGATGTATATTCAAATAAGAGCAGCAAGAACCAACAATTAATTTTTATAAACCTAGAGGATTATCAGATATTCTTTCTCTTTTCGAATACACACTTTAAGTATTTATTCATTCGATCAAAAATAACGTAAAAAATTCGAATTTAAAATTTAACATAAATGCCCATGACTACTCCACAAGAAAATCAAATGACTTTTCTCTGGCTGAATTAAGAACAAATTATTGTAAAAAATCTATTATGTATGAAGGCGTCATCTTTGATAACAACTTGCCGAAAACATTGAAAAATACAAAAAATACTTATTCATTTAAGAAAAACTTTAAAAAATACTTATTATCCTGAACTTCATTCACTTTTTTCTTCATCATTTCATTATATCCTACCCATGACTATATCATGTATGAGTGTTTTTCTTCTTGTTTTTTTTGTTGATAAATCACTGAATTTAACAGGTTGAAATCAAGATGTTCCCTATTATAAATACGTGTTATTTCTTGGGAGTAATAAACGTTATATAATATGCAAAAAAAAACACAAAATGTGTTGAAATGAATCCCACAAATAATCATTTCTTGCTCATTTTATAAAATCATTTCGAACATTTCCCTATCGGGAAATAGTTTACCTCGGCCTTCGACCTCGGTAAGCTAATTTCTCTCTCGCGAGAAAAGAATCACTATCCGCCTCGATATATGATATACCATTATTATACTTACGTTTGAAATAGGCATACTGCAAGTAGTGGTAATGACTGGGTAGAAGATCATCGTGAATTTCTCCATTCAGAGAAGCCAACGTTTTCCTGCATTTCTGCTTGCATTTCAGGCATACAGTGAAATGATCTGGAAGTTTGAATTTCGTCAATGAATACAGTACAATTGAACGGCTGCACTGATGATGTTGTTCAAGCAAATAAAGCGCGTTCAGCTTCAATTGTATTTTATTTTTTAATATAGATTGGTAATAGAAATACGGAAAACTTGTAGATCGTGAAGTAAAACTGTAATTGACAATTCGATAACTTGTTGACAAAAATCTATTTTTTTTTATAATAATAACTCTCCATAAAAACATTCATCTGTAGACTATATAGTATACAGAATTTACAACTTGAACGAAAACATAGGACTATTTCCAACAGTTTTCCTTTGGCATTTCAAGCGCAGTTTTAACAAACCACATCTCAGAAAGTGTGAGATGGAAACGTGCGGTTTTTTCACTTATCAGAAGCTAATTCGGAGAATCAGTTAATTTTGATAACCTATTTTCGTGTAATCAACTTTTGTTGGGGTGCATTGAGTTTGAATATATCAAGAATTGAAAAATATAAATATCCTCAAATGGCATGTGATTATGACAGGTATCAATGGAAAAATATTGAATTCGTTCAAGAATAAAGTAACCCCGTTTTGAAAAGTGGTCAAGAAATGGACTTTTTGCTCAATAATGAAGTTTTAGCCAGAAACTCGAAAAAAAAATGTTTTTCCAATTATCCCTGCATGAAAAATCGAAATTCAATTAGTACGTATCGAAAGTAGCTATAACCAAATCTCAGTATTATTAGTAAATCCTTTGCCTTGTTAAAAAAGTTGATTGCAAAATTCTAGAATTATATCGAATATTGTTGCAAGAAAAATTAAGTTGGGAGTTATGAAAAAAAAATCGATGAAAAATATTCGAAAGTGATCTATCTGGTTATAGCTACTTTCAATACATATAGTAGTTTTCACAATAAATGGTATTGACTGAAGGATTATAATAAAACCAATTAGACCCTTAAGTTGTAAAATCCGAGATGCACATCATAAATGTAAAAGGACCGGATTCAGGTAATTTTGTTTCTCAGAGAGGGATTGTAGAGGATTACAGCTTACACTTCTTGTTCATTTTAGTCTTTGTATTTCATTGGAAGTGTTCACTTGTGTTACGGCGTGCAATAATTTCATAACATTTATTTGTTATTACAGACGTTAATAGCAAAGATTTTATACCCAAACGTACAGGCAGTATGTGGCGTCCGTGGATAAAAAGTAATAGTGCTTCTTCCAGTGGTTCGTTAAAGAAGAATCACCTATCTTGTGACGCGAAAATCATTATAAAAAATGTGTATAGTTCCTTACTTCAGCAAGGATAAAACGCGGGTTCTGCAGCAAAAGTAACCAGTAATTTGACGAAGGTGTCTCTTACTTCAGTTAGACGAATTGTTGAAAATTCCATGGAATCAAGAAAAAAGCGTTAAGATTCCGGTGTCACAAAAAGTCTAGACGACTGGGAAAAAGATTTGATAAGACGAAAAATCTACACTATGTACGATGAGCAGCGTGTCCCTACAATCAAAAGTCTGAAACAGCGGCTCATCAATGACGAAACTCACATCAACTGTGGCCTCACTACTCTTTGGCGAGCTCTGTCTGCAATGGGCTTTAAATATCGCAAAATTGACAAAAGACAAGTAATAATGGAATCCACACGCTCAATAAACTGGCGTTCTGAATATATAACGTCAATAAGAAAATACTGGTCTGAAAATCGGCCAATACTCTACCTCGACGAGACGTGGTTTGCCACGCATGACACCCCTTCCAAAGGATGGTCTGATTCCTCTGATAAGTATAAAACAAAAGCACCATCAAATAAAGGGAAGAGAATCACAATATTACACGCAGGATCAGAAAATGGTTGGATCCCAAACGCTATGTGGCTTTCTGCCAAAAATATTAAGAAGGACTCTTGTGTTGATTATCACGAAGATACGACAGCAGAGCTTTTTGAGGATTGGTTCAAAAATTGTCTGTCACCCAACATTCCGCCACACAGCGTTATAGTAATGGACAACGCAAGCTATCATAGTCGACAATTGCAAAAAATTCCTGGCTCAAAGAATACGAAATTGGAGATTCAAAACTTCATGGCTGCAAATGACATATTTTGAAGAAAATTATACAAAAAAGAACTTTTACAAGTGCTGCAGTCATTTTCTTAAAAAAAAAAAAAACGTATGTTTGTGATACAATGCAGAAGAATTGGGACATACAGTGTTACGACTACCTCTCTACTACTGCGTGTTCAATCCCATAGAGCTTATGTGGCACCAACTTAAATCGAGCGTGCGCGGAAAAAATACTTCTCCGAATTTAAGTGGTAGTGTGGTAGAATTAATTAGGAACTGTATGAATGACATTCCTACCGAGAGTTGGAAAAGTTCTGTTAGTCATGTTATAATTGTTGAAAACTCGTACCTTTCTGTAAAATCAATTGCGCCAATTATAATTAATTCAGATGAGGATAGCGATAGCGACACTGAACTAAATATAGAATAGAATTGTAACATTTAAATAAATTACTTGTATATCTCCTAATTCATGCAAAATTCAAATTTCTTAAGTTCGACCCAGTAGCACATTTGCATCTTTTACTAGATGATTTTCTACACAATGGGATCAAATTTAAATTTAATACAATATATATATATTATATTTTTTCGACTTCTAGGCTAATACTTTATATTTGGGCAAAACCTTCAATTCTTAACAACTTTTCCCTACCAAATTATCGTATTTTTCAAAATGGGGAAACTTTTCCTGAAATTTTTTTATATTTTCTGACCTGCCCTTGTGTACTATTTGATGCCAACAATCTAAACGCATGTAGTGGGTTATCGAACCAATTTTTGGTTGTACTAACTAATAAAGAAAATCCATTTGTTGAACACTTGTCCATACCTCACTGTTTATGAAATATACAATTCTGTTTTCGAAATCCACTTATTTGAGTGAAAAGTTCCTCAAAAATTATACTCACTAGAGATGGATGGTATAAAATCTGGATACCATCCGTGGTCGAAGGGTCCCTCACAGAGAGCTCTGCATTCTTCTTCAGATTGGAGATAAGCTTCTAAGCTCTCCTCCATATTATTGACGACACCTTCCCAATCTTTGTTTTCGTAAGCATCTGCTCCATGTGCGTATAGATAAACATAGTCCTGAAATTCAAAGTCCCAGGTCTCTTATATTATATTCATTTTTCAGAACTGAAACTTGAATATTCATTTTTTATTACACAATTGTTCCCAGGCATCAACTCTTCAAAGTGATTTGCAAATAATTTATATTAACCAACAGAAACTATAATAATAATAATCAACTCACCTGGGCTTCGAAATTGACGATCTTCTTCACGTCTACTTCTTTCATTTCTGAATATTGCTTCAAATTGCTACTCATGACCTTATGATCAGGATTCGAAACTAGGTACGTGAAGGCTGCTGATGCTGCCTTTTGTACGTCTTTCATCTAGAATGTAATGAGAGAATCTACATGAACAGTTGTCAGATTCGATAGTTACGAATATAAAATAATTTTTTATTCAATTAGTATAAAAAATGCATGTTTCCGGGACAAGTTGAAGAATTGGCAGTCTTACAAGTTCCGATAACGCGTTTTTGTACCAGTTGAACAAGTGGAATCACTATCAACATGGATTTTTCAGTCAATTAGTGGAGATTCTGAATATTCTGCTACAAGACCACCGTGTGATCAATATTTATCAAACAGAAGGATTCAAATTCGAATTTTCAGTAGCAATAACCCAAGGACAGTGATAATTGTACGAATATTTTATAACAGATTTCGAAAGCTTGTTGCTAGGAAACAGTCCGACGCCGTAGGCTAATTTTTGATAAAAATTCAAAGAAAAACTCGATGAAAAATAAATTCATCCTGCTAAGTTCTACATGGTCTTTCGCCTCCCGATTTCCATCTAAATTATACTTTCTATCGTTGCAAAAGTTCATAAATGCTTTCCATACAAATTGTTGACTGTAAACTGTAATTTTTGCTATATTTGATTCTATAAATTCATTGATATTATTATAGTATAACAACTAAATGCTGACATTTTGAAATATCAAATATTTGAAACGTCACAATCGAAATAAATCAATTTGTACGAATCCATGGCGATAACATAATAAAGTAAAAAGAGCCAATGGGACCTTTTCGGTTATAATTGCACGAGTGCATTGAAATTACCGATAATTTTGCAAGAAAGCGTGATATCTAAAGATTGCTAGAGTTTATTTTCATATTTTGGCGAAAACTCTTTCACAAAATATGAAAATAACCGAATGCAATTCGTATAAGATATCACGCTTGAATGCAAAATTATCTGGTCATTTTTATGCACGAATGTAATTCATTGGAATATTTCACGAATGAAGAAATTCTCAAGGAAATGTTATTTTTTGTTCATTTATACTTTCCTCTATAGATTGTATGGAGTACTCACCTGAACGCGAAATGTTTTTCTATTTTTGAAGTCTATCTGACATTTATTTGTGTTGTTTACTGACATCTAGCGATACGGTTTCAAATGTGTTGTCATGGTGACTTGATACAATGCAATTAACGCTGTAAGTTTTCGATACAATGCAATTACCGCTGTGAGTTTTCGATAATTGCATTGCTCTTATGGGACATTTTATATATGAGGGAAATATTCATGATAATCAATTCTTGTGACAGATTACCGGCGTGGCAAACCTCACGTCAACGGGAAATCAAGGCACAAATGAATCCATGGATTTCGAAATTTTAACAATTGACTTAGAGTTTAAGATAATTTGATTTTATCTTAAATTATTATACACGAAAGCGATTGCTTAAAAGCAAAATTTTGAAAATTATGGAAATGCACGCAATTTGGTTGATTGAGCTTGGTGTATGAGGAATATATGTTGAGGTTATTTCCAGAAAAAAATTAAACTCAGGAAACTTCAAATTAGAGAACAGGAACAATATAATAGTACCTGAAAAGTGAGCCACAATCTAGGTTCACTTTGATCAGTTTAATCTGTTGAAAAGGTCCATTGCAATTGGGAAGTTCATAATTTTATGCGACGTCTGGCGGAAATATAACGCACTGCTATAATTTCACAAAAAAACGGCTTCCATTTTATGTGTGTGAATTTATTGAGTTCTTTGCTGTTGATTTAGGAAATCTCATCTGAAGTTGTAATTTTTTTTGATTGATAATAACAAACAATCATGGATGCAGATCGCTCAGTGAGCCGTATAAAGTATTTGGTGCCAAGTTGCCGCAACTCTAGGAACCGAAATCCAAAGTTGTCTTTCCACACGTTTCCAAAGAGAAATACATCTTTGGTGGGAAACATTACGGAAAGTGGATTGAAAGAGAAAATAGACAGGCACAAGGCTTGGAAAAGTAAACTGAAACTGCATGAATCACCACCTAGAGCGGCTTCAGTGTGTTACTTGCATTTCAAGAGAGATGATTTCTTGTAACCTGGTGAGTCTGTTTGTCTATTTTTAGGCTAAGTTATGGCGCATTTCATCATCCATGTAATAAAAACCTCTTTGGTTCACTAACACTACGCTAAAACTAAAAAATGTCCTGGAACAAATATCATCAGATTTTAAAACACAATGCATCTATGTTCACCTCCAATGAATGGTATTGTGCGGCTATTCAACGCATCATGAACACAGTTATATTAACCTTCACGAGAAAAATTTACGGTACAATGGAAATAGAATAGCAAAATAAAAACATGGACCAAAATCTTGTCTAGCGAGCGGCAACTGTATGACTGGATTTCAGTTTGGCGCGTTATTTCACAAATGTAAACAAGGTAACTATTTCAAAATGGTGGATATAGTTTAACCACCACCAGCGCCCTCATCGGTCGATATTCTTCCCTATAAATCGCTGTAAAACTCTGTAAAAGCAATCTAGCCTTCATGGGCCTTCGACTTTTTCATCAGTTACTGAGGAAAATATCTGTATTAATGTATTCGTAACTTTCGACAGATATGTAACTTCCTTATATGCTATTTTACTATTCTTATACATACTCGACTTTGAAAGTTCATTAGG
This sequence comes from Zygogramma bicolorata, assembly GCA_032362365.1. Taxonomy (NCBI): domain Eukaryota; kingdom Metazoa; phylum Arthropoda; class Insecta; order Coleoptera; family Chrysomelidae; genus Zygogramma; species Zygogramma bicolorata. The sequence goes on from JAVJAQ010005627.1 coordinate 812,427, forward strand.
CTTGAAATTTAAAATTTCATCACCTTGCAATCGGTCTGTATATTTATTATCCATTACGCCGCTAAAAATACTTCTGAGGGAAACAACTAGCACATCAAATGACTTCAAGGATTCCGATGAGGCTGCAAAAATATAGTTTCGGTAAACAGTTTAATGTCTCGAGAATTTCGCTCATAAAATGAGAAAATGAACTAAGTGAATAGTTGATTTTATGAACGTTATGCGTTCAGATGCTATTTCTGGGTTCCACTTGGCATGTTCTTTGAAATATCGGCATTGAAACCATGTAATAATCATATTACTATTTGTAAAACGAAAGAGTAATGTGGGAATGTGCGTATTGACAAATTTTATCGCACTTCCGGAGGATTGCATTCAAATAGTTCCGGCAAAACCTTTCTGACGTTTTCCAAGAAACTGGGTGCTATAGTTTCAATGAAAAACTAACTATTTATGTATTAAAATGAATGTTATGAAATTTGGTGGGTATTAAGAGATGTTTTTTGCGTATTTCTTGACATGCAATTATGAATTTTATGATCATCAGTGACGCGCCTACGGGTAATGTTTTCAATGTTTTTGAAGGGAAAAATGGTACGCCATTGAATTATTCCAAAGTAAAAATCATTTTTGAATTTTCAGTTCAATTTGTGAGAAACAATCCCTCTTGCCTCTTTCTCGTATGGGCCGCCATTTCTATGCAAAAAATTAAACATCTTAACGAATAGTTATTTATTTATCCTGCCTGAGGAAGAAGTTATTGTATAGCGAAACACCTGTCGCGGTTTTGTGAATCCGTTGTTAGCGAGAACATGTGATATTTTTTGTTTGATATGGATTCTTAACAAGAATAAGCCGGTTCAATTTAATTTTTGATACAGTATTAAACAGAATGTCGACACTAGCCTACTAGCGTCGCTATTAGATAATATATAAAAGAAATAACAATAACTGACCGTTAAAGAAGGACGCATTTTTGGTCAAAAGAAGTTTTCTCTTATGCAGATTCACACGAAAAGGAAGCCCTGTAATGTTCAAAGAACACCGTGTGAATCAAGGGAGAGGAGATACGAATTAACATTAACATTCAAGTTTTTAAGCCTCAGGAAAAATTTCTTTCGGCAAGGAATTCCAAAGATCAGCTGTTCTATTGAAAAGAGATCCCTGAGCAAGAGGAGTTCGACAGGTCTTCAAATTCACAACAAAGGAGTGGGAATTCTGTACTCATCGGGTCATCCGTGTAGATATTGCCAACGGTGGAATGATTGATAACAATTCAGAAGAGCACCGACCGTGAAAATATCAATAGTAGAGAGACAAGTCTCCGACCCTTCTGCGATGTTACAATGAAGTGAGCGAGTCTGTGAGCGAAGAATCACCAACCAGACGGATTGCCTTTCTCTGAATAGAATCGAGAAGCCGCAATGAATGTTTTGGTGCCGAACTCCATACATGAGAACTGTATTCCATGAGAGGTCGTATCTGAGCCTTGTAGATCATTGGAAGCTGACGAGAAGTGAAGTATTTCTTCACACGAAATAGAAATCCAAGTTTCTGGGAAGAACCTTCAGCGATCGATCTGGCATGGTTTTCTCCATGAGAGATTATCACTGATCGTAATTCCTAGCATCGAGATACTTGACTTTGTAGGAATAGTTACTCCTGACATCTGAATATTAGACGATGATAGATCGGCTTTTCCTGAGAAGAGACATGCCTGGGTTTTCGTAGCATTAAATTCCACCAAGTTCATATTACCCCATTCTATTATTTCTACCAGTCGTCGTTAATTTTATTCACGTGAATGTTTCTTTGAATTTTTGTTTCTCGAGCTGGTATGGGGACTCTGGAAGAGAAACTGATATGAAGAGTACTGTCATCCGCAAAACTATGTATTGAACAAGATGTTTTCTCGAGCAAATCGTTGATATGAAACAGAAACAAAATGGGCGCTAGAACTGAACCCCGTGGAACACCTGCATTTATTGGGGGAATTTCAGATGATATTCCATCAACAACCACTTCCAGAGACCTATCAGACATAAGCCAATAAGTCACTAGTTGTTCTTTGATGGCGAAACCCTATTGTCGATCATTAATTTTCCCTGACGTAGTCAGATATTATTAATTATTATTAACACGCTTTTATTAGCTTGGGTTGTAACTATGTATGTAACGGAATCTTTGAGCATAATTTTCACCAATTTCCAGAAGTCTGATTAATTTGAAACTTTGCATACGTATCAAGGACCGATGACAATGCAATAATTTGATCATAGTTTCCCATTATCCTTATAAGGACCACCAGGATTATTCTTTTATAGATCCTCTGTAGTGGAGTAAAAAAGATAGAACTAGCGCGCGTTCTGCGCATGCCTGCAGTTTCGGACTTACTTTTTCGTTCTTTCGTTCGGGCACTCGGCACAGCACAACGGAGGCAGAAACGTTTTCAGGGTAGTTGCGTTCTCACAATGTTCATTCCTTATCTTACATGCGTAGGTGTACATGAGTCTGATACATGCAAATTACTGTATATGATATTTATGTAACATATAATATAGTTCCCAGCGAAATACAGCCACGGAACTGCTGCAAGACGAATGTTGCCAATAATCCTGAGTTGGGCTTCGACCGTTCACAAGATGCAAGGTTGTACAGTTGATCATGCAGTAATTTATCTAGGCTCGCGATTATTTGCTGCTGGACAAGCCTATGTAGCACTTAGTCGTGTAAGATCTTAAAGGTAAGCGTCCATAGGTACGCATCGTCCGTATATTTAGAATTATTAGTATAGTAAGTTATACATATGCGTCCACTGACCGGCAGCGGACGGATCGCACGTATCGGTCCGTCGGTAATGCCGATGAAATTGATCGAAGGGGCAACTTTTCCGACTGGTGCGGATGACAACATGCGGATTGCCGATAAGTGGACGCATGTCACAATAGGTAGTCACTGGTCGCCTCACAGATCATTTGAATTTTGTTACATTTCGACACTAAGTACACACACGTGCTTTAATTATATTTGTTATTACGCACATCATGGAGCAAATCAGTGAATAGTGTATGATATTCTCCAAATTGTGATCTTTTTTTGAATATGTCATGTATCCACAATCTATGTCTTCTCTTATTTCCCCTCCTTTCTTCTTCATCTAATAACAAAGCAATAATGACAAGTTCTTCATCACTTTCCATGATCGTAAACATTATACACTGTAATGTTTCCGATCGTCGACTCGCTACGAAAATGCGAATGTTACTTAAAAGCCGACCGTCGCATCGGCAATCCGATCGCTACGGATACAGTGGACGCACTACCACAAATCGATCCGTTTTATACGATCCGTACGATGCGTACCTATGGACGCTTACCTTTAGACGGTATTCGGATTGAAGAACTTGATTGCTCTAAGTTAACAGGAAGTACCACATGCAATAGTGAAGCTTTAAATGAAATGATGAGATTGCGGAATGATTCGTAAGAAATATCACATTTCCACTAGAAACTAATTGATAAATTGAACTAAAAAATGAAAAATAAATAATAGTTTAAAAAACTAAAAAAACACGCTTTTATAGCTAACCGAACTAAAAAATAGAAAATAATTTTTAATTACAAAGAGTTTATATTACGGTAGTAGAAGGCTAAACAATCATTCATAGTCGATCAGCTCAAAATAAAATTATAATAAAATATAAGTAATTAACAAAATAAAGTAATTCAAGTAAAAAGCGTGGGGTGCATTTTACTACATTTCATCAGTCTCCTCTCAAAGATAATTACCGATAGAATGATGTTAATATATAATATATCAAGCACCCTACGATTTTACTCTGAATTACTTTATTCTGTTAATTACTCAAATTTTATTATAATTTTATCTTGATCTGATTGACTGAATGATTGTTTAGCCTTCTACTACCGTAATATAAACTCTTTGTAATTAAAAATTATTTGCTATTTTTTAGTTCGGTTAGCTATAAAAGCGTGTTTTTTTAGTTTTTTAACCCGGGAGAACTCGCGTACTATTCAACGACGTGAGAACTCGCGCCTATAGATTCTTTCTCACGCTAGCTCGCGCTTATAGATTTTTTCTAACGCGAGCTCGCGCGTATACCGTTGTCACAGACTCATGTGACACACGTTTTCTCCTTTGTTTTTCTAGCTATATTTTTGAGATTCGGAACATCGAATAAGCTCACTGAACAGCATTTCTCGACATATCTGAAAGAAAAAAACAACTTCCAATTTTTCCGGAAATGACATCAACTTTCGATTCTTGAATGGGACACCCTGTATATTGTTACATGATCGGCTAGGGATGATCATGAGGAATCCAACGATACCAGGTTTGATGATGTTATCTCCAATGACTGCGGAGATATCGCCATTTATATTATCCATAAGCTCAATGAGTGGGAGAGAGAATTGGATTGACCCGCCAGTAAAGTTTCTCTCTCCTACTCGTTGCGCTTATGGATAATATAAATGGCGATATCTCCGCAGTCATTGGAGATAACATCATCAAACCTGGTATCGTTGGATTCCTCATGATCATCCCTAGCCGATCATGTAACAATATACAGGGTGTCCCATTCAAGAATCGAAAGTTGATGTCATTTCCGGAAAAATTGGAAGTTGTTTTTTTCTTTCAGATATGTCGAGAAATGCTGTTCAGTGAGCTTATTCGATGTTCCGAATCTCAAAAATATAGCTAGAAAAACAAAGGAGAAAACGGGGGTGTACCATGAGTCTGTGACACACGGTAGATATCTTCTAACACTGACTTTCCATGATAAAAACTATTTAATATTGATTCTAATTGATTTATTCTAAATTCAAAAAACAACGAAGAAAAATGTATAATTATTCAAATTTAATCGTCACTTTCGTTGCAATTGTTATCTTCACCTTTATAACAAGTGAAAGTTGTTCTAAACTGCTGCTCAGTTTTAGAATCAATTTTTTTCTGTAGAAAAGCTCAAATAAATAAAGGAAAAAGCAAAAAAAAATTAAAAAAGGTACCTGCTAATTTGATGAAATAAAAAATTACCAACAATTCGGAGAAAAGCACATATGTAATCACTCGCGTCGTTAGATTCTTCCTAACACAAGCCACCGACTTGATCGCTCACGCGTTAGATTATTACTAACTTTAATTTATTTGTAGCCACCGCAACCCCTCACTCACGCCCCAACAAGCATGAACTGGTAGAGGAATTCTACAGAAGGCATTCCTAAAATATGAAATCAATTTGACAAGAGATAAAAAAAAAGTCTGTAGTGCAACTGAAAATGTTAGATTTTATCTAACAGTGCGAGTCCTGCCGGGTTAAACTATTATTTATTTGATAAGCTTCATATTGATTCCTTTTCCATGAATTTTGAACATGATAGAAAGCAATGCAATTGGTCTATAATTACAAGGTAGAGTTATACCCGAAACTAATTGAGAGCGCCGAAAATTCTATTTGGATTTTTGATTAGGAAGCTAAATTACTGAGGTTCCCCAAAAACGTTTTATTGTAGCTCAGTGCGTCGGATAAACAGAATTTTACCAAAATCATTATCGGAAACACTCTGTAAACCCACATTTCGAGTTATTCTGAAGTGTATAGAGATGCGTCGAGCACTATATCAAAACCGTCGGCAACTTCTCCTAAGCGAAAATCGATAAGTCAATTCGCAATTGTACGCTGTCCAAAAATAGACGATACACGCCAACTCGCCAACATCTGCGGACTGAGTTTGGTAAACAAATTAAATTACGCCGCGAACGGGATCGCTTCCTGGTTCCCGGAGAGTTTGAATGTTATCTGTGGCGAACGGTCCGAATAAACTGTTCAGTTTAAGCGAAACTTCGACTATACGGCCAGTTACCCCTATTTCGAATTCGGCATCACCAAAATATCAGCGTCACGTAAATAGTTATGAATTGACCTGACTTCGATGAAGTCGTCCAAGAACCCTGGTGTCGCAAGTAATGCGATATTGTTTTGGATTTCATGGCGACACTTTTACGGATCACGGTCTGTTCTCGATTTAATCGCTAGATGACGCAGATCGTCTGATATTTCAAACAACCCTATATGATTCCATTTTGAAATGGTAGGAATATGTCGCCAACTTCAACACAAACTTTCACATATATAAGTCGCATCAATATATGACACATTATTTGTTCCGTAGTTTTCTGGGTTTTTACCCTACCACAATCTAAAAAAATAAGAATTAATATTGGAATCTATACAAGTGTAGAAGGGCAGATTTTCAATGTAATGCTAAAGAAATCGACACGCCCTGTAGATACAAGTGTATATCGAAAGAAAACACATACCAACAGATATCTTCACTACACCCCAAACCACCACACAAGTGTCAAGAACGGTATAGTAAAATGCCTTTATGATAGAACAAAAATTGTATGTAACTCAAAGGAAAAAATCTATGATGAAATAAACTTCATGAAATCAGTATTGAGAGAAAATCGATATCCAGAAAAATTCATAGAAAAACTTTCACAGAAATTGAAAATCCGAACACAGTGCACAATGAAGGCACAAAACCTTTCACAAAATACACAACCTGTATCAAACATTATACTTTATGTCCCAGATCGGCAACAGGTTTAATGTTAGAACAACATTCGAAACAACAAATACTTTAAGATCAATACCTACACGTACCAAACCAAATAACACAACGTAAAACACAGAAAATTGTATTCATCAAATTCATTGTTCGTACGGTCAAAAATATATCGGTGAAACGTCTCCACCATTGGAAGTGCGAAAGAGTGAACACAAGATGTACATCGGGAACAGACAGATAGGTGGTTATAAATTATCAGAACACATTCTTACTGCCGATGGAGATCACACAGTAGAATGGAACGACACTAAAATTATGACGAAAGAGGACAATGGCAAGAAATGAAAATTAAAGGAATCTGCTTTCATCATACTGTCTGGTGAAGACTTCATATATATGAGTTCGCTTGATATGGATCGCGGATGGCTGCCCCTCCTGAATAACGAAATGTTACGTTAAATTTGGAATATTTGACAAATGTCAATTACGAAGATTGCCAACAAGACATATTTGCATTTAAACAGGAATTGCGTAGAAGTTTTGAGAACGGAGACGGATTTAGTTTCCGAAACGTTAACGATAAGTATTTTCATATAGATATTAGTTCTTATTATATTTGATAGGCAAAATTTGAGATCCCATAAAGGTAGCATGGCCACTTGTAGTAAAATCATTGTTACATTTCTCTTTAATGGTTAAGGCACAAAGCCTCAGGTCGGCTAGAGACAAAAGAGATCCACTGTCAGCAGAAGGGGTTTATCGCATACCGTGTACCTGTGGGAAGGTTTACATCGGTACCACGAAAATATCCATGGGAACAAGGCTCAAAGAGCATGAGAGGAACTGCAGGCTGGGGAAAACCGACAAATCGGCGGTGGCGGAACACGCACTGAGTGAGGGTGACCACAGAATTCTGTTTGAAAATGCTAAGCTGATTGCCCCCAATCAGGGTTACCATAGCCGACTGGTACGGAAGGCAATAGAAATCCAAAAACATGCGGACAATTCCAACAGAAAAGTAGAAGCGTTAAGTCTAAACAGAATTTGGAATCCCATTCTGAGGAAATCAAGAATCACTAATGAAATCACGGCAGGTAGTGCGGCAACTAATAGTGATGATTATTCCCCGAACCCGACAGAAGTAATTAACACTCCAGACTACCTGCATCAATACAAATACGCCTTAAGAAATCGAAACGTTCAGTCATCGGAAATGAGTAAGCCTCTGAAGAAGCTGGCTACTCGCGCTAGCGAAACGTTAGGAAAAAATTCCAAAGAACGACGGCCTTCAAGCCCGAAGAGAAGTAGTTATACTAATTTCTCTTTAATGTCGTATAATTGTCGAGAATTTGTCGTGGAAAGAAAATAATTATCGCGCTTATACTTTTTTTCTAAGGGGTGGCTTTGCTAACTTAATATCAAGTTAGCACAGCCACCTTGCTAAAATTCCTAATGAAACTCAAATTTCGAAACTATTATCGTAGATAATTGTCGAGTAATTGTCGTAGTTCATTCCATATGAAAAACCACCAAAAAAGATTTTTATTTCCTGGAAATCACGCCCTTGTCATGTTTTACCTCGCATATTTCCTACGTTTTCTACCATGTGGCAACACCGCTAGGATTATCACTGTTTTTTTCAACATTCTTTCATAAAATCGCGAAAGGAACCGGAATATGCAATTGTCGAGAAGTCAGTATCGATATGTCATCACTATTTAATCAAACTCAATATTAAGTTAGCACAGCCACCCCTTAGAAAAAAAAAACTAGGTATATGCGCGACAATTGATTTGTTTTCATTAACAATTCTCGAATATCATACGAAATTTGATCAATACTTTGTCAGTCAAATTCTAGAATAGTTAGTTTAGCATCAGGATAAGTTTAGGAATCATCATCAGTCAAGTTGTATTATTCTAGGAATCAGAGATAATTAGAGTAGACCCTATGTATTTAAGGAGCTTTAACAAAGAATAATTTAGTGTTTAGAAACATTCGCTTGATAAAGATACAGTGTATCGAAACATGTCGCGAAGACAATAAAATTTTGTGGAAATTTAATCGTGTCTACCTTATAGCGTTATAACTATGGATTTCCATCGAGTAAAGGCCACCTCAATCCAAAAAAAAAAAAATACTTTGAGAATTGGAAAAAACTGTTTTTCGAAAGGAATTCGTGATAAAATCGATAGTTACAATTTCTTCTCTTCCCTAGGCGCTGTTTCAACGAAAATAGTGATGACATATCGATACTGACTCTTCAACAATTGCATAGTTCGGTTCCTTTCGCGATTTTATAAAAGAATATTGAAGAAAACAGTGAAAATCCTAGCGTGGTAGAAAACGTAGGAAATATGCGAGATGAAACATGACAAGGGCGTGATATCCGGGAAATAAAATACTTTTTTAGTGGTTTTTCATACGGAATGAACTACGACAATTACTCAACAATTATCTACGATAATAGTTTCGAGATTTGAGTTTCATTAGGAATTTTAGCAAGGTGGCTGTGCTAACTTAATATCAAGTAAGTACAGCCACCCCTTAAAAAAAAAGTATAAGCGCGACAATTATTTTCTTTCCACGATAAATTCTCGACAATTATACGACATTAAATATAAATGTTACAATGATTTTACTGCAAACGGCCTTGCTAACTTTATGGAGGTAAATTTGAGTTGTACGAGAAGCTGATGACTAATTGGACTTGTTCTATCCAGAAAGAACTGTTCTTCAATAGACGCAGCAACTGATTGAAAATCTGCCCTTCTACACTTGTATAGATTCCAATGTCAATTCCTATTGTTTTTTTTATTTTCGATTGTACTTAGAAAGCAGAGCTGTGATGAACCTGACAAAACTTAGTACTATGAACTACACAATTAAACTGCATCACAAAAATAATCGACACCCAACGAAGTGGGAATATAATTTCGAACGCCACTGTTTCACCAGACACCAGCTTTTCATTACGAATATGGTGCTTTGGTATTTAGAGTGACAAACCTCTCGTGGTCCGACTCTGCCTTATTCATGACTATAAACGATCTGCATAATTGCTGTCATCAATTATTCCATGCTCGTGTTACATCAACGTGAATAATCAAACGACATTGTTAACTGATGCATTTAAGGAAGCAGAGGAAGTTTGTTATTGTTCATAGGCGATTTTTGCGATATGATATGCCAGAGCAACCAGAGAAATTGATCCGATACCATCCGGGGTCAGCAAACTCTTTTATCTTTGGAAGTTCATATTTTGGTAGATTTCTTAATAATGTTTCATTGACAAGGTTGAACAACAAAAACAATCTTTGATTTTGTAGTTGGAAAAATTGCTTTTGATTTTTAGAACGTCGAGAGGTTCTTTCGGAAAGCAGGGGCAGATCATGGCATAATTGGTGAGGGATTCAACTTATAAGAATGGAATGAATATGTGCCTTTTTTTTGGTTTACAGGGTATTTCTCGAGGTATTTCTCAATGAAATGCGAATACGCAAGGTCCTGAATTCCATTTTTTCTGGTGGAAAATAATAAGAAAAAGTTTTAAATCTTTATAAAATCTGTTCTCAGGATAATTGGTATATTTTTTATTCATTTACGTAAGTACAAAATTACACAGCTTTTAACAAAAATTATACCTCATGTCCCTCGACTGTCATAAAAGATAAAGCGGATCAGCAGCAGGTATAATGTCAGGACGACATTCAAAACAACAACCCCCTCTTTCCATGGTGGCTCTTCTCCTTCCCTCTTCCCCTGGGCCCTCCCTCTTCTTTGTCTCCCCCCTATACTTCACTTTCAATATTGCCACATACCAAACCAACTTACATAACAGAAAACACAAAAAATTGTATTTATCTAATCCCTTGTTCGTGTGGTCAAAAATATATCGGTGAAACATCCAGACCTGCAGAAGTGCGAAAAAGTGAACACAATATGTACATCAAGAACAGACAGACTTTTGAGTTATACGATAAGTTAAGATAAGATCTGCCCTTCTACACTTGTATAGGTTTCAATATCAATTCTAATTTTTTAAGATTACTTATAGTAGGTTAAAAGCCCAAAAAATATACTTCAAAAGTGGGGCTCAGGTACGAATCAGTTGGGCTTGACTGGCTTTCGAATTTCATTCAAAATCGACAACATATGTACAAATGAATAAAGAATCATCCCAACAACGTACATCAAAGTGGAGTTTCGCAGGGATCCGTTCTGGGTCCTCCCCTCTTTCACCTTGTATGCCGATGACCATCGTGGTTTTATCTGGTGAAAATGACGATATGTTGACTGAACAATGTGAACGAACCATAACCGTAATGGAGAATTGGGTTTCAGCCAACTCTCTTTTTATGAATATCGAGAAAACACAGGTGATAAGATTTTATAATAGACAAAAATATTGCAAAGAACTTGTTTTTCATAATTTGCGGACCGATGAGACTGTATCGTTCTTATTTTTTTATGTGTTGTGTATTTCCTCGAAAATTTGTTTTTTTAGTTCTGTTGAATATCGTTGCAACAAACAAGGGGGGTACAAAAAAAACCATAACCTTTTGAAACCCCCTTTTTTTTTCTCAATAATATTAGGGATAAAAAAGAAAAAACGCCCCCTTCTTTTTTATTCCTTTTTTTTTTTTTCTTTTTTTTTTTTTTCTTCCTTCTGTTTGTCTCCTCTCTGGTTGTTTTGGTTGCCCCACTTTGATTTCCTTTTTCCTGTGCCCCCTCCCAACAGAAATATCATAAAGAGGTAAAATTGACTCTTATATTACTTTCTCACGTTTTTCTAAGAATTTGGAGATCAATTCGAAGAAAATGTATTGAAAAATGCCTCGAAAAATGCTTATACTTTCCCATGGTATTTCTGTAGCTTTTCTTCCTCTTTTTTCAAGCCTTCTCTGGAATTTTCAATGGGTTAGAATTTTTGGTAATTAGTGTCAAAACGTGACACTGTGACTAATATATCACCTAACCTAACCTAATCCTACCGAAGCTCCACTTGAAATTAGCAATTCCAGATCACGGGATGTCTGGGCGCCAAACAATAAACATTTTAACTCAGTACGTATCCAATGCTCTTGACTGTAGGAATCAAGTTGATATAATATACACTGACTTCAGCAAGGCATTTGATCGCGTATCACATAAACAATTGCTGAAAAAATTATCTCGCTTTGGAATATCGTACAAAATTCAATTGCTTTTACATTCATTTCTATCGAATAGGAAATTGTTTGTTGAATATGATGGAGTCAAATCATTTACTTTTACAGCAACTTCTGGAGTGCCACAGGGCTCAAACTTGGGACCATTGCTGTTTTTGCTCTTTATTAATGACATTTGTGACCATATACAATGTGATAAACTACTTTTTGCTGATGATATGAAAATCTTCCGAGAAATTAAATCGGTCAAAGATTCTGAATTATTACAACGAGATCTTGTGTCACCTAATAATTGGTGTACTGAAAATAAACTCTTCTTGAACACTAATAAATGTAAGACTATGACTTTCACGAGAAAATCTACCCCAATTTTATTCGACTATCACTTAAATACCATATCTTTGTCGCGAGTTACCCAATTCAAAGATTTGGGAGTACTCTTCGATCAGAAGTTGAGTTTCTCCAACCATATAGAGAGTATTATAAGCAAAGCCATGAAATCTTTGGGATTCTTGATACGTTCTTGTAGAGAGTTCAATTCATTTGATGCTTTGCGCTGTGTCTATGTGTCATTGGTAAAGAGTAAATTGAATTACTGTAGTGTGGTGTGGAATCCTTGCCATTCAAAATATATTGCAGCTATTGAAAATGTTCAAAGAAAGTTTCTTAAATTTGCCTTTTATAAGAAACATGGCATCTATCCTCCGAGGCACTATGATTATGATTTATTGTTGAATGAATTCAATTTAGTTTCCCTTAAAAAACAGCGCGAGATGACCGACTTGATTTTTATGTATAAAATCATTCATAACCATATTGATTCGTCTTCCTTACTATCTCTGATTAATTTTAATGTACCACGATCTGTGTCGCGATCTAATATAACATTTCACATAGCTGTACCTAACTCACAACATCATTTTCACTGTCCTCTCACAACCATGTGTCGTAGTTATAACAGTTGTATCGATACAATGTATCGATATCTTTTTTCTTTCTCTATCTGAGTTCAAACTTCAACTTGCTAGTGTTTTGCAGAATTAGCTATGTAATGTAAGGGTCATTTTATTCCTAATTAGTTGTTTGCATTGAATTTAGCAATTAGCACAGTTTTATCAATAGTGTATCAATTATATACACCTGTAAATGGGCATCAGCCTGCTGGATGTATTATTGAAAAATAAAATAAAATAACATTTCATAGGCAAAACCAGTGCATAAGTAGTGTACCTTCATATTCCAATGCTTAATAAAGGATAGAAAAACACTCAGGTTTTAAATAAACAATGAGTTTGGAACCTTCGGTGTAAAAGTTGAAATTTTTCCTAGAGATCAATTACCCTAACACCAAACTGATGTTTTTGCACTCGACGCGCGTTTGGCATCTTCAGGAAAAGAGAATCGATATTGACTATAAAATTGATATTGAGTATCAATTTTCTTCTCTTATTTTTTTTTGAAAATGCAGTATTGAGTTTAGAATAACTTCTTCAAAGATATATCCCAATCATACTCTCAATGCACAATATGCTGATATAGTTGATATCCTATAAATATTACTTTTTGTATTCCGCTCGTAACAAAACATCTTCATGAAAGTGTGCTATAGATATTTTCACGGTCGGTGCTCTGAATTGTTATCCATCGTTCCACCCTCAGCAATATCCACACGGATGACTCGACGAGTACAGAATTCCCACCCCTTTGTTGGGAATTTGGAGACGTGTCGAACCTCTTTAGCAGCTCCAGAAATACCATTACAATTGAACTCAGTCGCATTATTTCCTAAAACACTTCCTTTCATTGTTCTGTAGTATTATTTCATTATTATATGGTTTTGTACTTTATATTATATTCACCACGACTTTATTCGAGACTTTATTGTATTATACCGTTATATTGTAGTGTGTTCTATATTATTGAGTATTGTATTAAGTAATGTATTATGTATTTATCTTTAGTTAGCTTTAAGATTTCACAATTTTTTTTTTCTTAAAACAAATTGTAATTGGGACTACCCGTTAAATAAATAAATAAATAAATGAACATTACAGGGCTTTCCTTTCTTTGTGAATATGCACATAAATATAATGTCATGTAAGTAAGAATAATAATCCGCATGAAAAATATTCAAAAGCATACTTTCATGAAAATGTTTCGTTACGAGGGGATCACAAAAAGTAATTTATTATGACATCTCAGAAATACCAGCAGATTGTGATTCGGAACTATGATTATTATATATCATTAGAAGGGTAATTTTGTACCGAAACTTAACTCCTGGAGAAAAAATAAATTCCATTTGGAATATAAAAATTGGATGCGCTTCTGATCAAACCGGAAGTGGCATATAGGTATGGTTTGATACTTGTTAAATTCTACACTCGTGGCTTTAAATAGAAGTACCGAAAATGAAATAGCTATCCAAAAAAAGTAAAAACGTTAATACAGGGGGGTAAATTGGGTCCGAATCACCCGGTATAATTAATACTAGATATGTTATATTCACCTGGTAGTAACAGATGTGCAAATACTCGTAAGGCTTCCGCTCCTCGAACAAATTCACCGTCTCGCCACTGACGACGTAATTCTCCAAAATCTCCGGGCTCTCCTTCTCGCATTCCATGATACACCAGGTCTGCCGCACCGCCCTCTCGAAGAACAGCAGATTGTCGATATCGACGGGATACAGCGGCTCCGAAGACTCCGCCCGGTTCTTGCACTTCAGCCGGCAGTCCTTCAGCTTTTTCCGGTACACCCTGTACACGTCGAGCGCCTTTTCGAAGTTGGCCACGCATTTCTTCCAGTCGTTCTCCAAGTAGGATTCCACGCCGTTTTCGTACCATTGGACGCACGTTTTCGACGAGTTGGCGGCTTCCGAAAAAACATGTGGCGCGAAACAAATGATAAGAACGAGTAGCGCACGCATAGTCGCGGCCATCGTTGATCGGGTACGCTGGCCGGAGTTGACTGATCGTAACGACGCGGGTCCTCGCCTCCAGATTCGTCATTGTTTCAGACTTTCAGCCTACTCTGTCGTGCGGGTCTGCGAGTCAGAGGCGTATCTGAAAGTATTTTCCATCACTTTGAATTTTTTTAATTTTGTAAGTCAGGAAAACCTCTTTCGGCAAGGAGTTCCAAAGCTCAGCTGTTCTATCGAAAACAGATCCCTGAGCAAGAGATGTTCGGCAGGTCTCTAAGTCCACAACGAAGGGGAGGGAATTCTGTACTCGTCGAGTCATCCGTGTAGATATTGACAAGGGTGGAACGATTGATAACCCCTAAATGTCTTCTATCTGCCAGTTTTCATTGCCAATATTGAAAGATAGCGCTGAATGTTACCAAGAATATTTCCATCGTATGTTAAAAATCCCATATGAAGCGGGACATTTCAGATCAATCACAGCGATAAATTCCCGGCGGGACATTTTTGGGCTGGTAAATACCCGGTAGGTATCGAAAAATACCCGCTCGGTCCGTGTATCTATAGTAACGATTGTTAAAATGTACATTTGTCATCTTGACAGGCATGAATACTGAATTTTAAACGTCGCTGTTTCAACTCCGGAAATATCCTACCGAATTACACTCGTGCATCAAAATAAACCTGATAATTTTCCATTCAAGCATGTTGTCAGTTAAAAAACTGCATTCGGTTATTTTCATATTTTGCTAAAAGAGCTGTCCTCCTCCTTCGGACTCTTTCTACAAAATATGAAAATAAACTCATGCAGTTTTTAGACAATATGCTTTCATGGAAAATTATCGATAATTTTGAAGCACTTGTGTAATTATCCCCGATAATTGATACATTTATAGTGACGGCGCATATTTTGTATCAAATATCAATTTTGCATACGTAGACATCAAATGAGTGAAAGCTGCAACAATAACATTACGTTATATGTTGTATCTGACTCCAGAACATAAATTCATATTCATCACATTCCCACAGCAAAGATGTCGATATTGAAATATGTTTGTAATCTAGGAGAATAGAACTTTTCCTAGAGATCAATTACCCTAACACCAAACTGATATTTTTGCACTCGATGCGTGTTTATAGGTTAGGTTAATTCAAAACCTAATTTTCCACTGCTGATAGCTATCTTCTGACCAATTTAAACTGTGCTGTATGTAAATTTATCATTTTTTTTATATGCAGATCCACACGAAAGGAAATCCCTGTAATGTTCAAAGAACACCGCGTGAATCAAGGGACAGGAGATACGAATAAACATTCACTTGAATTTTTGAATTTTGTAAGCCTCAGGAAAGACCTCTTTCGGCAAGGATTTCCAAAACTCAGCTGTTCTATCGAAAAAAGATCCCTGAGCAAGAGAGGTTCGACAGGTCTCTAAGTTCACAACAAAGGGGAGGGAATTCTGTACTCGTCGAGTCATCCGTATAGATGTTGCCAAGGGTGGAACGATTGATAGCAACCAACAGTCGAATCGAACTGGTTATAAATAATTGGTTTGATGACCACTAAATGTCATCTATCTGTCAGTTTTCATTGCCAATATTGAAAGATAGCGCTGAATGTTACCAGGATAAACGCCTGCGTTTATTTACAACTAATATATTATTTCAGTCATTTTAAATTTTGATAATTGTAATGAGTGCGTATCACTACGTCGAATTCCCATTACGCCGAATTCCCACTACGTCGAATTCCCATTACGCCGAATTCCCACTACGTCGAAAAGCATCCCCACCACTTACGTCACCAAAACACGATCGTTATCGAAGCTGGATCCCATTCGACGTAATGGGAATTCGACGTAATGGGAATTCGACGTAGTGATACGCACTCGCAAAATTTACCGGATATTCTGCAATTTCCTGTTAACCCAATCTGACTTAACCTAACTAACCTAACCTAAAAGAAGGATGAATTTCGCTGTGCTGTTGATATTGAAAGTGCATGGTGTGGCACTACGCCGAATTCCCATTACGCCGAATTCCCATTACGCCGAATTCCCATTACGCCGAATTCCCATTACGTCGAATGGGATCCAGCTTCGATAACGATCGTGTTTTGGTGACGTAAGTGGTGGGGATGCTTTTCGACGTAGTGGGAATTCGGCGTAATGGGAATTCGACATAGTGGGAATTCGACGTAATGGGAATTCGACGTAGTGACACGTCCCGATTGTATGAATTCACTATTCATACTATTCCTGATTACTTCAGATTCGAAAAATAATTGAAATATACGAAATTATCATTCTTCACATGATGCCACCACATATTTGTAGTTTGTGGCAACGAATTTCCCATAGGAATAACTTAGTCGCTACAACTTATCGCATCAAAAAAATTCATGCAACTTGAAAAACTTGCATCAAAACATGCAACTTCCATCAGTTGAAGCGACAAATTGCATCCTGGAAATAGGATTCAGGCTGTGTCGCTGACATAACACAGTTTCCCATACACCTTAAATGCCACGACAATGGGTATACAGGGTGTTATTTAAGTAAAAAGAAAACGTCTTTCCTCAATTTTTCCATAATCCTCCAGACGATTTCCTTGGAATTTGGCGGTGGTATTTATTTTACCGAGGGGCTGGTTTGGACATAGCTTGATTGAAATCATTATGTCCAGTGGCGTCCGGAAGGTACCTTCACCAATATTTTTTACCAAAAAAATGTGCGTCACTGATTTTTGGCAATTTTTGGATTTTTTTTTGTAACTTGCTCTGTTTTTGGACATGCAATAAAAGTATTTAAATTTTTTTTGTCAAAAACATCAAGAAAAATTATAAAGTTGTGGTTTCAGTAGCTCAATACGGAAAAAATACAAAATCCGCAAGAGACCAGTTTTTTTAGTCGACTTTGAGATATACGTAAGTTGCTGACTAACTGAATGTGTTCCATTCATATTATTATTCATCATAAGTCTGCCCTCCTACACTTGTATAGATGCCAATAATTTTTTCAGCTTGTGGTAGTTGAGGAACTCTTATTTTGTTACTAATTTTTATTGGTACCTAATATTTCGGTCGCTATGAGCACTTTTTTTTGTGGAACTCACTTAATTCGGTCTCCTCTACAAAAAATCCTCACGACAGTTTCGGCGGTCTCGTATATTTTCAGAGATACAGCTCTATTTTGTTGTGAAACTTCACAATTTTTCACATCAAATTTCTCTTGTTTGAACACACAAAATGTGCCCTTCTTCTCATCAAAACATCACACAAATCTTTAATTACTCGTTTTTAACAGTTTTAAGCAGACAAAACTATTATTGTTTCAAAAAAATATTATCCTTCTTCGAAGGTCAACATAAATATGTTCAGTTTTCAACAATAACAATGACGGCGGTAACGCCGGCAACATCGCAAATAAATCAGTATTGAGCTTTGACGTTTCAACAAAATCTTGACGTAGTGAGAAAAAATAGTTATTTGTTTTACTAGGCATAAAAGCACAAGATTTAATGCCGCGGCTGGTGTTTCATAGCCGGAGCGTAGCGACGGCGTTATCAAATCTTCCCAACCATTTAGGCAGTCTTAAATTACCTACACATAGTTTCTTGCACCCGCAAATGTGAAACATATAATTTCTTCTTCAAATTTGTTCCAATTCCACGCAAAATCGACTTTTTCATATTCAAATTGCGTTCCATTATCAACATTCAAATAACTAAATTATTTTATCAAAGGTAACTGTGCCCTGCGTTACTATGTTTACCGCTGATGACGTTTGTTGAATATGTTTGTTTACTGTTTACTTTGTCATTGTCAATTTTGAAAAGTTGTCATGTTAGAAATGGATTGACTGCAAGTGAGGATGAATTGATGCAATTAACACCACCTGAGATAAGAGACCAGTTTATTATAATCAGCATCATTTTGAGTTTTCTTAATGTCATTGTCAATTTTAATAACCAGTTTGATTTAAATTATTACTTGGAAGGTTGCCTAGCAACGAACTTTTTCTGCCTAGGCAGTAAAAGTGGACTTTTTCTGCCAAGGCATTAAAAGTACAACTTCTAAGCCTGCCAAGTGTCATTAAAAGGCCGCTTTTAATGTCATTTGGAGAAAAATAATTTTTTGAAACAATAACGGTTTTGTCTGCTTAAAATTGTTGAAAACAAGTGAATAAGGAATTATATGATTTTTTTTATAAAGAAAAGGATAAATTTTGTGTGTTCAAACAACAGAAATTTGTTGTGAAAAATTATGAAATTCAACAACAAAATGGACTTGTATCTCCTAAAATATAAGAGACCACCGAAACTGTTATGAGGATTTTTTGTAAAGGAGACCACGTAAGCTCCACAAAAAAAATTGAAATAAAACAAGGTGTGAGCACCTGAGCGACTGAGCTATTTATTAAGATGGATTCATACAGCCCCATTTATAAAGTAACAATGAACAAGTAGCGATTAACAATTATCAAGTAGAAAGTAATGAAAAAGAAGGCATTCATGCACCTAAATTTAACAATGATCAAAGCTTGTGGAAGGGGATCAACTTCAACCTTACATAAACTTTGGAGTAGCATTTTTTATTCATTTTTATATACCCCAGCTTCGTTTTGGAGAGTTGAAGATTGAAATTGAAAAATCATTGTTTTCCTGTACACCAGAATCGCATCCACAGTTTCGATTTCAACTCGCTCACATTCCATGAAAGGAAAAACAATCGCGAAATACAAATCATTTGAAGAAAAAATGGGTTATGATCATATAATCCGTCATAACCTGCAGATAGAGATACATATAAAATGAACCCCTCTAAATCTGTCAGTATGCTTTTCGGTTCTAAGAAAAAGTGTAACCTGATATCACAACAGTTTAGCGTTAATCTTGCAGAAAACCGCCTTCCATGGGTCAACGAAACCAAAAATTTGGGTCTATGGCTTGACTCAGAGCTGAGGTTTACTAAACACGTCAGTATTCTCTGTCAGAGCTCATATAATGTTTTGAGACAATTATATCCGAATCGCGACATTTTACCAACCAAACTTAAATTGGAATTATGTCAGGCTCTTGTGATTTCCAAACTCTCATACTGCGACAGCATTTATGGCCCAGCACTATTGCAGGTTGATGCCAACCGATTACAACGAATACAAAATTCCTGTATTCGTTTTTCATATGGAGTACGTAAATTCGACAGCATTAGCGCCAAATATAAAGAGTCTGGATGGCTCAAACTGGAAACTTTGCGTAGTCTCCATCTCCTCACGATTACTCATAAAGTACTGACGACAGGTAAGCCTTCCTATCTACGAAATAGGCTGATCACTTTCCGTAATTTCAACCAGGTGAACACACGAAAAAATAACTTGCTCGTAATACCTAGACATTCCACTGCTGCATTCACACGAAGTTTTTCATACAATGCATCAAAGTTTTACAATTTACTTCCTCCCGAATTCTGGAACTACTCCCTCTATAATTTTAAGAAAAAATTGAAAGAAACTCCGCACCTTCTCTAGACCATCTCTCAATAATTGCCCTGACCGCTTATATAGAATTATTGTTCATTCAAATATTGATGTATGCAAGCTTCAAGCAGATGATACAATTTTTTTTCTTCATGTACAACAATGGCATAACTAAATAGTGTTGAATATCAATATACTGATATTCGTTAACCTTGATTCAATTATACATGTTCTCTCTCTAATTTGTAGTTGCCTCTCCGGTTGAGTTGAAAAGCAGCTTTAGCTGACACTTCGCCCTTTCATCAACTTCACCAGTTATCTCTCCATCTTATATAATTGTGATGATAATATGTACGTTGATGAATAAAGACGATTATTATTATTATTATTATTATTATTATTATTATTATTATTTAACGATTAAAGTAAGAAATTCAAAAGTTGGCCAACTCTTACTTGTTACTTGTTGATTGATAGTTGATAATTTGGTTGCATGATTCATCTACAGTAAATTAGGCAGTTCAACTCATCATTGATAATAATTGTTACTTGCTGATTGAAGCTGCATGAATGTACCTTCACTAAAACATAACTTGATATTCGATCGACTGTGATGACTAGCGCAGTACACAGGCATCCAAACACCCGCTACCTTTCCGACACGCCAGCCCGCTAGATCAGGTGAATCCGGCGGTAGACGGCGCGCATTCATAATCAGTACACGCGGGCACGCGCCAATCGCCAGCCCCGCGTTTGTTCAACGGGAATCGGGAAGCAAAACACGCCAGTTTCAGTTTCGCTCGCCGGGTTGCCGTGCGTCGTCCGTCGCAGTGTGCCTCCGGAACGGGGAACGACTCTCAACTGTTTCTTCAACCGTTTTCGTAGCCCGCCATGGCAACTACACTTCTCAGTGGAGGTTATGGTCCGTGTTTACACGATTTTACGAGGGTGAGTATCGGGTTATTATGCGAAATATGTTTGTAATGTAGGCTCGTCGATACTGTTTGTTTTTGTTCTGTACATCCGTGGTGTCGGTGAATATCCGGATGTGGAGTGGATTCAAGAGGTGCCGGGATTTATATGTGGAGGAAATGATGTATTGAAAGTTGAGTGGTTTGTTGTTTGTATGCCGCTTGTACTTTGTACAGGGTGGAACTGTTTGTTGTAAAGGTAATCAGTTAGGCCGGATCAGGAAGATATCGAAAAAAAAACAACCCGAAATTCTTGCTGGTCAACCATAGAATAGAGCTGAAAAATACTTACAAAAAAGTGGAACATTCAACCTGCGTGAATCAAATGTATGGTTATTTCTGTCCAGTCTTTCGAAAACAGATCCATATGTCTCATGGTAAAAGTTGTTGAACAAGAATATATGTTGGTACACACAAACTGTTAATAACTTTGGACATTCATAAAATAGTATCACCAACTTTGTGATATAAACGATGGTAAGATGTTGTGGACAATGATTCGATTGGTTGAGAATGTACCATAACGTGTTCGTGTGTTTCATACCTATAGGAGAAACAACTGAATGGCAGCACTGCAATTTCTCGTCCATAAGCTTATAAAATCCATAGAAAGATCACTACGACAATTAAAGAAAAATGATCAGGTACATAGCTGAAGTGAACGATTTCAACCCAGAGATTGTAGATGAGATCATTGGAAAATAGAAATTCAGGAGAGAAAAGATGAGAGTACTAAAATGTTCATATTAATTCCGTATGAACCTCAGTATAATAGAGGACTTGAAGATGAATCCATGGAATAAATATGAAAGTTTCATATAACTCCTTATAAACCACAACTCCTTGATAACCCAAAAAATAAATTATAATTCACAGAATAGTCGGAAATATATGAAATCAGTTTTCAAGTTTGCAACAATATATACATTGGCCAGAGTCGACCAGCTATAAAAACCCGCTTCAAGAAACATTATGCAAACATTATACACAGAAGAATAGAAAAGTCCAGTGTCGCCCAGGACTAGTCTAGAAGAAGCAGTTTATGAAAATAGTGACAAAGGACCTATCCTTTTCAGCTCACTATTCAGTTTATTACTGAGAATTAAATTAGAGTAGCAGGAGTAGTTGTGTAGATTGTGAAATATATAAATAACAGATCAAGTATAAATTTTCCTCTCCTGGAGATGCTAACTTTGTGAGCGAAACCTCTTTCTAGAGGAAATAGTATCAGTTTGCCCACTGACTATGTCAAGTGTTGATGTTAGGTGGTTGATCCTTACCAAAAGTTCCAGCAATAATCAGAGGTGAGATATATATATATATATATATATATATATATATATATATATATATAAAGAAAATGTGTTTTTTTCTATAAAGAGATATGTAAGGGAAGTGATAAATAAATTATCTAATTCTCTCTTCTCTCTCTCTTTTTTTTCAATTCGATATAC
This sequence comes from Zygogramma bicolorata, assembly GCA_032362365.1. Lineage (NCBI taxonomy): Eukaryota > Metazoa > Arthropoda > Insecta > Coleoptera > Chrysomelidae > Zygogramma > Zygogramma bicolorata. Next base: position 835,022 of record JAVJAQ010005627.1, read on the forward strand.
CCCCCCCACAATATCTCTCTCTTTTTTTCTTTTTTTTCCCCCCCCTGTGGGTTGGTTTGTTCTCCCCCTCATATATATATATAAAAAAAAAAAAATATATATGGTGTGCATACTCACCGATATCCATCAAGCTCTGCTAGTCTTGAGGAAGCCACCTGTCACATCAAAGCTAGAATAAAAAGACCATCATGATCTAGTTGAGACTCTTAGAGCAACTCTATCACTATGAATTTTACCAAGAAGCATGGTCAATAACGTAACGACCGAGGTAAGGGCTCTAAGCAAGAAAGTTGCTGATCTCAAGTCCCTTGTACCGAATCATTATAATGGCGTCAAAGAACACCCATCGCTACTTTGAATGACACTGGGATGTAACTAACAACTTTAGGGGATATCGGTGATCTGAGTATACTGTTGGTTACTACAGCCCCTCGTGACTATTGGGCTAGGTGACTTAGCTTTTTGCAGCGGCTATGAGTGGGAAAATGAAATTTTAGAGAATGCCATGTGTCCTGGATAGATATCGAGAGGAAAATCTATACTCAGCGACTACCTACTTATCGACTCAAGGGTGGATATCTCTTGCAAAGGTTAACAACGTTATGGCTGAATAGGTCACAGTAGCCTTCGTAGAAGAAGCAGAATGTGTCTCATGAAGCTATGCCCACCTCCAGATCAGAGATGGCTGTCTCTAGTTCGAACAAGCAACAACCAATTCACATACACACTTACTATATGTGATGATCAAACTTACGTACAGCACAGTGTACGCCAGGTCTGAAAGGGTTAACACTACATTTACTTTTTACATTTGGATTAACAATAAAGGGCTAGATGCTTTTTCAAAATTGTGTGGTAAATGGAACACATTCCAATGCCAATACCCCCTTTTCACATACATACACACACACCTCCACATCCAGAAGATACAAATCTGATGAATGTTTGTGCACTCTCAGGGATTTTTATAAAACTCAACACTATTGATCAACACCTGAAACTGGCCGAGGGCTGAGGTTTTGAAGAAATTACCATCTTCATAGAAACTAAATGAAAGATTGAAAGAAGCCTTGACGGAAGGTTCTTTCCAATCCAGAATTGAGTGCAGCAACAGCAAATGAAAATTTTCATTCTCTTGGCACTCTTGATGTTGAAATCCATTTAACCGATAAAAATATTGCTTTTGATGTATTCACCTTGATAAAGCAAATTACCAACAGCGATCTCAAAGCGGTGAAATTAAATGAAATTATACTAGTTCAGAAGTTGTGCCATAAATATAAAATAATTGGGTGCCATTGTCATACTTAGTGACTCACAATAACAGGAAAACCATAATTTGTCGAATGTGTCTGTGGATTGGCGATAATACCGTTTACACTGTGATATTTCTAAAAGCTGGAATACCCATTTCGATACAGCTAGCTCCAGCATTTTTTCCCAAGAACGATCCAATACCATACGTACGCCCTGAGAATTGTAAGAGATAAATGGGCATTTTTTCAACTCAAATTCTGTTATTTTCAAGCTCCAACGATCGGCAAATCATCAGCAGATGAAAATGCACGTATGTTTTGATTTATAATGATTCATTTAAAAGCAATGAATTGCCTTTACTATGTGGTAGATCATCATGTAAAATGTCTGCTGATTACCTAGATAGAGAAATTGAAATAATCGTGCAGATAGGACAAAATAATGGTATCAACGCATGCACAATCCAGAAAATAAAGCCTCAAGTTTACTTACAATCCAGATCAAACAATCAGAACCTGGAAAATTTGTAATCTCAACATATTTTGGAAAAAGAACTGGGATTATTGCGGGATTTTTTGCCAATGCCACATCCCTGTTCATATAATTTCCTTGTCAAAGCCAAAAATTGACAAAATGGAGAATTCTGGAGTTTATAAGCTCAAGTGTCCGGAATGTGATAGCGTTTACGTGGGGCAGTGTGGCAGAAATTTTTCAAAAAGGTATATGGAACATGAGATATTCTTGGGACTAGGTAAAAATAATTCAACATTTGCAAACCTTGGAATGCAATCACAAGTTCCCGAATCTGAACAATACGGAGCGAAATATAGTCATTAATGACCATTACCGACAATGGGGATATAGTTATTATACTTAAAGTGAAGAATAAAGTTTCCGTATATAAATGTTATGAAATTTTTACCCCTCGAACAATGTCGGGTTGAGAGAAACTTCAGCAGATTAAGAATAATCTCTGTAATACACGTTCCTATTAGCAATGATCCCTCTTGTGACTTGCTTGGATGATATGTCAGCTGAGAGCTAACTCGAACTTCCAGTCGGATAAGCCTTGGGGGCAAATCTACTGAATTCAGTTGTGCACGACCGTTCTTAGATTATCATAAGAACCCCTCTGAATGTTCCTTATGAATTCGAATAACCCACTGAGGATATTTCTCTATTGTTGCTGAAATTCATACACGAAATTACTTCAATTCCGAACAGGCTATTGGAACCTTTTGAATAAATATTTGCAGAGTGTAATATATAACTGAACGGTAACGCTTATAACTACGGCGCTGCATAATTGAAAAAATCGGAAGAACGTTAGCTGTTGCAGTCGACATTTCAAAAACGTATGATCAAGTTTGGCAACGGGGTCTCTTTTCTAAACTGCCGTCTCATGGTTTACCGCCTCAATTGCCTCAACTTTATTGAAGAGTTTCTCGGCTGATATGTCTTTATATAGTTGTTCCACAGGGTTCCCTTCTAGCGCCCACTTTTTTTCTGGTTATATCAATGATTTGCTGGAAAAAATATCTTGTTCAGTGAAAGTTTTGCGGATGAAAATACTCCTCATACTAGTTTCTCTTCCAGAGTCCCTATATCAGTACGAGAAAAAAAAAATCAGAGGGGATTTAGCGTCAATAATACTAACGATTACTTGGCGAAAAAATAGAATGGGGTAACATCAACTTGATGAAATTTAATGCCGGGAATTCTCAGGCATGTCTCTTTTCAAAGAAAGCCTGTTCATCTTCATTCAGTATTTAGATGTCAGGAACAACTAGTCCAAAAACTTGGATTTCTATTTCCATCCCTCCTTTGGAGCTGGGAGACCTGTCGAACCTTTTTTGCAAAGGGAGCTTTTTTCAATAGAACAACTGAAATTTGGAACCCCTTACCGAAGGAGGTTTACAAACTTCAAAAATGTAAAGTTAATGTTAACTCGTATCTCCTGTTCCCTGATTCACGCGGTGTTCTTTGAACATTATAGTGCTTTCTTTTCGTGTGAATCTATATATACGAAAAAATGCATTAGGTTCTATGAAATGCATGGAAAGGGTTCGCCTGATCTCGTTACATTAACTGAAGATACTGTGATGTACAATTCTGATAGTTTTCGATTTGTGTTCACTAATCCTAGCGCATTCATCTAGGCTATAATGTGATGTTCTTTGAAACGATTCTCAATAGATTGCAACCTCTGACCAACATAAGGCTAAAGTTATTCCAACCGATTTCGTATAATCTACACACAATCGTTATTTCCGTTTATTTTTTTATCACGGTCACGATTACTTCACCAAAACAAAACAAACCGATTACTCCGCACTCTTCACGTGACTGCAAGTTAACCTCGTAAAGAGTAATTGTTCACGACCCGACCATTCCATCTGTCTTTTTGACGGCTCCCTTATAATTTATATAATGAACTTTCGTAACTTTTGCGCTACGATGAGTATTTGTCAAAGCCGTACCGTGGAATTCTCCGGCATTCCGTAATTCACTTCCAACTATGGCGCTGCAGAATTAAGTATTGATTTTAATTTAATTCGAATCCATGAAATGCATGGAAAGGGTTCGCCTAATCTCATTACCTTAAAAAAGAGATTACGGAGGTTATACTGGAATTGTGCCTGCAAGACGAAGTATAAATAATTCACTGTGGAACATCGTCCTCTAATTTGTTTAATGTTTTTTTCTGGATTAGAGGTGACGCAAGATTTGCCGTGCTTTTGAGGAGCTTAGGGGATGATTCGGAAGGGATGAGAAGAATCCTTTTTTCTGAATCGCGATTTTTCGATCCTATTTTCATCGGAAATATTTCTTTCTTTCCTGGTATCAGTGTGAAATTCAGGTGGTTTATGTGGTATAAGGATTACTCTCAGTCGAAAAAGGTTATATTTGGAGCGATTTCGTAAATGTCAAACGATTGATAAGGGTCGATTTAATTGTGAAAGAATATTCGTGATTCATTTGAAAAAATCACTGGATTTTCATCAAAACATTAACTCTCCAGGGCTTAAAATAACCACGGATCAACCGATTTCATTCAAATTTGGTTTCCTTGGGTGGGAAATGTTGAGAATCACAAATTTAGGATCAATTTTACCGGAAAACATTCTTCAGATGAGTTACCGGCACGTTTTCGAAGAAATATGCCACTCGGTTATATTCAGAACAAGTTTTTGAATGCCATTTGTTTCAGCAAGGTGGATTTTATTTTTAAGAAATAACTGCTACGTGATTTGAGTTGCTGAACACGAATCTGAGGTCGAAACGCGGCGCTCTCCTTTCTTTCCGAATTTATGGCTCTTCAAAGAGTTGAAAAAAGACATTTTCAACACTTTTCTTCCCCAAAAAACCTTCACGCCTTATTACACCATTTTCTCTACTTCTCTATCAAATAATGAGCATTTTTCACTGGAAAACTAGAAAAATAAATCCTGATACGATTTTGCATCGCGATGCGAAACGCGTTCAATAGTTTTTTTAACCTCGAAATCGTATTGGGATTTATTTTTTCGATACTAGTAGTGAAAAATAATCATAATTCAGTAAGATATTGATGGGGGTAAACTTAGTTCTGAAGTGGCATCTGACGGATCAAAACGGGTGTGGACCTATCGTTTTTTATCCAAACAAGGCGGTTATGCCTTCTTCCGACCTTTGAAGGGTCATAAATTCGGAACGAAGGAAAAACGCCGCGTTTTGACTTCAGATTTGTGTTCAGCGGCTCAAAAAACGTAATAGGGTTCAATCATTTTTCAAAAGGCTCGGGCAGCAGAATCACAGACTTTTACTGCAAAAAGTTTGAAATTACGAATCAAAAATCAATTTTACCAAAAAAAAAATTTATGAGTATCCAGGCACGATTTTGAAAAAAATTGCCTCTCGGTTGTAAACGGTTTTATTCATTTGTTTCGCAAACTTACTCGCCTACGGCATCGTGCTCAAACTTCGTGCTCGTGCGATATGGCCACCATATTCACTCTTGTTTATTCGTATTCCAAGCAATGCAAAAATAAGAAAACAATGGTGAAGAAAAGGGATAATGTATGTAGGTATTCAGCTGTGGAATATCAATTTCCAAAATACTTCTTCACTCTGGGCATTTATGAATACCAATCCATATTATGGACTAGAATATATTATGTAAGATAATGATTATCTTGCAGCTTTTACTCCTGTGATCTCTGCTTCGGAAAATCAGGATTTGATGCAAAATATGCTGTCATTTTGTGTCCTCTGACGTGATATTCCTTTTCGACCAATGGTTTCGTGAATTTCTCCTTCCTAATTCTCCACTTTTGTTAAAATATTTTATGTGCGTTCGAATAATAACTGAATTGAATTTATTTCTCATGATGCGATAATAACAATAATTCGAAATGCCGATGCAGGCATATACAAACACTATCGATCCAAGAGCACCAGATCGGTAGAAGCTCCCAGGTCTCATTCCATTATTCATTGTTTACAGTTTTTTTTTCAAATTGTGCAGTAAAATATGAAACAGTTTATCATCATCTCTCGCGATATATCCCCGACAGGTCAACATTTCATACACGCGCTGGAAACCTGCCCTACTTTATTATTGCGGGTTCATACTAGGAAAGCACGTTTGCAATGGGCATGGGATTCCAAGAGAAGCGATACTCCCTCTGGATAAAAAAGTTTCTATCAAGTTCAAGGTGGTGGAGTTTTGTTGAAGTTATGGTCGAAGCGGCGATGTTGTGAATTTTGAAATACGATTGAAATGATAACTAGTATGTTTATTAACCACAAATCATGGTTAATATTGATAGAAAGTAAGCACACATTAGAAACGAATATTTCCCTCTTATATAAAATGTCCCATGAGAGCAATGCAATCATCGAAAACTTACAGCGGTAATTGCATTGTATCAAGTCACAACACAAATGAATGTCAGATAGACTTCGAAAATAGAAAAACATTTCGCGTTTTGGTGAGTGCTCCATACAAGATATAGAGGAAAGTATGAATGAACAAAAAATAACATTTCTTTGAGAATGTCTTTATTCGTGAAATATTCCAATGAATTACATTCGTGCATAAAAATGACCAGATAATTTTGCATTCAAGTGTGATATCTTATACAAATTACATTCGGTTATTTTCATATTTTGACGAAAGTGCCCGAGTCCGAAGGACGAAAAAACTCTTGCTATTTTCAGAAATCATGCTTTCTTGCAAAATTATCGGTAATTTTTATGCACTCGTGCAATTATAACCGATATTAATCGCTTACCAAATACTGACGGATTTGAATTGTCAAACAGTGTCAAAATCCTAACCTTGATTAGAAATAGTTGTAAAAGTGGTCCCAATCACATAAACCTATAACTGCCCACACAATAAAATGGCAGCACTGCAATTTCTCGTCCATAGGCTTATAACATTTCCTGTGAAGAAGTATAAGAACGACAATGCAAAGATAGAGACTAGACACGTGGGTGAAGTGAACGGTTTCAACCTAGAGATAGTAGATGAGATAATTAGAGTAAGTAAATCTTCGACTTCTCGAAAGATGTGAGTGGTAATTCCATAGTAATTCCATATAAATCTACCGTAGAGGACTCGATCAGATATTCAAGAGATGAATTATGAATTATAGAATCAGTTGTCAGGATTTCAACAATGAATACATCGGCCAGAGACGACGAGCTATAAAAACCTGCTGCAAAGAACATTGTCACACATGTCTTTGATTTTTGGTAGCAAATTCAAATAATTTTTTTGTTCATACGAAGTAGTTTTTTTGTTTTATTCCGCTGATTACCTTTTTCCAGACGAAAATATTTTCTGTTTTGGGAAATGATGAGCCTCTCGATTTTGTATGAAACTATGTATTGTTTATTCTTCGATTTATACGAAATGAAAATCTATATGATGCGAATCTAGTAAGATGTGTGAGAGGGATTCTTACCCATTTTAATTTTGAAGGTTATGATTCTCGAGGAATATTTTTTTAATTGTAAGCTCCCTCGAGCAGACTAAAAAAAACCCTTTTTTAATCCTGCTTGAGGAAGCTGAGTATTATATAGCGAAACACGTGTCGTGGTTTTGTAAACCCGTTTTATTTAATGAAGCATTCTTGGAAACATCTATAAGAGGAATATAAATCAGTGACTTCTTTGAGTTGTTCTATAAGAAAAAGAGGGAAGTATCATCGACAAGACGTATTATAATGTTGATTGGTTTATTATAGTATAGGTTCAAGCTTGCATAGTCAGTTATACTTTTTAGAGGAATGTCAGGACAATAATGCATAAATAGTGCTTGGTTTATCTGTGGTTTATGATTAAATGAAATGATCTCATTGTTTATAAGGAGTATATCTGAAGAATGAATGTCACGTAGAAAAATATTTCACAACATTTGAGTGACCTCTCAATGTTCAGGTTTATTGCACAATATTGGTATATGCGCGTTTTTCTGGGTGGACATGAGCAAGCACTGTGCTTGGTTGCAACATTGTATGATATATGCTTGGTTACTTAATGGTTCACGGTTATGTAACGATCCAATCGTTTGTCTTGAAGAATATTGTCCAGCAGGTATCGTATCGCCCCAAAATCATATTGCGTTCCTCAATAAATCTCTAAACGCGTTGGCATATGGTACATTAATGAGAAATTCCCATTTTTCTTGGCTATTATGCGGAAGCGTTTTGTGCTACAATGGAGACTGTACATGCTTGAAATAATTCGTGCAATATTGAATTATTTGTATATGTGCGGACAATATTGTATGAAATATGGTTCGTTAACACACACATATTGTGCTGCCCAAGACGCTTAGATATATTGCACAATATCGAATATTGCTCTTTATTCTGTGTGTATGAAAAGCAAGGCTTGTTTGTAGTTAGTGGAGATATGAGATGATTGCATCGTTTGTGGTAAAAAATATTGTGCTCTGAAGTATAACCCAGTGATAAGTGTGCCACTCTGGACGCCTAGGTATATTACCCAGTATTGAATATTGCACGTTATTTTCTGTGTGTATCCTCAATTGTCGAATGACGATTATTCCCGTTTGCAATATTTAATAAATTGTATATCTGCGGACAATATTGCATGAAATATGATCTGTTAAATGGTTCGTTTATATATAAAATGTTCGCGCCGTATATGTGAAAAATGTTGTGTGCTGTATTATATGGTACAATACCATATTGTGACACCCAAGACGCTTAGGTATATTGCACATTATCGAATATTGCCCTCAATTTTGTGTGTATACAAGGCAAGGCTTGTTAGTAGTTTGTGGAGATATGAAATATGAACTCTCGATGCTTAGGTATGTAACACAGTATTGAAAATTGCCCGTTATTTTGGGTGTATGCACAAATATCGAATGACGATTGTTTCTGTTTGCAATGTTGAATAAATTGTATATGTTCGGACAATATTGCATGAAATATGTTCTGTTAAATGGTTCGTTTGTATGTAAAATGTTCGCGCCGTATGTGTGAAAAATGTTGTGTGCTGTATTATATGGCACAACACCATATTGTGCCACCCAAGATACTTAGGTATACTGCACGGTAACGAATATTGCCCATTATTTTTTGTGTATGCTAGGCAAGGCTTGTTAGTAGTTCGTGGGGATATGAAATGATTATATCGTGTGTTGAAAAATATTGTGCTCTAATGTATAACTCTAGACGCCTAGATGTTGTAAAAAAAATTGTAAAATTTCTCGTTCCGTTAACCAGCTGACGAACGTCAACCCTCAGAAGTCGAAACTTGTGCAAGCAATGGATCAACGAGGCCTTACCTTTTAACGTGCAATTACCCAGCACAATAGCCCGGCGAGGATTTGAACCCCGGCCTTCCGCTTGATAGGCAGATATGCTAACCACTACACTACCGAGACCACATATATAACACATCATTGAATATTGCCCGTTATTTCGTGTATGTATACGCAAATATCGAATAACGATTGTTCCAGTTTGCAATATTGAATGATTTGTTCGTGTAGGAACAATATTGATCGTCGTCGGGTGGGTCCCTTTCAGGGAACGACCGATGCCGTAGCAAAAGCGTCGCCGAAATATTTATGGAACTGAATTTCAGAAACGGGTTCCGTCCACCCAAATTAAAATTGTCAGGGCTCGGAGTGCTGGAAAACAATTCTCGTTTTTCAGAAACGCGCTCTAATGAACCGTGAATCGATGGAACACTGTTCCCTTTGCGAACGCATTTGTTTTCGGGGCTTTTCCAAAACGTGATTGATGCGCAGCGCTGCAGCAGAATTCTTCCGTTAACACCGTCATGAAATAAAAACTAATGCGAGTTTTATTTGTTTCGCCGTATGCCGGGACGCGAACCGCGGAAAAAACGGATACAAATCGACTTTATCGACGCGTTCGACAGGACAGCAATTAGCAGATTTGAGTGATAATCAAATGCCGAACAGAATTCAAAGTGCGCCGATGTTTTTTCGCATTTGTTCATGAATATGTGAACGTGAATTGGGATGATGAAAGATTGTAGCATCAAGCCCCATACATCGTGTGATTTTCCCACACTGTACTCTGTTATACAAGGTGTTGTTTGGGAACGTGAACGAGCGTACGAATCATAAAAATTCTATATGTAACTGACAATATAGTCGATCAATTTTACTTCTCTCTTGGGAAAGAGGAAATCAAAAAAAGCATCCAGAACATCTTCACTACTTCAACAAATATTTATGGAACTATGTGAATAGTGCCGTTCGTCGCGAAAAAGCAGCGTATCTCAATTATGTATTGCGTCAGAAAATCTCGAGAGCTACTTGGAGCACTCTCAGATCACTAGAAGTACTTCGCAACAAAATAACTCCTGCTATCCCAATACATTTGAGTAACTTGGACTCACTCAACTTGCACTACGTCACCGTACCCAATGTCAATAAAAGCTTAGAACAAATCGGAATTGAAGAGAAATACAATATCCCTGAACTCTGACCTGTTTTAGAATTTAATAAACTAACTTCTGATAATATCCTAAAACATTTCAATGCAATCAAGAGTTATGCCATGGGATCGGATGAAATATCTCTACGAATGCTACACTTCGTGCTGCCCCGGTTGATACACCATATAACATTCATTTTTGTACACTCTCTCTCCACCAGAACATTCCCTTCTCAATGGAAACATGCTAGGGTCATACGTTTGGCAAAGTGAAACGAACCATTAGAATACTCGGACATAAGGCCTATTAGTATCCTTCCCACCATTTCGAAAGCTTTCGAAATGGAAATCAAAGAACAGATTTCAAGTTTTTCTGATCAGAAGGGATTTATTGGGGATGTTCAATCTGGTTTCCGCAAACAACAGTACTACCACCGCTTTGACTCGAATAACCGATGATATCCTCATATCACAAGATGAAGGAAAATTGGCTTGCCTTATACTGTTAGACTACAGTAAAGCCTTCGATACACTGGATCCAAAGATCTTGTGTAAGAAACTCCGATTCTTTGGTTTTCCCATTTCTGAGTAGCTATCTGACTGATAGGACACAGAGTGTAATCCTTGACAATGCTTCCTCTTTATCTCCTTTGAAAAACTTTGGAGTTCCACAAGGCTCCATCTTGGGACCACTTCTTTTTGCGCTTTATATTAGCGACAGTCAATGAGTATACATCATTATGCTGATGACACTCAGTTATATAGTATATTCCAATTTGATGAACTACAACTTGCCGAAAATGAAATCAGTCATAATTTACAATTGTTATTTGATATCTCATGCGCTCATAACCTGAAAATTAATCCAAAAAAATCGCAATGTATACTCTTCGCTCCCAAGGCTAAAAGATCCTGCGTAGAAGAATCCCTCTCAATTATTCTTGATAACGAGTTGATTCCCTTCGTTCAAGAGAGTAAAAATATTGGACTCTGGCTAGACAATGATTTCAGATTCACAAAACATGTCAACCACCTGTGCCAAGAATCCTATAATATCCTTAGGCAACTCTATCCCAGTAGACATTTATTATCTAAAAATATAAAGTTGAATCTTTGCGAGTCCTTGATCTTCTCTCGACTGGCCTATTGTGATACAATTTATGGACCAGCCCTAAAATAAACCGATTCCTTACGTTTACAACGGATACAAAATAGCTGCATCAGATTTTCTTACGGTATACGTAAGTATGACCACATAAGTGCATCTTTTCGCGAACCAGGGTGGTTGAGACTGCAATAAGTTCGAGAAATACACCTCCTCACATTGACTCATAAAATATTGCTTTCTGGTACTCCAACATATTTGCGAGAGAATTTAGTAGCGTTGTCCCATTGGGTCAATAGCAGGAATAAAAAAACGCTTCTAATTCCTAGACACCGAACTGCTATTTACACCAGAAATTTCTCTTATAATGCAGCAAAAATGTATAACACAGTGCCTGCCGAAATCAAGGACTTCACATTGAACAATTTAAAAAAAGACTGATGGCCATCTTTTACTCAAGGCAATTATCTGGTTGACAAATCGTGATACACATACCTGAACATGATTACAGTGATAGAGAGTAAAATATGAAATCAAATTCAGTTCATACTCAATATATAAATAGGAATAAAATCGTTTCCATATTGCTCGTTAATCTCTTACATACATTTGCCACGTGTATATTATTATATGACCACATAAGTGCATCTTATATACTATTTTCAATTTATAGATTTCATACATCTGTAAATTATGATGTTATTCTTGATAGTCTTTGTATTGTATTTTTGTATTATTTTGGATTCCATATCACATTTTCTTTTTTTCTTCAAAGGTTAGGTTTGAAAGCAGCTTTTTCAGCTGAACCTCGCCCTTTTATCATATTATCATATTCATACTTTTATGGACATATTGTCCTTATTTCTACTATAATATTGATGTGATGAATAAAGACATTATTATTATTATCAAATATTCAAACAATATTTACTAAACAAATAACTCTGACGAATCAGTGTATATTGACAATTGTAGAGAACCGTCATTAAATAATTCAAAATCCATTCAAGCGAATACATGAATTGAGAGATGTTTCAACCTCAACTTCAATATTCTAAAAGAGAAACACTCACTATTTACAATTCCATTTCAATACTCCAAGTTCATAGACATCAAATTGATACAGGATTACAGGATATGGGAATATAAAACAATCTCCGAATTCGCAAACTTGCACGGATGCGCGCTAGGCATTTTACTTAGTACGGTGACCGGAGCACACTTGCAACCTCAGCATATGAATCTTTATAAATAAATATTGAGGGAGGTCAAGATTTGGTATCCATTATTCAGAAATTAGTCGGTATTCATCGATCACTCTTCAGAAATGGTCTCCAGAGTATTTTTTCTTTATATTTTTTCGACTAGGTATTTGATGTTCAAAGAATTTTTTTTTTAATATTTTTTTCTAATAAACATTCAATTAAGTTTTGGAATAAGTCATTTTCATTAGTTGGGTGAAACTGCGAAAAATCCTCTCAACGCAAGCCAAGCGAGTACTGAGTTGCGACAATATCATTTTCATTCCGAAAGAAACTTTCAGTGCATGCATTTGCTAAACCCTTCTCCGTCCTTCGAGCTTTTATTTTATGGTTCTTTGACATCGGCTGATCTCGTGTGGATAAATTCACTTTGCATATAATCGCTTTCCGGGAAAAGTTTTTTCATTGAATTTCTACATCGAAGGGGACTTGCTCAGCGACCGACTATGCATAATCTGTTGACGATTTTCTACCACACGAGCCTGATTTACTAACTCATTTGAATGACGAGTTAACTCGATAGGAGAGAAGGCCAATTGAATTCAGTCAGAAAAGATTTGATGTGAGCATGGCTTTGTTTGCCATGTTGTTGACTTTCACTTTCAGGAATTTTTCATTTTGAATATTTTTTATTTAATTAATTTGATTTTGATTTATTCTTTTGATTACCAAACCAATTCTCCCTGGATCAAAAAATAGAAACTACATTTTCGAAGAAAAATTGAGAAATTCAGGATTTTTTTTAACACCCTGTATTTTGCAAACGAAGCATTACCGGACCTATGTTTATATGACATTTTTGTCTTAGAAATACTCAAAGAATCACTCCTTTTAGTTCGGCCACGTACTTGAATAACACTCTGTATAATAATGCTTATGGAAAGTGTGAAATGCGAAAAGGATAAGATTTGCTTCCCTATTCAAAAAAAAAAAGGAATGAAAAAACTTACGCTAGTGTGTCACTATTCGGTGTTTAGAAACATCTAAGATTGCAGACAGTACAAATATTCCAACCCAATATCATTATCTAATATTTAGATATCAGGAGTAACTATTTCTACTGAGTCAAGTATCTCGATGCTAGGAATTACGATCAGTGATAATCTTTCATGGAGAAACCATGTGAGATCGATCGCTAAAGGTGCTTCTCAAAAACTTGGATTTCTATTTCGTGCGAAAAAAAAATTCACTCCTTAGCTCCTACTGATACTATAAGGCTCAGATACGACCTGTCATGGAATACAGTTCTCATGTGTGGAGTTCGGCACCAAAACATTCATTGAGGCTTCTCGATTTTATTCAGAGAAAGGCGTCTTGTTGGTGATTCTTCGCTCACAGACTCGCTCACTTCATTGGAACATCGTACAAGGGTCGGAGACTTGTCTCTCTTCGATAGATACTTTCACGGTCGATGCTCTTCCGAATTGTTATCAATCGTTCCCCGCTTGGCAATATCTACACGGATGACTCGACGCGTACAGAATTCTCACCCCTTTGTTGTGAATTTGGAGACCTGTCGAACCTCTCTTGCTCAGAGATCTTTTTTCAATAGAACAGCTGAGCTTTGGAACTCCTTGTCGAGGCTTACAAACTTCAAAAATTCAAAGTGAATGTTAATTCGTATCTCCTGTCCCTTGATTCAAGCGGTGTTCTTTGAACATTACAGGGCTTTCCTTTCGTGTGAATCTGCATAAATAAAAAAAAACTATTTCTGAAGGCATTTCGAAAGTTAATAAGTCATTGACAAGGTAAAGACTTGTGATTTCAAATTAGGACCGCAGCGCCATATTCAAGAAAACTTCAACTACTAAACTAAGATGCCTAAGAAACCCTGGTGTATCTACTTATACCCGAATAATTTTGGGATAAACTTGGCGAAAACCGATTGCTTGATTTCTGGGATCGCAAAAGCTTCAGATCGCTTTCGTAGATGGCGATCAGTCATATACCATATGAAGCTTAATTTTCAGTGGAGAGGAATGTGCAACCGAATATTCTACCACTGTTTATTATTTGCCTACTGAGATTTTGACAGCGCTGACAGCCAATCAAATGCGTTTCAGAAAACGTGCATGTAACGTGGAAAACTACCGTTAACAACCTGTCAATCCTGTCACTGTCACCTGCCACGGATAATAGAGTATACGGTCGTTCAATGCCACGTCATTGACTTGTATATGTCACTGGGTAACCAATCAGAAAACATGATTGTCAGCCGGTGTCATTTTTAAACTTCAGCCCTGCTCAAATCATGTTTTCTGATTGGTTACCCAGTGACATGTACAAGTCAATGACGTGGCATTGAACGACCGTATACTCTATTATCCGTGGTCACCTGCTACCTCTACAAGTTTTAGGTGTTTTCATATCAGTTTGTAAGACTAGACCTTGATTCCGAGAAAATATATTTTGCCCATTTACCTGAGAATGTACGAAAAAGTTGCATCCTGGTAAAAAAACATGCTAGTGTATTGAAAGTGATAGACTGTCAATAAACCTCAAAGTTACGTCAATCTGACAACACCGACATTTGACAGATTTTTGAAAATGCTCATATAACGACCCCTATACAAAAATTATAAAGCTTTCGTAGTCGTCGATTGTTTTTCGCCAAGAAATTCTTAACAATATCGAATCACCAGATACACCAGGGTTTCCTATGCATCTTATACTAAACACAACTTTGACAACTATTTTTTCAAGGTTAGGACTTTGAAAATCCCAAACCGTAAAATTTTGTGAGCGATATTTCAGTTTTTAATGTTTTCTCACTTTTTAAGTGAACATTTACCATGAATTGTGCTTGATTAACGTTAGTTATAATTTTGATAATATGCCAAAATTTCAAAATGATATTGCAGCGCCACTTTGACTTCAACTATAATCACCACTTTGACAATACTTCGACATTGTTGGAAACTTTTCACCAGAGGGCTCATCGCTTATCATCAAATCTCGGCTTTTCTGTAACATTTTGAAGTTTTGAATAGTGTCACTTTATATGTCAAACTTAGAAAAATATTGTTACGAATCTCCTACCGCTCTCCTAGCGCCGGCCCTGACCAGATCGTAAATGCAGATGAGGGATCGCGTCGTAGCGAACGTCATTTTCCAGGAACCCGTAAATCGCTTGTGGAGAATTCGCAAAGATTCCTCATAGGCGTACGAAGGTATATATACGGAAGAGACTTCGTCGCGGGCGTCGCGGGCAGAGTTAGTTATTCGGAAGTTGGTATTCAGAGCAGAGTTATTCAGAGCCAAGTGGAGCGAGTTTAGTGGAGCTAAGTGGAGACAGTTTTGTTATTGCTAAGTGCAAGTAGTCGAAGTGTGGAATTTGTATAACAGAGAGTTGGTATTAGAGAGAGTTTATCAGATTGTTTAGTATAGAGCGTTGAAAAGTTAGCGGAGCAGTTTGAGTGATCGTATTTTATTGTGTTGTGGCAAAGAGTTATAATAAAGTAGTTGTAGTTGTTTGGAGTTTTATTCGACGAACCCAAGGATAAATCGTAACAATATTCATACGAAAACTCATTTAAAAATGAAAATTTCCACTCGTTTTTGGCGAGTCCCACATTTTTCCACCCTGACGATGACGCTGCGAACTCATTTTCTATCCCAATACAGCGTGTGATATTAACCCGAATGAGCCAGATGTAGGGTAACACTTATGATGCGCACTATATGTTCTGTGTGCATTCTTAGGTCACAAAATACACGTGACAAATGTCCCCTAATCATTCCTCCTTCGAAGTTCTTTCCTTCGACAATCAGGAATGTGGAAAATCCTTTCGACATCAATCTATATGCTGCGCTGCCACCAGTATATTGGCGTGGAAGATAAATCTTGACGGCAGTGAAAAATGTTTCGGAGGAACTGAAGACGGGAACTCGCAATCATTTTCATGATATGATAATGACATTTTTGCGGTTGAGCGTTTTTTCGAGGTGGTAGTTTTTGTCGATTATTTCCTTCAATGTTGAAAAAGTAGAAGTCTGGGCAATGAAAACACAGAATCGCAGCGAATATTTCGCTCATATATAAAACATCCCATAATATCAATGCAATTATCGAAAACTTACAGCGGTAATTGCATTGTATCAAGTCACCATAACAACACATTTGAAACCGTATCGCTAGACGTCAGTAAACAACTCAGATAAATGTCAGATAGACTTCAGAAATAGAAAAACATTTCGCGTTTAAGTGAGTACTCCATACAATCTATAGAGGAAAGTATGAATGAACAAAAAATAACATTTCCTTGAGAATTTCATTATTCGTGAAATATTCCAGTGAATTACATTTGTGCATGAAAATGACGAGATAATTTTTATGCACTCGTGCATTTATAATCGTATATTTCTCTCATATATAAAATGTCCCATAAGAGCAATGCAATTATCGAAAACTTACAGCGGTAATTACATTGTATCAAGTCACCATAACAACACATTTTTTTAAAAATTTTTTATTTAACGTCGGCCTATTTCCGCTTCCAAGGCCAATCACCGACGCCGGTGAGCACACTTCCCCCAACCGGAAATTTCACCGAACCCCCTGGTGTTCCAACCGGAGGTAGGGATATTCAACGAGCCCAACATCCATGGACTCGGGACCGACGGCTTAACGTCCCCTCCGAAGGACGGCATATCCTCAATATATCTTGTGCTCATTGATATATTGTCTGCGAGCTATGATATGCTACTTCGCTGCAGCTGTACGGGCTTTCGACACGGTATTTCCCTGCATGGTCGCCCATCCAAGTACTAACCGCGCTCGGCGTTGCTTAACTTCAGATATCGAATGACTGTCAGTCAACCTGAAGAGCTGGGCCATGCCCATAACAACACATTTGAAACCGTATCGCTAGACGTCAGTAAACAACGCAAATAAATGTCAGATAGACTTCAAAAATAGAAAACATTTCGCGTTTAGGTGAGTACTCCATACAATCTATAGAGGAAAGTATAAATGAACAAAAAATAACATTCCCTCGAGAATTTCATTATTCGTGAAATATTCCATTGAATTACATTTGGGCATGAAAATGACGAGGTAATTTTTATGCACTCGTACAATTATAACCGAATATTTCTCTCATATATAAAATGTCCCATAAGAGCAATGCAATTATCGAAAACTTACAGCGGTAATTGCATTGTATCATGTCACCATAACAACACATATGAAACTGTATCGCTAGACGTCAGTAAACTACACAAATAAATGTCAGATAGACTTCAAAAATAGAAAAACATTTCGCGTTTTGGTGAGTGCTCCATACAATCTATAGAGGAAAGTATAAATGAACAAAAAATAACATTTCCTTGAGAATTTCTCATTCTCATTCGTGAAATATTCCAATGAATTACATTCGTGCATAAAAATGACCAGATAATTTTGCATTCAAGCGTGATATCTTATACAAATTGCATTCGGTTATTTTCATATTTTGTAAAAGAGCCCTCGTCCTTCGGACTCGGGCACTTTCGCCAAAATATGAAAATAAACTCTTGCAATTTTTAGATATCACGCTTTCTTGCAAAATCATCGGTAATTTTTATGCACTCGTGCAATTATAACCGAACGTTTCACACCAACAGTTTTCTGTGATATCTAAAAACTGCATTCGGTTATTTTCATATTTTGTAAAAGATCCCTCGTCCTTCGGACTCGGGCACTTTCGCCAAAATATGAAAATAAACTCTTGCAATTTTTAGATATCACGCTTTCTTGCAAAATTATCGGTAATTTTTATGCACTCGTGCAATTATAACCGAACGTTTCACACCAACAGTTTTCTGTGATATCTAAAAATTGCATTCGGTTATTTTCATATTTTGTAAAAGAGCCCTCGTCCTTCGGACTCGGGCACTTTCGCCAAAATATGAAAATAAACTCTTGCAATTTTTAGATATCACGCTTTCTTGCAAAATTATCGGTAATTTTTATGCACTCGTGCAATTATAACCGAACGTTTCACACCAACAGTTTTCTGTGATATCTAAAAATTGCATTCGGTTATTTTCATATTTTGTAAAAGAGCCCTCGTCCTTCGGACTCGGGCACTTTCGCCAAAATATGAAAATAAACTCTTGCAATTTTTAGATATCACGCTTTCTTGCAAAATTATCGGTAATTTTTATGCACTCGTGCAATTATAACCGAACGTTTCACACCAACAGTTTTCTGTGATATCTAAAAATTGCATTCGGTTATTTTCATATTTTGTAAAAGAGCCCTCGTCCTTCGGACTCGGGCACTTTCGCCAAAATATGAAAATAAACTCTTGCAATTTTTAGATATCACGCTTTCTTGCAAAATTATCGGTAATTTTTATGCACTCGTGCAATTATAACCGAACGTTTCACACCAACAGTTTTCTGTCAATGAAATGCGTATTTTGTTTCGCGTTACCATGGCAACTCAGGTATTTTATCGGAATTTTTTTCTCGCCGCATGGGTAACCTACAGCGAATCATAGTGGAAATATTTTGACACAGAGAATATTGTATTTAACATAACATATCACTTAACCATTTCAAGTTGACAAAATGTAACTTTCAAATTCGGCATTACACCAATTTAGGAGACAATTAAAATACAATATTGATCCACATCTTCAGTCATGAGCCACTGACACTTCACTATCACTATAATCATGTTTGGGAAAGAATGTATTCTTTGTTTCTTTGAGTACGAATCTTGTGAAGTCTTATTGTTTCATTGCATTTTCGGCGTTGTAGGTCGTTGATATGTTCCCGTGGTACTCATTTCTCATTCAATGTTTGCAGATAATTCGTTATTTTTCGAATCGGGTGAGCCTGAAGTGAATAGAAATTTGGGTTTATATTCCCTATAGGTGGAATCGGGATTGTGACTATAATTATTTTTAGTACTCATTGCTGAACTAAAAGACTCACCAGATGTCCAAGTCGTCATCGTGATCAAATTTGATTGATTTCAAGTGCACCTCATTTTGTTGTCCATCTTTATTGAAATGTTTCACAAGAATACCAGGATGTGGCACGACTGGCAGGCAAGGTTTTACCATAGAGGCTACAAATATACAGTGTTGTAAATCTTGCTTATATTTCTATGCAACTAAAGTCGGTACAATGAATAACTTCGGTAGTTTTTTGTCCGAATCGATTCATTTGGTTGAAGCTCACCCAGTGAACTAAATTAATTGTGACAGAACAAGGCAATTTCGGTTCAATTGTTGAATCTGATATGTAATCCAAAGCCTATCTTGACGTACTTTGGAAGGCTGAAACACGAATTTCAAATAATTCTTTGAATTATCCTCGGGAATTTTTCAAGCACTAGTGGTATTGCAAGTGAAATTTCGCTCCCTCCTAGCAGTGATAATTTGGACATTTCAAGGCACGAGAGATTTCAACGATGAAATCCCATTGCTGAAAACAAGCCTATTCATGTTATATACTATAACTGCACTAATAAAATCCACCATATACGATCTCGAATTAGTACTGAAAATAGTTCATCAATGCATATTTTGTGGAATTGATTTTCAAAAAATTTGATATCATTTGTGAATCATTTGAAAAAAAAGGAATTGAAAATTACGAAGTCGTGAGAGAGAAACCTAGCCTATAATAATTGTACTTTCATGTTAGAATATCTATTCCTTCAGGTAATAAAATTGTTTTGATTCGATTATTGATATTTTTTTCTCATATTGATACATTCAGCTGATAATAATCCAGGTAATGATCTTCACGAATACCACTCGACCTAAAAATTTTCTCAAATAAAAGTCCATTTTTTCAAACTCAAACTCTGTTAGTTTTGAGCAATACCAATTGACCAACCAACAAATATCAAAGTTTTCATTAAAAAATTAAAAGTTATCGATACAATTTTGAGGTCTTGTGGTATTACTTTCGATAATCTATGAGCTGGAAACATTCCGAGAATTTAGTTCTTTTGGGTTTAATTGATTATGTCTACTCAACTTTTTTTTCTAAAGTGAATTTTTATCAACGGAAAGCTACCTTCCAGCCTTCAGCAGCAATGTATAACCAGAGATATTTCATGTCGTCCAATAGCCTTCGAACATATATTCAATTCGTATTTTATTGGAATTAATCGCCTAACGGGGTTGACAAGGGGTAGAAAGCTATTTTAGGGCTTAATCAACACACAGCCCATGCTACTAGTCGTGATATCTGAAACTTGGAGGGTGTGTTCTTTGTATAACGTAGGCATCTGATAAGAAACAGATTTCCGAAATTCCAACCCCTAAGGGGGTTAAAAACGGTGTCAAGGTTTCTATGGAACAACGTACTTTAAACTACTTCAAATTCTGTTCAAATATTCTTCTACAGAATTGATGAAATACGTTTTTCGTATTTCATTAAAATTGATTGCCCCATAAATTTCAGTACTAAGCGCTACACAATATCACAGTTTTCTGTAAGATTTCCACTGACAATTGGTTTACAAACCCGCGACACGTGTTACGCTATAAAATAGCTTCCTCAAACAGGATAAATAAATTCATTTTATTACCTACATATTCGCGATGTTACATAGTTAATGTCCCTAAGACATCTCAAATGGGATGTCACCTTGATATCTCAATTGTTACGTATCACCATTTCATCTAGCAGATATCGCAGTGGTGCAACCAAATGAAAACACAAGTGTGACCTCGCCATAACATCTTGGAGAGGTCAATGTCACAGATGTGTTGAGTTCTGAACCTATAATGATCTGAAGAAGAGATGACCAACATGGTTTATTGCCAGTTGGACCAATTGGCGGCAGCACTGAATATAGACCGGAAATTCCTCCGCCTTCAGTCCCGGTTCTCGTTTTTTTGTAATTTCCATTCGTTTCGGTATCAATCAGGGTGAAATCTCCCAACTGGAAACCCCTGTGAACGTACTCAGCCCCGTGACGCGTATCGACTATTGTGTGAAATCATGATCCACATGTTGCCCGTATATCGTCCAATGATTCTATGCGGTGCTAACTGCGAACACCCGATCCTTCGTCACAAAACAGATAATATCGGTGAAATACCTGTTTTCAATTCAACCGATGAATGCACATCCGGGTTCGATTCGCTAGAGGGCGTTTCGATTTTCATTTCCATATCGGCGAAGCGACAGATAGCGCCAGGGTAGTTTTATGGCTTTTGTTCCGACCCTTCGCAAAAGTTATAACCGCCGGCCGAATGGAAGAAACGTTCCTATGAAATAGCCTCTAAACTTGAGTTATGTGGGGTAGTTTCGGCTCAATTATCGCCATTGGATACTTCTCACTTGTTGATATCGACAAGTGGCTACAGGCAGATTCATGATGGTATAGTGAATACAATTTAGAAACTGTTGCACATCAGCGACGACGTCAGGAAATCAACCCACTAGTACCAATCCATTGATGGAAATGCATTGGAATACCTATATTGAATTTCAAATTCGGTGCCTGTCATTCTTTGATATTTGGTTGGCAACACTCTCGATGTTTCCGCAATTTGTTTGAAGTCTGTTATTTACTAATTGTTATTCAAAAATGACAGCTCCACATTAATGTCTTTTTGGTACTTAAAATTAGAAAATTGTGATCAAAAACTGTGTATTTCGGTGCTTCTATAGAAAGTATCAGGCTCGATTAGTTATGTCGAAAGAGAGCGGGATAATAATGTCCTTTCGCTTTCCTTAACGGCTGTTAGAGAGCTGAATTGAATACAATGTGGTACATTATATTTAAATTCTACAGTCTGATATTCATTTTCATCGTGTTGCATCAGATTTGAAGTCAAGTATGTATACTGTCAGTGCGATTTCTCAAAAGATTAAAGTTAACAAAGTTCACAAACCTCCAAGAGGTTTACAAATACTGCGGTACTGGATATAGGTGTTATGCGTAACAATATTCATACTATGTAGGAACGCAGTAAGTATTTGCATTTTATGAATACGGGAAAATCTGAATCTTACAAAATATTTTGGATGTAGCTATGCAAAATATATGATTTAAACCTGAAGACCGTATAGCTCTTAGTTCTCTATCGTGAAACTAGGAAAGAACTCTTCCATGGATGATAATTCAATGAATGATATACACCTAGCTATTAACAAAGAAAGTTTGTGAAAATTTTCGATTCTTTTTCTTTCATTTTCAAGACGTCACTTTGATTTATATTCAAAATTCCATAAATCTATAACAATCTGGCTAGATGACTTGGAACAATTTTTGAAATGTATCAGCTAAGGTGGCTATATACTTGTGTAAGATGCCTAAAACCCTGGTGTGTTTACTTATACCTGTGAAAGTTTGGGATAAAAGTGGCGAAATCTGGATTGCTTGATTTCAGGTCTATAATTGAGCTTTTGGAGGTTTCCGTAAAATACGAACAGATGTCGCCAACACGCTCTTGTCAGTCTCGTCTGAAGCTAAATTCGCACTAAGTGAAAATGTGCAGTCGGGTTTTACCACTTTCATTTGATTGGCTAGTGAGAAGAGATCGCAACCTAAAGGATAATGGGTGGACAATTAGATACCAGTAACAACGTTTCGATATTAGAAAGCAATGAAATCAACAAATAAACACGATAAAAACATCGTACACATCAAAATTTCAAAGTGACATGACAATATGACAATCAACTTGACACTTGTCATCAAATTTGAAAAATGAGAACATATGACGCCATCTACCGAAAAAATAGGGGAAACCTTCAAAAGCGTCGATTGTTTTTTTCGCCACAAAAATCTAAACAAAATCTAATCACTGGAATCACCAGGGTTTTAGGCATCTTATACTTGTGTTTTCACTCCATATAAAAGACTGTCAGCAAATCACACGACCGATCTGGCCTACTTGATCAAGAATGGATGACGTAGATCGTAGTAATAACTCGAATAATTCGCCAGGTATCGTCACTCTCGCAGTTGATCCTGTGTTGCCAAGTGGCTTTGTCTTTGCGAATTCTGGTCTATGTGCTGAAAAAATAAGTTGATTGTTTATATTTTCATTTGAGCAATATAATATTGTGATCTCAATTCAAAAGCTCGGGTTAGTAGTACTATCACAATTCAGCCGAATATTATTCACTTTAATGCGTGTGAGTGAATAGGAGTGAGAATTGTGATCAAATTTTTTATAAGTGAAGTGAAAAAATGCCATTTTTTCTAGTGAGTGAAATCATCATTATTTTTCATAATCTACTGGGTTGAACTGAAAATATCTAAAACACTCATCACTGCATTTATAGAATATTCAGAACGCGTGCACACTCTAGAATGTTGTTGCCAGCAAACTTCTCTTGTGTTTTTTTTAAGATCACTACGAAATTTTTCGGACCTTAGAAAGAACTCTTGACGAGACCTGGGGAGTAGGCAGATTGAGATCCCGGCGGCGTCAAGTCACAAACCCTTGTCCCCTGTGACAACACCTGAGGAGTAGGCAGATTGAGACCTCAGCGTGAAGTCACATTTACTCTTGAAAATGGCTCCAAAATCGGAGCCGAAACGTCGAAAACAAAACTCCAGACGCGGTTCAGCCCGAACTCAACAACAACATACAACTGACCGCGGACACCTATCCGAAGAACACATTTATATACAGTGTCACACATAAAGTTCGCGACATATGGAAGTTTTTTTCATTAATAGATATAATGAAAATTTGGCTTGGCAGTTAGTTTGTGCTTGAAAAATTAGTAAAAAACAGCCTCTTTTCTTTTGTCATGTGATACTCTAAACCTGTCAAATTTGACATTTTTTTCGAAAATCCTCAAAAAATCAGTTTTTTTTGGAAATTTCGGAAAATGACAAAGAGAAAAAGTGCTCAGTTTCCAATTTTATACCTTTGCTCGAAATTTAGACTCTTTACTGTCACTTCGACTTTTTTCCAATTTTTTTAATTTTTCGAATCTTTCGCTCTATCGATTCGAAAGAAGCATGATTCAAATTTCATAATTTTGATGAATACGAGACTTCAATGTCATATCTTGCCCAGAAACGCAATACACTAACATTGCTAGGGTAACTAGCTGTTAGGGCTACTGCTATCAGTTTGATGTTAGTGTATTTGAGGATCTCTATTGATTTCTTGTTTCATCTTTCCTTTTCATAAACTCACTATCACTATCATGAAAATTAAACGCATCATTTGAATTTTTGTGATGAATGGTACTTTTTTAGTAGTTTCAACCTACTAAAATCCGAAAAAATGAGAA
This sequence comes from Zygogramma bicolorata, assembly GCA_032362365.1. NCBI lineage: Eukaryota > Metazoa > Arthropoda > Insecta > Coleoptera > Chrysomelidae > Zygogramma > Zygogramma bicolorata. The sequence goes on from JAVJAQ010005627.1 coordinate 859,798, forward strand.
GTAATATTAGAGTCACAATTGTAGAAGGGCAGACTCTTAATCTACCCCAATCCAAGTTTGCTTGAAAGTAGTTTCAATGTTTCTTGCTGAATGGTAATGGTTCGGACTTCTATTCATTGTCTATATTATTAACTCTACAGAAAACTGTTGCTAAGAACGGAAGGATTAAAATGAAAATCAAGAGAGAAAAATCAAATCAAAATCAAATTTTTGGTCAATAATGAAATTAGGGATTGATTGATCAAAGAAAATACTGTTGTTACAAAAAAGCGTGATATCGAATATGAAATATGGGTCAAAAAATGATTTGTATTTTAATCCTTGCGTTCTCAGCAACATGTTTCAATAGAGTTAATCATATAGACAAGGGAAGTCCGAACCATTACCATCCAATCCAAGTTGCTGCGTTGTATAGATTTCAATATTATTTCTCATTTTTTCAGAGTGTGGTAGGTTGAGAACCGAAAAAACTAGAGAGAAATCAGACGTATATCCCTCATTATCGCACGAGTTCCACTACTACCGGCCTGAAACTCCCCAAAGAATTCGAACCATCAGCAACCTCCACAGTCCCACCCATTCACCCCCATTTGTTGAGCAGTTTTAACCACATCATTCATTCAATTTACAAGTCCACTGCGTCGCAGGAGCACATCTCGCCCGCCACCTACGAAACATCCCCAACTTTCGGGCACGTACGGAAAGGGGCGACAAGCCATGAAAGCTACGAGATGCGACACAATGGAGGATAAGTTTCAGGCTTTGAATCCTTCGGGAAAGGCCGCGTTCAGACTGCTTTCAGAGTCATTTCGGCCTTACTGGGGGAATTTTAATGCCTCCGACTTTGCCTCCCGGTGTCAGGAGGCGTCCTGCGTCTTCCCAGTGGCAGATCTGTCACCTCCGCTTCTCCTGATAAGGAGCCGCCCGGTTTATTGTGGGCTTAATAAAGAGGAGGACTTTTATTAGTCGTTGATTGAAATTCACGAGGTGCGATAGCGAAAATACGGTCTCCCGCAAGTCAATTTTCAACGTTATGATCAAGGGTCGTTCGATAACGTTGTTTTTAGGTGGTGTTCGAAAATGACGAATGCTCGTGGCGGGGAAACGTTACAATAGAGCGTGTTCGCCGGTGCGGATTGATGTTTGTGTAATGGCTAATGGCACTGTTATTTTCGTTGTCGATTGTGGGGAATTGGAAGTGTTGTTGGATGGAAGGGAATTTAAAAATTGTTTTTTTATCAGCACTCATTTTGCTTATATTAAGTGTCGGGCAAGTTGTAAGTCACCCTGTATCATTTGAAACATTACGCCTATACGATTTTTATACTGTTAGTGATGGTTTCAGTTGTAACAAATGCAATGCAGTCTCCAAAGAGGCTTCCAATAAATCGTTGAACTCAACCAACGCAAATTTTGAATTTAAAGTGAATTACCGCGCATTTTTTAATTTTTTTGTCTGTTGGCGATTTGTTTTGCCTTCACTTCTACCCTTTCGGATACAGACTTGTTGAAAGTTGATCGAAAAAATATGTGGCTACCGCCAAATCTAATCCAAACGAAAAATCTAAATGTATTCTGGTAAAAGACAAATGAACATATTCAAATTATCACAAACTTAAGTGACCAAAAATAATATTGGCATTGAAGAAATTACACAATCAACAATGAAGATATTGCTACTTGTTCGATGAGTATATATCAATGTTGGACGTTCTGGAAGTTCAAGTGGTGAGATTCAGTTCTTAGTGTATTTTGTCAAAATCAACACGGTAGAAATATTGATGACTTACTTATGTCAGGGTCATATTTGGACGCAACGAACCAGAAATTGAATATCCCAAAATAATTTTCCAATGAACTTGAAAAAGAAACCAAATTAGTTTCTGAAACGTTGCCAAAGGGAAATATATGAATTTTTTCAAACATTTTATTGATTGAAACTCATTCATAAAGAATACGATATGCAATCGACAAAATAGTCAATCAATTCTGATTTATCATAATGCAGTTACGTTTCGAGGCGAACAAATCAACTGGTCCTAAAATCAAGTGATATAAGAATTTAAAGCTTTTCCATTTCAGGGAAGAGATAACCGAAAAATATTAATACGATACATTACAAAGTATTCAATTCCAAAATTCCTACCAATTATAAGGAGATGCAATATTGAATATACCTAAAGGCCGTTGAAACTATAAACCAAATTTTAAAATTACATAGAGAGGGTGGCATACACTAATATCTTTATTCAAATCTTCACTTTCAAAAAAATCTGATTGAATAAAATGCGTGTTGAAGAAGGCGAACTTTCCACGTATGTTTAAAACTTTCTTGAGTATTTTTTGTTTTATATCGAATGGTATATAATATCAAGAAATAGATAAAATGATATTAATTTGAAAACACGCCATGACTTGACAGATATTTCAGTTCTTCCCCATTTTCATTCGGCCAAAATATGATATCATTGGTAAAACGAATATTTTCCCAGATACCTCAATATTCGAAATATCGTAAACATGATGTATATTAGGAAGAGAGTTGGACCCAATACCGACCCTTGTGGGACCTCATAACTCATTTCAGAATTACTCCATCGTATACCCAAGCAGGCAGCTCAAAGACCGACCAAAGTAGCAGAAATGAACTGAAAATTATGGTTACATTAGGGTCTAGAAGAATACAATATATCATCAACAATCAACCTATATGAACTCGTACAAGAGACAATATTGTTGGACTAGGTGTCATGAAAGACAAAGAAAAAGAGTCAATGAGTGACAGTATTTCAAACAATAATTGAGATTTAAAACGATATAATTTCTTTGTTTTCTGAATCTATATTTATTCGTAAATTGAACTACTGAAATGGGATATGGAGAAATTGAGCCAATTTGAAAAAGGTGAGAAACAAAAAATGTGCAATCCTGGTTAAAACAATTTTTAACAACAATTTACGAAAAAATGAAAAGGGCATGGGAAAAAATGTTTTTAAAGCAAAGATTTATACCTATTGAATGATATTCACTTAGTAACTTGAATGTTACCTCATTCATATTTCGAAAAAAAAAAGAGTTACTGCAAAAAAAATATTATTTTAATGTGGATATTTGAAGTGGCTATCTTTAATGACCTCCCGCCTTTCATTTTTTGAACGAGTCAACTCACAAAGTTTGGATAATAAAATTGATGCATGAATTCTATATATAGGAGTTAAATTGGCAGATGAAAATTCAAGATGGCGACTGTGCATCATTTGAGAAAAAATTTAATGTACAAAAAAATTCAATGGAAAGGGGGTTCTTGACACACATCCTTCAAAATGGCGTGACATTTAATAATTTAGTAATTGCTTAAATAAAGTGGTGGGATTGGGATCAATTTTATTATAGAAAAACTATTGTTTCTTTGCCAACGTTTCGAATTTTAATAAATTCATCATCAGGACTCTATAACAATGAGTTTCGTGTTAAAATGGTAGGATATAAATAAAATAAGAGAATGTCAACAAACTATTGGAACATTTTCAGGGGTTCAAGATGTTGATTATTGAAACAGCATCAATACAAGAAGACATATAGAAGGATTGAATACGGCTTATAACAATCTGATAAGTCAGCTACCGAAATGATTCTTTATCATTATACGGTGTTTTCAACAATCACGTTTGTTTTTGTTTTCTTCCTATCATCATTCATAAGAACTACAGCCATTCTATGAATTTTATTTCAGTATTCGTTTGTCTCGTGCTCAATGTGGAATTATTTGTACCTAGAGTGTGTATCTAAAATGTCTGTTTTATACATAATTTTAATATTTTACTCGGAAAAATTGATTTTTGGTAAGTATTTTTTAAAGTTTTTTTTTTTTAATAATTAACATCTTGAACCCCTGAAAATGTTCCAATAGTTTGTTGGCATTCTCTTATTTTATTTATATTCTATCATTTCAACACGAAACTCATTGTTATAGAGCCCTGTTGATGAATTTATTAAAATTCGAAACGTTGGCAAAGAAAGAATAGTTTTTCTTTAATCAAATTGATCCCAATCCCACCAATACCACCATTGAAGTATGCAAATATTATTTATAAGGTATAAATATTTGCTTCAAATATTTTTCCCGCGCCCTTCTCGTTTTGTTTTTGTCGAATGTAATTCTTTTCGATTTGGTGCTTGCCTAATTAGTCTCTTTGAAAAGTTCCAATTTTTTCTCAGAGATTCAAATCATACGATTTGAGTAAAAAATTGTCCAACACATTTTCATGAATAACTGATCTCTCATCAACAACTACATCAACTTTTTATGGAAGTTCATGTTCCTTCGTTGCATTTCACACAAAAATCCTGTTATTCGCTCCGTTTGTAAGGATTAATCAGGATTAAAATACGACTTTCGCGCCGAAGCGGGTGAAAAATTGAAGTTCAAATCCTCTCAGCATAAACTATCTAGAGCTCTCGTTCATCAAGATTGAAAAGTTGCGTGCACCTGTACCCCGAGGGATACGATTAGGTATAAGTCGGAAAATGTTTGAGAATCACATATCTATCTCCCCGGACCAACTTCATAGCCATTGGCGTCCTTTTCGGAGATTAATGGTTCTGCTGACGAGCTCATTTCCCCTTTTCAGTTTCCTCTAGAAGAGAATCTGAAGTGTCAAGATGGACATCTTAAAAGCCTCAAAGTACTGGTTTTATCTTCGTAGTTTTTTGGGTTTCTAACTCACGACTATTTGAAAAAAATTAGTGTCAATATTGAAATCTATACGTGTAGAAGGTCAGATTTTTACTCTACCCCGAAAGTTGCAGCGTTGATTGAAAAACAATTTCTTTTGGATGGAACAAGTCGAATCAGTCAGCAACTTCTCCTATACTCAAATTTGCCAATCAAAAAAAAATTACTGGAACTATTTGAAATAGGAAACTTAATCCGCTTCCGTTTTCAGAACTTATTATACTGATTTTTTCAGATTGTGGTAGGTTGAACACCCAAAAAACTACCAAGAAAAGATTCATTCACCGCAGAATAATGACTTGCAAACAATACTGGTTGTAGTTTGGGGGTACATATATTGATAATTCAATATTGTTATCTGTTCTCCCAAAAAATATCGGACATATATTGAAATTTCCATATTCAAAATTGAGTATAGTAGTTTTCACAATAAATGGTATTGACTGAAGGATTATTATAAAACCAATTAGACCCTTAAGTTGTAAAATCCGAGATGCACATCATAAATGTAAAAAGACCGGATTCAGGTAATTTTGTTCCTCAGAGAGGGATTGTAGAGGATTACAGCTTACACTTCTTGTTCATTTTAGTCTTTGTATTTCACTGGAAGTGTTCACTTGTGTTACGGCGTGCAATAATTTCATAACATTTATTTGTTATTAAAGACATTAATAGCAAATATTTTATACCCCAACGTACAGAATAGGCAGTATGTGGCGTCCGTGGATAAAAAGTAATAGTGCTTCTTCCAGTGGTTCGTTAAAGAAGAATCACTTATCTTGTGACGCGAAAATCATTATAAAAAATGTGTATAGTTCCTTACTTCAGCAAGGATATAACGCGGGTGCTGCAGAAAAAGTAACCAGTAATTTGACGAATGTGCCCCTTACTCTTACTTCAGTTAGACGAATTGTTGAAAATTCCATGGAATCAAGAAAAAAGCGTAAAGATTCCGGTGTCACAAAAAGTCTAGACGACTGGGAAAAATATTTGATAAGGCGAAAAATCTACACTATGTACGATGAGCAGCGTGTCCCTACAATCAAAAGTCTGAAACAGCGGCTCATCAATGACGAAACTCACATCAACTGTGGCCTCACTACTCTTTGGCGAGCTCTGTCTGCAATGGGCTTTAAATATCGCAAAATTGACAAGAGACAAGTAATAATGAAATCCACACGTTTAATAAACTGGCGTTCTGAATATATAACGTCGATAAGAAAATACCGGTCTGAAAATCGGCCAATACTAACCATCAAATAAAGGGAAGAGAATCACAATATTACACGCAGTATCAGAAAATGGTTGGATCCCAAACGCTATGTGGCTTTCTGCCAAAAATATTAAGGACTCTTGTGTTGATTATCACGAAGATACGACAGCAGAGCTTTTTGAAGATTGGTTTAAAAATTGTCTGTTACCCAACATTCCGCCAAACAGCGTTATAGTAATGGACAACGCAAGCTATCATAGTCGACAATTGCAAAAAATTCCTGGCTCAAAGAATACGAAATTGGAGATTCAAAACTTCATGGCTGCAAATGACATATATTTTGAGGAAAATTATACAAAAAAAGAACTTTTACAAGTGCTGCAGTCATTTTCTTTAAAAAAACGTATGTTTGTGATACAATTGCAGAAGAATTGGGACATACAGTGTTACGACTACCTCCCTACTACTGCGTGTTCAATCCCATAGAGCTTATGTGGCACCAACTTAAATCGAGCGTGCGCGGAAAAAATACTTCTCCGACTTTAAGTGGTAGTGTGGTAGAATTAATTAGGAACTGTATGAATGACATTCCTACCGAGAGTTGGAAAAGTTCTGTTAGTCATGTTATAAATGTTGAAAACTCGTACCTTTCTGTAAAATCAATTGCGCCAATTATAATTAATTTAGATGAGGATAGCGATAGCGACACTGAGCTAAATATAGAATAGAATTGTAACATTCAAATAAATTACTTGTATATCTCCTACATTATGCAAAATTCAAATTTCTCAAGTTCGACCCTGTAGCGATATTGATATTCATGGTTGAGACAGCTCATTATGAATCATGTTATATTTAATAATATCAGCTCAAAAATATGGAGGCTTCAATATTGTTCGCATATCTTCCATACTCAATTTTGGATATTGAAATTTGAATAATGATACGTCCAATATTGTTCGGGAGAGCAGATATTAATATCTGATAATCAACTAAGATAGTATTTTCAAATAATATTGAAATTCAGATAAATCCTAAGTGGAAAAATTGATGTTGATCTAACATTGAATAATATTGAGAGCAATGAAATTTCAATATAAATATTGGTTCAATATTGATGACATATTCGAACAACATAATGCAAGGTGCAATATTGAAAATATATGGGTATGGTAGCTTATTACCGATACCAGAATTACTATATCAGGTTACATTTAGTAATAACTCAACAATATGGAGAATTCACTATTGTATGCATATCTTCTATATATGGTATTTTTCACAGTAAATGGTATTGGCTTATTGACTGCAATAAACTACCCGATTTAATCCCATTGTGTAGAAAATCATCTGGTAAAAGATGCAAATGTGCTACAGGGTCGAACTTAAGAAATTTGAATTTTGCATAATGTAGGAGATATACAAGTAATTTATTTGAATGTTACAATTCTATACTATATTTAGTTCAGTGTCGCTATCGCTATCCTCATCTAAATTAATTATAATTGGCGCAATTGATTTTACAGAAAGGTACGAGTTTTCAACATTTATAACATGACTAACAGAACTTTTCCAACTCTCGGTAGGAATGTCATTCATACAGTTCCTAATTAATTCTACCACACTACCACTTAAAGTCGGAGAAGTATTTTTTCCGCGCACGCTCGATTTAAGTTTGTGCCACATAAGCTCTATGGCATTGAACACGCAGTAGTAGGGAGGTAGTCGTAACACTGTATGTCCCAATTCTTCTGCAATTGTATCACAAACATACGTTTTTTTTTCAAAATGACTGCAGCACTTGTAAAAGTTCTTTTTTGTATAATTTTCCTCAAAATATATGTCATTTGCAGGCATGAAGTTTTGAATCTTCAATTTCGTATTCTTTGAGCCAGGAATTTTTTGCAATTGTCGACTATGATAGCTTGCGTTGTCCATTACTATAACGCTGTTTGGCGGAATGTTGGGTAACAGACAATTTTCAAACCAATCTTCAAAAAGCTCTGCTGTCGTATCTTCGTGATAATCAACACAAGAGTCCTTAATATTTTTGGCAGAAAGCCACATAGCGTTTGGAATCCAACCATTTTCTGATCCTGCGTGTAATATTGTGATTCTCTTCCCTTTATTTGTTGGTGCTTTTGTTTTACACGCATCAGAGGAATCAGACCATCCTTTGGAAGGGGTGTCATGCGTGTCAAACCACGTCTCGTCGAGGTAGAGTATTGGCCGATTTTCAGACCGGTATTTTCTTATTGACGTTATATATTCAGAACGCCAGTTTATTAAACGTGTGGATTTCATTATTACTTGTCTCTTGTCAATTTTGCGATATTTAAAGCCCATTGCAGACAGAGCTCGCCAAAGAGTAGTGAGGCCACAGTTGATGCGAGTTTCGTCATTGATGAGGCGCTGTTTCAGACTTTTGATTGTAGGGACACGCTGCTCATCGTACAAAGTGAAGATTTTTCGCCTTATCAAATCTTTTTCCCAGTCGTCTAGACTTTTTGTGACATCGGAATCTTCACGCTTTTCTCTTGATTCCATGGAATTTTCAACAATTCGTCTAACTGAAGTAAGAGGCACCTTCGTCAAATTATTGGTTACTTTTGCTGCAGCACCCGCGTTATATCCTTGCTAAAGTAAGGAACTATACACATTTTTATAATGATTTTCGCGTCACGAGATAAGTGATTCTTCTTTAACGAACCACTGGAAGAAGCACTATTACTTTTTATCCACGGACGCCACATACTGCCTATTCTGTACGTTGGGGTATAAAATCTTTGCTATTAATGTCTGTAATAACAAATAAATGTTATGAAATTATTGCACGCCGTAACACAAGTGAACACTTCCAATGAAATACAACGACTAAAATGAACAAGAAGTGTATGCTGTAATCCTCTACAATCCCTCTCTGATAAACAAAATTACCTGAATCCGCTCCTTTTACATTTATGATGTGCACCTCGGATTTTACAACTTAAGGGTCTAATTGGTTTTATTATAATCCTTCAGTCAATACCATTTATTGTGAAAACTACTATAATAATAAAAGTGATGTATTTATTAAGAAAAGAGTAAAATCAAAAAATATCTAACTACGTGTATCATTCATCAATATATAAAAATTCATCCATGAAATAGTTCTTTCTCGTGAATTTTTTTCAATAGGGCAATTTCAAAGAATCAAGATATTCTTGTTTTCAAAAACCAAATACTCACTGCGTTCATACATGCTATAAATTACAATATTTACAATTCTGTTTTTTCGAGCACGAGACGAAAATACTGAAACTGAAATTGACAAATCGATAAAAAAATTATGTGTTTCACTGCAAACACGTGGAAACCGAAAATCCAAACGTTGTTGCGAAACGAATCTCCATTAGATCCATTTACCCCTCTCATTTATTCAGACGAACATTCTGAAATGGAATTTCGGGCAACAAATTACCCAGAAGCAGCGAACGGTAATGCTGAAAACTGGTCTTTGTTCGGACTGAATTCATGAAATTCACTGCCAAAGTTGAGGGGATTCTCATTCGATATATAATAGACTTTCGTGATATGGAAATGAAACTGTCGGAAAAAATTGGAATGAATAATACATGCACTCAGGTGGAAAACCTGATATATAATCAAGATGGACGTGCTTTGGTCAACATGTTTCCACAATCTATTAGATATGGATACTGAATATTTCGGAACTAATCTCTTGATAAATCAGCAATGAATATTCTCTGAATCCTTGGCTTCACACGAACGGAGAATCCTGTAATAACACCGAGATATTTTCAGGCTTACGAAATTATTGGACGACCTGTTCTCATGTACATATGTAAAAATTCAAAGGATTTGATATTACTCCTACTGAGTGTGTTATTTTCATCCAAGAAATATTGCGTAACGCGAATTTTTCCCTATAGAATGTATACATAATGTTCTTTGAAACGAGTTTTGTTAGCTCTCCAAGTTTGCCCAATATAGGTTTGGCCCTTGCAACAAATTTATCATGCTTCAGAAATCTTGAATTTTCAGAAAGATGAGGTTCCCCACAATAGATTACAAACTATCTCAAAGACTGGAAGAAATGTATTATTGGTCAGAGTAGAATAGTTATAAGAACTCGTTTCGAAGAAGAATTGTTCACATATCCAATACAGATGATCATGAGACTTATTCAAAATTAATCAAGTATGTGTATGACAACACGATGCATGATGCTATTGAGAGTCTGGGAGTAGCCAACTGTAGTTTTTTTATATGCAGATTCACACGAAAAAGAAGCCCTGTAATGTTCAAAGTACACCGCGTGAATAAAGGGACGAGAAATGCGAATTAACATTCATTTCGAATTTTTGAAGTTTGTAAGCCTCAGGAACAACCTCCCTCGCAAGAACTTCCAAAGCTAAGCTGTTCTACTAAAAAAAAGATCCCTGAGCAAGAGAGGTTCGGCAAGTTTCCAAATTCACAAAAAAAAGGTGGGAATTCTGTACTCGTCGAGTCATTCGTGTAGATATTGTACAAAGCAAAGCGATGAACTTGGACGATATATCCAAGCCAGACTCGGACACCTATTCAGTAGGTTGATGGGCTGAAATCTGCTGAATACCAATGTGCAATGGTTGCTGACATATATCTGACAGCTGCCAGTGCAAGGTTGGACGTAAGATGCCTAGGAAACCCTGTTGTATCTAGTGATTCGATATTGTTTAGAATTTCTTGGCGGAAAACAATCGACGATTACAAAAGCTTTCTAATTTTTGTATAGGGGGCGTTATATGAGCATTTTCGAAAATCTGTCAAAAGTCGGTTTTGTCAGATTGACGTAACTTTGATGTTTATTGTTGTCAATGAAAACTGAAATTAATTCTTCGCACTCAACAGTGTTTAAAAGTCTATATAAGTAGAATAAGTGTTGGAGTTATTACAAGTACTTTTTCACGATGTGTAGATGATTTCGTATTTTGTGTGGTCAGTCAAAATCTGGGGATCCAAATATTCTTCTTCATTCAGTACCTAAGGTCAGTACAAAACAAATCGCCCCAAAATAATAACATAAATGTAGCGTTGTAGCTAATTTTAGTCGTTTCAGCTTGAGCGAAAGTCTTATATCGAGGAGGGAACATCTGTAGCTGAGATATTGAAAACAAAGTAAATAGAGGAAATATCGATGTGATACGTATTTTGAACCGTTGCATAACTGATGTGTGTATCCCCAATTCCAAGACAGTCTATCACTTTCAATACACTAGCATGAACTTTGTCGTACATTCTCAGGCGAATGGGCAAAGTGAATTTTCTCGGAATCAAAGTCTATTCTTCTTACAAAGTGATATAAAAACACTTAAAACTTGTAGAGGTAGCAGGTGACAGTGACAGTATTGACAGGTTGTTAACGGTAGGTTTCCACGTTACATGCACGTTTTCTGAAGCGCATTTGATTGGCTGTCAGGGCTGTCAAAATCTCAGTAGGCAAATGATAAATAGTGGTAGAATATTTGGTTGCACATTCCTCTCTACTGAAAATTAAGCTTCATATGGTATATGACTGATCGCCATCTACAATAGCGATCTGGAGCTTTTCGATCTCAGAAATCAAGCAATCGCTTGTCGCCAAGTTTATCCCAAAATTATTCAGGTATGAGTAGATACACCAGGGTTTCCTAGGCATCTTAGTTGGACGTAAAAAGCACTGATAATAGCCAATAAGCTGAAAATTAGTCTGCAAGTGTGCTCATCCTATAATTGATCATTGATTTCGGATATAAAGAATATGAATGATTTTTTTCATACTACAAATTAAACACTTACATCTTCGTGATTCAAAATCATAGATAGGCTCGAAAATATTCAATATATTTTACACAGTAGAAAAGGTCGCACGAGAATCTGAAGGGCCTACAGACTCGATAACCTTATTTGACACTTCTGACTAGTGAATCTGGTGAAGAATATCTTCTTATGGGTTTTCAAAAATGGGTTTAACATTAGTTGTGCGTTAACCAGCTTGCGCCCCTCTCAGAAGTCGAAACTTGTACGAGCAATGAATTAACGGTGCCTTACCTTTTAACGTGTGAACTCCAACGCAGTCCTTCTGTGCTTACCGCTACACTACCGAAAACCTCGTACAACACACCGTAGTTGAAGTAACTTGTATCACGATAAAAATACAATGTCTTCTGAATATTCCCTGGAGCGCCTCTCGGAAAAATAGGAAGAGCGTAGATCGGAATTTAACGATAAAGTATTCCTTTGAAACGTTCCCAGTTCATCCCTGTCTACCAGCAGACAGCGGCAGCAGAAGAGCACAAGTGTGATAACGAGGGTACATACGGATAACCCGGATAACTGTACCTCTGGGAAATTTCCCAACAATACCTGACGCTGTCTGTTTGCAACATCGCGCTACATTTCAGAGGCCCCAACCTCTATGTTGCCAGCCAATATCGTAAATCGTTAAACTATGTAGTTACAATGAGGGTTAGAAGCGCCGACTGAGCCTTTATATATATTGAGCAGTGAAGTGGCGTTTTGCAGGAAATGGTGCCATTCCGATTCGTTATATGGAGGAGAAATTCCATGTGGAACGTCTCCGGGATGCTTGATTGAGTCTTTCTCGTTCTCACCGATTGGATAACTATTACTACCAAGGGAACAAATTTTTATTACATATTGTATCATCAGCATTATCACCATCAATCCACGAAGAGGATAATAGTCAAGAAACATACTGATGTTACAGTTAGTCTCTCCAACACCAAGGAAAGTACCGTCAAAATGAAGAAGGATCTTTGAAAAACACCAAAAGACATCGAAACAACCAATCTCTCTCTTTGTCTTCGTGAAAGACCTATCAGAAAATTTCAAGGGAATAAAAGAAGAAAACGTAATGTGCAGCTACACAACAAAACTAGACCACCACATAAAAACATCTAGCACTGCGTTTACCGGATGCGATGTGGGCCAAGTTTTATATCGGAGAAACCAACGGGAAATTGAAAGCGAGAACACAGGAATATACAACTAGAGGGCTGCATGAAATCAGGAATTGTTGAGTATGTCTGGAGTAAAATTATCAACCTATGGAATATGACTGGCTCAATGATTATCTCAGTAACTGAAGGCAAAGAGTACGTTTCTAAGGGTAAGTATCACAACAAATGAATATTGATGTTGGAGTTCCTCAAGGAAGTGTAATAGGCCCACTACTTTTCATTTTATGTTGAAATGGTATTGAATTATTCAATGATTTTGAATTCATCAACGTTTTTGCCGACGGAAACCCTGTTAGCATGTAGTGATAGCAGTTTAGGTGGAGCAATTCAAAAAATGAACTCAGTGTCGAAAGACGTAAATGATTATTTATTGACGAACAAATTCAAATTGAATGTTTTAAAAACAAAGGAATGATCTGAACAACGAAACACAATGGGACCTAAATAAATTGAACCAACTACAAAAGCTGCAAAATCGTGGTATTAGAATCATTTCAAAAGCCAATCGATATGCTTCCATTGTTGTTATGTCCAATACTCTACAATGATTTACTGTCTCTGAAAGAATTTACTACCTTACTATTGGTTTTCATCTGAAATATTCTAAATAATCATCATTTTTAAACATATTTGGTATTTCGAAGATATGTCCATCTGTACCTCACCAGGGGTTGTGATGATTTACATATCTTTGAATTCTAGAACAAACCGCAGGAGCACCATGACTTGTTTGTTCAAGAAAAGTTTCCAGGAGTTTAATCAAATACCTCATACAATAAAAAATAGTCTCACTCTTACTACCTTGAAAAAAATATCAAAATCATTATTTAAAATCATTGAACCTTTGGTCTCATCATTAATGTATGTTACTTGTATGTGTGTTTAGATGTAATTAGGTATCGGATTTTGTGAATGTATATTTACGTATATTTTACAATCAATAACTTGCGTCATATATACCAGGTCTGTCTCACATATTAAATTATTCTTTATACCTTTATATATTTATTCATATATCTATAAGCATTTTTCAATTATAGGTTATATTTTTATTTAACACATTTGTGCATATTATGTCTATTTTATGTATATTAGGATGTTTAATTGAATAAAGATCTATCTATCTGTCTACCACAATCTGAAAAAATTAGAATTGATCTATACAAGTGTAGAAGGGCAGATTTTTTATCTACTCCGATACGTTGCTGCAATAAAACAAGTCCGGTTATTGCCATTTCCACCGCATGTACTTCTCGTTTAACTGAAATAATACTATGAAAAAATTACAAGATGAAAATAATTATCGTTGACGTTTCGGAAACTAAATCCGCTTCCATTTTTTTCTGATTTTTTCAGAATGTGGTAGGTTAGGAACCCAGAAAACTACAAAGGAAGTACCGATATATCATCCACTACCTCAGAGACAATTGACATAAAGTGTGGAGTACCCCAGGGCTCTGTACTGGGTCCTGTACTTTCTCTTTTATATATAAACGATCTTGCAGCTCTACCTATTTCGGGAAATTTGACGTTATCTGCAGATGACACAACTATATTATGGCATCATAAATTCATCATAAATTCATGGCATCATTGTCCTGATCAAAAGCTGGTGTGATTTTAACTAACTTTCACTCAATACCAAAAAGACTAGTGTCATTTCGTTCAACACTGTTATTCCGAATGTGAATATAGGTTGAAAATCAGTAAATGAGGATACAGCAGAATTTTTAGGAATTTACTTGGCTACAAAATTGAAATTTGATGAGCACAAAAGAAACTTGGACAGAAAACTGGCATCTGGTTGTTACGTTTTGATGTTTGTTTCTAACGAGTTTGGGCTTACAGCTGCAAAATCAGTTTATTACGCATTTGTGGAGTCTCATTTGCGTTATGGTATATCATTTTGGGGAGTCTGTAACAACCAATTGTTTCAGTCAGTGTTCATTTTACAGAAGCGAGCAATTAGATACCTGTGTAAAGTAAAACTCAGCGACTCATGTAAACCACTTTTTATAAAACATGGGATCCTGACTCTGGTGTCAATTTTCATACTAGAAACTGTCATTAATCCACAAAAATAGATTAGATTACGAAGTGAATGATGTCCCCTATTTTACTCGTCAAAATGACAATAATTTGAAGCTTCCCATTCCCATGAAAAATCTAGTTGAAAACTCTCTGATCTACAATGGAGTAAAAATGTATAAGAAATCACCATGTGAAATTAAGTTAAAAGAGTATGATATTTTCAGAAAGATGACAAAAAAACTACTTATTGATAAAGCATATTATTGTTTAGTAGAATTTTATGACGATTCATATTAATGATTATTCATATTAATAATAAAAATGAAGAATTTTTATGATATTTTATTAATTTTAATCTTGATTATCATGCCTGCATTGCTGTTATTGGGATATTTTTCAAATTTTTGAATATTGTATTTATAATGCTCATTTTTGTATATATAATTTGATTGATATTCTTAATGCAAAATTCTTCACATCTTAAATTCATTATAATTCAGTTGATGTTGCACGAATCCACTTGAAATCCGCGATTTCGTTATTCGCAGACTTTCGTGCCTCTCGGCCTTGACAAATATTCTTATTTCGGAATCGGTGGGGTTATTTCGAATTGAATGTTTGTTCCTTTGTTATCCACAGAAAGCGAGCGAATATTGAAGAGTAATTCGAACGGCACCAGCCCCACAGTATTTCCATCAAGAAAGATCGTTCCCGACTCGTGTGTCTGCAGGCGAAACACCTTAATAATCTAATGGAAGGAACGCGCTTACAGGGCCAGCCGCAAACAGTTGCCGGTTTGCGAAAAGTACGACTGAAAACTCTGGGGGTTTTCTCAGAGTTCAAACAAATATATTTGTGGTCAACGTTAGTTTTATCAACCAGGTCAGCATATTGAGGCTTCTCGATTCTATTCAGAGAAAGGCAATTCGTCTTGTTGGTGATTCTTCGCTCACAGACTCGCTCACTTCATTGGAACATCGTAGAAGGGTCGGAGACTTGTCTCTCTTCTATAGATACTTTCACTGTCGATGCTCTTCCGAATTGTTATCAATCGTTCCCCGCTTGGCAATATCTACACAGATGACTCGACGAGTACAGAATTACCACCCCTTTGTTGTGAATTTGGAAACCTATCGAACCTCTCTTGCGCAGGGATCTTTTGTCAATAGAACAGCTGAGCTTTGGCTTTGGAACTCCTTGCCAAAAAAGTTTTTTCTGAGACGTACAAATTTCAAAAATTCAAAGTAAATGTTAATTCGTATAGTATTTTTCACAGTAAATGGTATTGGCTTATTAACTGCAATAAACTACCCGATTTAATCCCATTGTGTAGAAAATCATCTGGTAAAAGATGCAAATGTGCTACAGGGTCGAACTTAAGAAATTTGAATTTTGCATAATGTAGGAGATATACAATTTATTTAAATGTTACAATTCTATTCTATATTTAGTTCAGTGTCGCTATCCTCATCTTAATTAATTGTAATTGGCGCAATTGATTTTACAGAAAGGTACGAGTTTTCAACATTTACAACATGACTAACAGAACTTTTCCAACTCTCGGTAGGAATGTCATTCATACAGTTCCTAATTAATTCTACCACACTACCACTTAAAGTCGGAGAAGTATTTTTTCCGCGCACGCTCGATTTAAGCTGGTGCCACATAAGCTCTATGGGATTGAACACGCAGTACTAGGAAGGTAGTCGTAACACTGTCCCAATTCTTCTGCAATTGTATCACAAACATACGTTTTTTTTAAAGAAAATGACTGCAGCACTTGTAAAAGTTCTTTTTTTGTATAATTTTCCTCAAAATATATGTCATTTGCAGCCATGAAGTTTTGAATCTCCAATTTCGTATTCTTTGAGCCAGGAATTTTTTGCAATTGTCGACTATGATAGCTTGCGTTGTCCATTACTATAACGCTGTTTGGCGGAATGTTGGGTAACAGACAATTTTTAAACCAATCTTCAAAAAGCTCTGCTGTCGTAACTTCGTGATAATCAACACAAGAGTCCTTAATATTTTTGGCAGAAAGCCACATAGCGTTTGGGATCCAATCATTTTCTAATCCTGCGTGTAATATTGTGATTCTCTTCCCTTTATTTGATGGTGCTTTTCTTATACACTTATCAGAGGAATCAGACCATCCTTTGGAAGGGGTGTCATGCGTGTCAAACCACGTCTCGTCAAGGTAGAGTTGTGGCCGATTTTCAGACCGGTATTTTCTTATTGACGTTATATATTCAGAACGCCAGTTTATTGAACGTGTGGATTCCATTATTACTTGTCTCTTGTCAATTTTGCGATATTTGAAGCCCATTGCAGACAGAGCTCGCCAAAGAGTAGTGAGGCCACAGTTGATGTGAGTTTCGTCATTGATGAGCCGCTGTTTCAGACTTTTGATTGTAGGGACACGCTGCTCATCGTACATAGTGTAGATTTTTCGCCTTATCAAATCTTCTTCCCAGTCGTCTAGACTTTCTGTAACACCGGAATCTTTACGCTTTTTTCTTGATTCCATGGAATTTTCAACAATTCGTTTAACTGAAGTAAGAGGCACATTCGTCAAATTACTGGTTACTTTTGCTGCAGCACCCGCGTTATATCCTTGCTGAAGTAAGGAACTATACACATTTTTTATAATGATTTTCGCGTCACAAGATAAGTGATTCTTCTTTAACGAACCACTGGAAGAAGCACTATTACTTTTCATCCACGGACGCCACATACTGCCTATTCTGTACGTTGGGGTATAAAATCTTTGCTATTAATGTCTGTAATAACAAATAAATGTTATAAAATTATTGCACGCCGTAACACAAGTGAACACTTCCAATAAAATACAAAGACTAAAATGAACAAGAAGTGTAAGCTGTAATCCTCTACAATCCCTTTCTGTGAAACAAAATTACCTGAATCCGGTCTTTTTACATTTATGATGTGAATCTCGGATTTTACAACTTTAGGGTCTTATTGGTTTTATTATAATCCTTCAGTCAATACCATTTATTGTGAAAGGTACTATATCTCCTGCCCCTTGATTCACGCGGTGTTCTTTGAACATTACAGGGCTTCCCTTTCGTGTGAATCTGCATATAAAAAAAATTAGAACTGGTCGATTCAGAAATCACTGATAGGGTTATTTATACAGTGTTCACCAAATGGAAAATGTTTTCATTATCAATTTTTCAATAAAAACACATTTCACATTAAGATTAGTGCAATGATCATATTCCGATATGGAATGTTAATTTTTTTTCTTAGTTTACAGGGTATGTGAAAAATTTGTGTTTCATCAGATATTTTCACTGACAAACATTTATGCAAACTATACTCATATTTACAAGTTTTCAAAACCTCAATTGTGAATTCAGGGGCAAATATAGGATGGAGAAAATGAAAAATATTCTCTATAATCCATACGTTTTAGTATTTAGGTTTGCTCCAACTTCAAATATGTGCAAACTCGCAAATTTTGATCAAAAGAAAAAATACAATTTTTTATCGCGATTTGGTTATCAACTTTCGGTGTAACCAGAAACAGTTGCAAACCCCAAACCGAACACATTTCGGATGAAAGACCGTTTCTGGAATCCTTTCGTTCAAACCTCCCTCGTTCGAATTTTGTTCAGCTTTCTTGAATCGCGAACCACCTTGTACAAGACAGATCATCCGGCAGATTGAATTCTACAGACACAGGTGAAAATGGATATGTTGCATGTCTTTCCGTTATCAATCGATTGCGGAAAGATTGGTAGGTTAATACCGGTATTGCGTTTGTAGGAAAACATTGCCGTAATGAACTGCTTTCCGATGTTGTTACTAGTCTGACTGCTTTTTATGTTTCATGTGCGTCAAAGGGATCCTTCTTTTCGAATTGGTAATATTTCTAATTTGTCTATTGAACTTAAATCGATAAAACTTCGCAATGGGCATCTGAATATCAAAACAAAAAAAATTGTGGAACTTACGTAATTCGGTCTCCTCTACAAAAAGTTCAAGTGAAATTTTCGGCGGCCACCTCTATTTTCGTAGATACAGGCCATTTTGTCCTATTACTTTACTAATTGACATCGAATCTCTATCATTAAAAACACGAAATTTACCTTTTTATTGAAACACTACACACGCCCTAATTTATTCGTGAAAATTTTACACCGACAGTCTTCGGTCAATGAATTGCTCATTTTGTTTCGCGTTGCCATGGCAACTCAGGTATTTTTGAAGATTTTATCGGAATTTTTTTCCCGAATGGGCATGAGTAACCTACAGCGAATTATAGTGGAAATTTTTTGTCAGAAGCAAAGCATATTTTTTTGACATAACAGGTCACTTGCCCACTCTGAGCGGAGGTAAACAAAATCAAATAGGGCACTAGAACAATTTAGCAGACCAGTTTTGCGGACGACAGTACTCTTCATACTAGTTTTTCTTCCAGAGTCCCCATACCAGCTCGAGAAACTAAAATTCAAAGAAACATTCATGTCGATAAAATTAACAATAACTTGGTAAAAATAATAGAATGGGATAACATGAACTCCTTGGAATTTAATGCTAGGAGAACCCAGGCATGTCTCTTCTCAAGAAATGCTGATCTATCATTCATCTAGTATTCAGATGTTAGGAGTAACTATCCCTACAAAGTCAAGTATCTCCATGCTAGGAATTACGATCAGTAATAATGTCTCATTGGACACTTCGATTTCTGATTAAAGGGGGACACCTTTCAGACTACTCAGATTTTTTGTAGTACGGAGGGGTGCGCCCGACGACTTTTATTTAGATAGGGAAAGTAGGTCGAGTGGCACCTTGTTTTAAAGGTCTTTCGAATACCTTTACAACTCTGTACAGATGATTTTTGTGACGATTGGTTTTCGAGATAATTTGAAGTTTTAAAGGTATTCGTATTGAGTCCAACACTTTTTAAAATGAATCAAATTGATTTTAAGGTACAATTTACGTTCAGAACTTTCATAAAAAAAATAATTTTTGCTTTGTATGACAACCTGCTAATACGTGAGATCGATAGCTGAAGATGCTTCCCAAAACTTTGATTTTTATTTCTTGCGAAGAAATACTTCACTTCTCGTCAGCTTCTGATGATATACAAGGCTTAAATAAGACCTGTCTTGGAATATTGTTCTCATGTAGAGAGTTCGGCACCAAAACATCCATTGAAGCTTCTCAATTCTATTCAGAAAAAGGCAATCCGTCTTGTTTGTGATTCTTCGCTCACAGACTCGCTCACTTCATTGGACCATCGTAGAAGGGTCGGAGACTAGTCTCTCTTCTATAGATACTTTCACGGTCCGTGCTCTTCCGAATTGTTATCAATCGTTCCACCTTTGGCAATATCTACACGGATGACTCGACGAGTACAGAATTCCCGCCCCATTGTTGTGAACAAAATAGCCCGATTTCGGGCTATTTAGCCTCTCGTCAGTGCAAGGCAGTGCCATCATCATCATAAGTCGATGACTTCCCATATTCAAAAATCATATTCGAACAGAGTATAACCAAGACCATATCCGCATGGCCCAAGTCCTAGTACAGGGAAATAACGAATTTTGCGAATGTTTATGGGTATTAGCCAGGGGAATAGTTGTTTTCTAATAGGCGTTAGTCTGTAAACCTATAGTGTGGGTGAGTTGAGGCTGGCCTGAAGAAATTATTCATGTAGAATATTTTTTTCAAAGTGGTTTATAACTTTTTCGACTTCTTTCAAATCCTCTTTCGAGTGACCCAAAAGGCAGAACTGTGATGAACCTGATAAAACTTAGTACTGAGAACTGCACAATATAATTGAATCACAAAAGTGATCAACGCCCAATAAAAAGGGTACGAGTCAGCTAGGTCATAATAAATACGAAAGGTAACTGACAATATATGCAGTTTCTCATATCCAGGAGAGGAAAACCCAAAAAACTGTAAGGGAGATGTATATTTTTGAGAAAGTATGAACCATTAGTGAGCACAGGAGAAATTATCAGTTGGGACAAACTGAAAAATCAGCTGTAGCCGAACACGCCCTTCTCGATAATCATAATATTCAATTTGACGAAACCTCAATCCTCTCAACAACAACACATTATTCCACTCGCTTATACCGTGAAGCAATTGAGATATATATGAATGAGGATAACTTCAACAGGAAGTGAGAGGGGCTGACCTTAAACAAAATTTGTCATTCCGTTCTTAAGACGTTGACGACAAAACCAATCAGGACACGGCCTTCAAGCCCGAAAAATTTGCGATATAACATTCAACAACACCACATTATTCCACTCGCTTATACCGTGAAGCAATTGAGATATATAAGAATAAGGATAACTTCAACAGGAAGGAAGAGGGACTGACCTTAAACAAAATTCGGCATCCCGTTCTGAAGACGTTGACGACGAAGCCAGACAGAAGTACAGAATCCGACGTAAGAC
Organism: Zygogramma bicolorata; assembly: GCA_032362365.1. Taxonomy (NCBI): domain Eukaryota; kingdom Metazoa; phylum Arthropoda; class Insecta; order Coleoptera; family Chrysomelidae; genus Zygogramma; species Zygogramma bicolorata. The sequence continues at coordinate 881,221 of JAVJAQ010005627.1, forward strand.
AGAACAGGGTCCGACAACATGATATTAACAAACAAGTACCTTCAGATTCGCCATTAGTCATAGTAGACTCACAGGAAGTAGTTCAACTAAGACCACGCCGCTGAAGATGGCTGCCGCAGATGCAGTCGAAAGCTCCGGAACTCAAGATTCCAGGACACTGCCCTCAAGCCCGAAAAACTTGCGATATAACAATCATCATACCTTCCGGTTCATTCTTGTTATTATTCAACTGTAACGAAGCAATTTCGGTATTCAGCATTACATTCCGAAACCACTAATGATTCGAAACGTACCCAACCAAAATCAATCAATTGCTGCATCATCCCCGTCATTAGTGGAACCCGAATGGAAATCACCATAATCCTTTGAATATTTCATATCCCGGTGACGGAAGAGTCGCGGCCACAACAGTATCATTATTATTACAATCGCACGACCTTCCTCGTGTCTGTTGGCTACGGTCAATCGCAATTCTCCAATTAGCTAATTGATACGTGTGCCCACTGCATCATCGAAAACAAACTGGGTCATCTGGGGGCATCCTGCATTGTCTCTGCTGCAACACTGAAACAATATTTCATAGCGGAAAGGCATTGAAATAGACGGGGAGACCCGAAAAAGGCTTTGAAATTGAAAAATCTACTAGGGAACATGATTATTTTTGTGAAGGAGAAAATAATTCTGCCTTATTCGTTTCTAAGACAATGCGAAAATACATGACTTCCAAGGGATATTTTTTTTGAAGGTAACTAGCTTGTCTGGGTTCGGAAATGAAATGTTATCTTGATGAATTATTTAAAATACTCTTTATTTCTGTGGGATATACTGCAATATGAAGCTCCCGTCCCATTTCAGATGGACTTATTTTCCTTTTTCTGAATTACTTGAACGTCTATGAATAATTTAAGAATATCAACAGGAAGTGTTTGCTGAATTTTTGATGCGAATACTATTCGCGATTGAAAATAAGCGATACGCCCCCTATCGACTTTTGCGAGAACACTCAATGGTACTATCGCCATACCATTGTCTAAGGATTTAAGTAGATATGCAATGTTTCTTCTAGATAAATGGCAACACCGCCTTATGAGAAATCCCATGTTAATCTGGGGAAAAATCCCAAGCTCAATATGGCACTTTTTTCCTACAACATGGGATTCTCCATAAGACAGTGTTGCACATTTTTCCCCAGATCTGCTACTTTTATCTCACGACCAGTTCAATGGCCATACTCTAGTTTGCATGTGTTTATATGGGGCTGTTCTGTTGACTCTCTTTTGGATTTTTATGATTTTTGTGTGTGTTTGAGCCTTAATAGTGATTGTGGAGATTTTCAAGAAGTTCGGAAATATCCAGTGAAATAATCGGAAGGTTTGCTGCTTTTCATTTATTGCGAACGTATATTTACTTTTTGTTGTTTTCTAGTTCTGGGTATAAACCAGTTGATCTTTAATGCAATCTCTACGGTATGGGCGATAATGTATAATTTAGTGTGTAATGCACACTTCTGATTAGGAAGAATCACATCAAGCAGCTGAAAACTTCCACTTCTGACACTTCATTATTGCTTAAATACATCGAATGAATTTTATATTCGAGTGATCGAAGTGAATTTTTCCAGCTGAGAGATGTAATTTTCGATTATTTCAGGTGTGCATTAATCATTAAATTATGCAATATTCGTAAGCCCGACTTGATAGCAGAAACTCATAAATCCAAGTCTCACCTGGCAACAACCCTTATAGTCTTCCGAATTTTTACAATGTTTTGATGATGACAAAAACCTTCGAATTTGTTCAATGAAATGTTCTTCAAGTATTCAACTATCGAATGAATCACTTTTCACACAGAAATTAATGAGAAATTGAAAATTTCACGAACAAAAGGAACACGAGTACGTCGAAGCTCCAAATATAAAATGACAGTCTAACCATGGAGAGTTCCGCGTTTTTCCGCGCTAGCGCTGCGATCTCATTTTCTAGCGTGAATTTGAAAGACTTGTAGGAGTTGCAATCCAGCTGATTGTCCTGAATCCAGCTGGATCCTCAAAATATGGAATCAAGATGAATACATAACTGCGATGAAATTTTTTGTTCATTTTTTGAATTGAACTTCTTATTTAAAAATACTTTGATAAAAACCTCTACCCATTTGGTGATCTATATCAATCCTGGGTTGGTTTCTTGGTTCTTTGTTATCTGAGATCGAAATAAATGACTCGAAATTGCTGTTTCAAGGATATATTTTATGTAGTTAGAAATATCGAATACAGCATCAAAGATAATGCCTTCAAATCATCTTTCGAACAATTCGTTCAGGACAGTTCCGAATCTACCTACACCGTACGTTTCAGCTGGCACCTGCCAGCAAACAACTACTCCTCTGGCTAATACCACGAAGGGAATTGAATTATATCCTACCGGTGCCAGTGCAGGTTTCTCAACAGAAGAAAATCCTGCATTTGTTTTTGACGATACAAATGAAGGAATTGATTTTCAATTATAGGGACGGACACACTTGCAGACCGGTTTTGGCCTATTTGGCCACTCGTCAGTAATAGGCAGTGCCATCATCAACTCAAAGTCGATGACTTCCCATAAATGAAAACCAATCCGAGAATTCCCAGGAAATCGTTGAGCTTTGTTTCCGGGAAAAAGGGCACGAGAAAAGTCGAGAACTCTAGAAATCATATTTGGCTCTATGAAATTATAAAATAAAACTATTTGCTCTTGCCATTATAATGAAGGGAGAGTTCTTACTTTTTGAACAGACTGGAAAGAGGTCACCAAATTCGGAATCGATGTTCAAAGCATTGCTTTCAGTTAAGCCCACTCCAACTGCTGAGTGTTTTCAGGAAATGTAGTTAATAAAATGAGGAACCCGCTCTCTGATAAAGCTATAAATGCTTTAGTTTTTCTAAAGTCATATTTTATCAGACCGTGTAAGCTGACCCAATTGTCACTTACCTGTATGTTCAGCTTGAGATGTTTCATTTCTGTGCAAAATTTCGTTTGATTTTATTTCAGTTAACATGTCAAAAATGGGGCTGTGCTTGTGATTTTATTATAAGTTAGGACAATGTTAACGTTTTCATCTTGCAGTTTTTGTTTTCTTTAATAGAAGCTAATTTTGTTGATAATTTTTGAGTTGATTTTTTTTATTTAACCACCCAAAAAACGGTGCTATGATTGTAATTATAAGTCCGACAGAGTAGTTCATTTATTTTGTTTTCTTTAAGAAAAGATGATGAGAACCGTCAATATAACTTTTATAATTATTTTGATACTTTTGTTTGAGAGAAAAATCACCGAATTCGTTGATTGATCACATTATTGAAACTGAAAAATATGCAATAACGTACGTGAATGTAAATTTGTCGACAACCCAAGAAGACCCGAGATATTAGCCTTGAGAATTCTCGAGACCGAAGTAATTGATAAGCTCCAGAAATCATCAACCCGAATTATCTTTCGAACAATTCGTTTAAGCCAGTTTCAAATCTAACTACACAGTACGTTCTGGCTGGTACCTGTCAGAAAACAACTACTCCCTTGGCTAATGCCACGAAGGGCATGACCAAGTTTATTTGATTAAATGTGTGTACAACGATGATTCAGGAAAATTTCCTCAGCATATAACTTGAGTGTATGATAATTTGGTAACGCAGTCTAGGGATTTTATCTTGAATTATTATACACGAGAGCGTTTGCTTGAAAACCGCATCTTGAAAATAGAACTTAAAAACTCTATATCGAATGAATGCTTATCAATGCAAACTTTCCAGTATTCTGAGCAAACTGTTCCACCTGGTGCGGCAGTCTGAATTCCTTGCCTTCTTTTCACTGGTCTATTTTTGCGAGAACATGTTATCTCGCTGTTTTGCAGTCTATTGAAGAAAAAAGAAAAAAATGTATCCCCTTAGGAAACATACTTTTCGTAGGACCACTCCGTATACATCTACACCGGTATTGCAATCGACTCAAAGAACTAGCATTTGCATTCCAGATATTTTTATAGTTCCGATCCCTTGGATTATTAAAAATCTTCAGCCACGAATATTCTCAGGGGTGTACGAATTCTATCCGGAAATTGTCGACTATCCCTGATGTGCTGGCTCACAGAGATAGCGTCAAATTCGATTCGAATAATATTACGGGTATTTTTTATCCTTTCATCTTCATGTCAGATGTTTCGTCTTGGATGGGCAGGGAAGAAAATGAAAGCTACGAGCTGACCATCAAAAAATTTTAACCAAGTAGTAATCTTTTTTTTATATGCAGAGTCACACGAAAGGGAAGCCCTGTAATGTTCAAAGAACACCGCGTGAATCAAGGGACAGGAGATACGAATTAACATTCACTTTGAATTTTTGAAGTTTGTGAGCCTCAGGAAAAACTTCTCTCGGCAAGGAGTTCCAAAGCTCAGCTGTTCTATTGAAAAAAGATCCCTGAGCAAGAGAGGTTCGACAGCTTTACAAATTCACAACAAAAGGGTGGGAATTTTGTTCTCGTCGAGTCATCCGTGTAGATATTGCCAAGGGTGGAACGATTGATAACAATTCGGAAGAGCATCGACCGTGAAAGTATCTATAGAAGAGACAAGTCTCCGACCCTTCTACGATGCTCCAATGAAGTGAGCGAGTCTGTGAGCGAAGAATCACTAACAAGACGAATTGCCTTTCTCTGCATAGAATCGAGAAGCCTCAATGTATGTTTTGGCGCCAAACTCCACACATGAGAACTGTATTCCAAGACAGGTCGTATCTGAGTCTTGTAGATCATCAGAAGCTGACGAGAAGTGAATTATTTCTTCGCACGAAATAAAAATCCAAGTGTCTGGGAAGCACTTTTAGCGATCGATCTCCCATGTTTTTTCTCTGTGAGAGATACTACTAGATGATAGATCGGCTTTTCTTGAGAAGAGACATTCCATGGATGTTTTTTGAGGAGATCGAATGTTTTGGAATTGTTTTTTTTTGGGTTTTCTCTCCCTTGGAAATAGAAAAAAAGTAAGGTTCTCATAATCCGTGTTTTTAGTTTTTAGGGCAAATTGGTATATTTATTATTATTATTCAATACAAAATTGAGTGGCCATGTTGTCAATTATGTATCGTATTGTCATGAATTTGGAGAATTATTCAATACGAGCTGAAAGGGGTAGGTAATTTTTCACCATTCATGCATATTTTCTTCATTTCGCCATTTCTTTACTCTCACATGCATCTATTGCATGACACAAGGCTACACGCATTATTAAAACGAAGCTTGAAGATAAAAATTGTTCGAACTTCTTCGTAGGCATGTGACATCTAGAAAGAATGACAATCACGACATTTTCTGGAAGATTCATCAAATTCTTTTTTTTTTTTGCCTTTCCTACTTGAAACACAAAATTCATTTTCGTGCAAACGGACGCGAAACAAGCTTTGCCCAGCTACAACAGAGGCCGTAAAATAGTATTTTGTGGCCGTTACCCAAGGTGACGGCCTGCAAATTTTTCAAAGGCCGTTGCCCAGAGTAACTGCCGACAATCTGAACGTTTGTATTGCTGAATATTTCATTTCCGCAAAATGTTTTTGCGACCTCGAGGTTATCTTGCCTCGGCCGGAGCGAAATACAAACTGGCTCCTTCGCCAAAAATTTTGTTCTATTCGAAATCGCTAGAAAAACCAATTGTTGTTCTGAAGGTAAAGATATTGAGACGATTTTTTCACATTATTAGATTGTTATTGTCCATGGGAGTGCCAAAGGGTAGCACCCTAGGCCCTTAATCTTAATAATACTCATTAATGACTTAGCTATGCTGAGTAGTCAAGAAAGAACCATAATTAGTATGCAGACGACAGTACATTCTTTTTCAAGGCACAAGTTTTTCTCGGATTGCAGAGCATTGCTAGCTCAACTATGAAAGAATCAGATAACAGGTTTGCCAATTCTAGACTCGTTCTGAATCCGGAAAAGACCAAAGCTGTTCTTTTCAAAACAAGCAACACTGTTAAAACACCCCAGTTTATTACTTTGAATGAGAACAACGTCTACTTTTCTGAAAATATAAAATGTCTTGGGATATTTATCGACAATAATCTGAAATATGGTGCGTACATTGTTTCTCTCTGTAATAAACTAAATAAAACCTGCTACGGTTTGGGAATACTTTGCATAAACGCTAATATTGGTATAGTAAAAACATTTCACTTTTCCAACTTCTACTCTCATGCTCTATATGCTATTATTATTTGGGGCGGAAGTAGTGTATTGGAAAAAATTTTCAAGATACAAAAACGTGCTCTGAAAATCATGAAAAATATGAAGTTCTTGGGCTCATGTAGAGGAATTTTTTCCCACTTCCCACCTTTCCAGGGCTTCATATCTATGAATGCATTAAATTCGTTTTACAGAATCAACATTATTTTGAACCCTATTTACCTCATTCTTATGGTACCAGAAACCCCATAAACTTCAATTTATCTCAGCATCACTTATCTCTGTCCGAAAGGGAAGCTCTGTACTCATGTATGAAATTCTATTTACCCCTTCAATGAAATCTGACAAAAAAAATTATGTCAATCAAACAATCCCTGATGAACTTACTTTGTAACTTGGAGCCTTACCATGTTTGCAGATTTCTTCAGTGAAACATTCTCCCAAAAATTATATATACACAAATATGTAATTCAGTCTTAAATTAGACATTTTTGTCTCCAGTTTGTATGACTGTCCTTAACATTTCATTGGTCCTTGGTCAGGTACAAGATGAATAAAAACCCTGGTGCGTTGACCGATATGCTTTTGTTTAGCCGATTCCTCTCGACCTGAGAAATCGAGGAGTAAACTTACATTTTTTGACGGTAGGTGGTGTTGAGGTGGTGATACAAATGCGATTTTCTAAGGGTACATTTTCATTGAGGCGGCAGCTTACGAGTGATTTTCGATACCGGCGGTCTCATTGGATAAACTCTTGCGGGATCTTTCGTTCACCAATAAAATTATCAGTATACAAAAGACGTAAGGCCAAGTTCGTCTAATGAAAAGCTATTGATTTTTTTGAAATGTTTGACAGTTCGATTTGAATTTGAATGCATTTGAAAGTTCCTTTAATATTCAAAATCTTTTACCTAGTTATTGTTTATTTTCACGTTTTTCTTGTTTATATTCTTTTTAAGTGTTTATCGTTGCTGTTCTTGTATTTTTTTGATTCTATAGTGATAGTTAGATTTATTATGAACCGATTTACAAAGCTCAAAATAAAACGCTCGTGTAACGTGTAGGTATTACTTATCCCTCATATCATCGGCTCGTAATCACATTAAAATTGCATTTTCTTCAACACTATGAAGAAAAAAGTACTTACCTATCTTCGGTTCCTCAGAAAGTAGAAAGATAAGATATCAATACTTTCCAGTTTCCCTCACAACTATTGTTTCGGAAGATTCAAAATCACATCACAATCACTGAGTTTTTGATTTATTCTTCATCGAATTGAAAGCAAAAGGTATAAGTAAACACACCAGGGTTTTTATTCATCTTGTTCAGATACTACATTGTTTCTGTGTTCGATTCTGAAGTTTCCTGAATTTACATTTTCTCTGGAAATACTGTCAACTATTCTCTTCACTGAGCTCAGTCGACCAAAATGCGTGCATTTTGATAATTCACAGAATTTTGCTCTCAAGCAAACCCTTTCGTATATAAAAATTCAAGGTAAAATCCCTCGACCTGTGGTCTCGAGATTATATAGAATTATTATACACTTAAGTCATTTGCTAAACAAAATCCCGATAATCATGAATGTGCAACACAAATTTCAACAGATCAAACTCACGAGCGTTTTGTTAGATTAATTTGTGAGAATAGCGTTCGAAGTTATGGTTGCAAGACAAACCTCTCCTCATTCCCTTCCACCCTATTATCCAATCAACCCTATCGCACAGCAAACATCAAAAGAATTTCCCAGAACATAACGGAACACGGAGACAAACTCGGGAGAAGTTGCAGCATCAATTGATGAGCCCTATATTTTGTGTTATAAGTACTAAACTTTCAGAAAGAATGAATGACTCGGGATATAACCATCATTGCCGCACCAAAGGCTTGGCGAACTTTAGGGCGGCATGTTAAGAGGTCGACTCTCAAACTACATTGTTATAGTATTTCCATCGCATTTTTGCTCGCCGAAACTTTTGATGAAGTTTCGCCGCTATGTTTAACGCGGCTATTCAAGAAATATTTATCACCTAATAATGTTTGCTGAAAGTTTCGCACAACTTGGAAGGTATCTAGGAGATGGCGACGGAAATACTTTATAACTATACATCTTCCATTGAAGAATTGAAAAAAATTAGGTCCTCATCTCTTGTTACTGAGACTATAACAACAAAAGGCATTCGAGTGTGTCATTCTATGCTATAAAATGATGAAAAAGTTGAAATAACCAAAAAACAGAATAACGGTGAACATTTCCCTCATAGTTATAAAAATAAAATAAAATATAAAATGTCCCATAAGAGCAATGCAATTATCGAAAACTTACAGCGGTAATTGCATAGTATCAAGTCACCATAACAACACATTTGAAACCGTATCAGTAAACAACACAAATGAATGTCAGATAGACTTCAAAAATAGAAAAACATTTCACGTTTAGGTGAGTACTCCATACAATCTATAGAGGAAAGTATAAATGAAAAAAAAATAACATTTCCTTGAGAATTTCTTTATTCGTGAAATATTCCAATGAATTACATTCGTGCATTAAAATGATCAGATAATTTTGCATTCAAGCGTGATATCAAATCGCATTCGGTTATTTTCATATTTTGTAAAAGAGCCCTCGTCCTTCGGACTCGGAGGACGCTTTCGCCAAAATATGAAAATAAACTTGAAATTTTTTGATATCACGCTTTCTTGCAAAATTATCGGTAATTTTTATGCACTCGTGCAATTATAACCGATAATTTTCCTAGCAGTAATGATTTCCACAAATGACAGGTGACAGACTTAATTTTTTTTCTATATATACAGATTTACACGAAAGGAAAGCCCTGTATTGTTCAAAAAATACCGCGTGAGACAGGGGATATGAATCAATATTTGGAGTTTTTAAGCCTCAGGAAAAACCTCCTTCGACAAAGAGTTCCAAATTTCAGCTGTTCTATTGATGAAAGATCCCTGAGCGAGAGAGGTTCGACGGGTCTCCAATCCAACAACGAAGGGGTGGGAATTCTGTACCTGACTAGGGTCATCCGTGTAGATACTGCCAAAGGTGGAACGATTGACAACAATTCAGAAGAGCACCGGTCGTGAAAATATCTATAGAAGAGAGACAAGTCCACAACCCTTCTATGATGCTTCAACGAATTGAGCGAAAAATCACCAACAAGACGGATTGCCTTTCTCTCCTCACAAAAATATAACAACAATCTTTGAATTCAATCTTCATCTTGAACATCAAAAATTGATTCATGTTAATAAAAACTCTTTGAATTATTATCAAAACTATATTGTATGAATAGTGAAAATTTCATTCAAATTGAAAATAATCGACGATATGGAAAGCCTTGTCTACGCTCTGCAGTCCCATTTCGAAGTCCTATACATTTTAACGATGAAAGTCCATTGTTAAAAAATACGAGCCCAGCTTTGTTACATACTACAGAGTGTTTCAAAATTCAGTATTAAGATTTTAGGGGCGCATTTTTCAAGTCAAAATAAGACTTGTTTTCTATAAACATTCTTCATAGCTCTTTCAGTTTTTGAGATATTTAGATCAAATTTGAAAAAAAGGTTACGTTTTAGAGTTTACATCATCCAGTATGCTGAGTGATTGTATCATGCTACAGGAAGATATGTTTTCAGGGGTCGAGCCCATGTTCGCACCATAAACTTTATTGTAGTGCGCCGCTGGTGGATTCTAAAATATGAAATGTAATTTTCTCGTAATTCGCTAGATTTATCAAATTTGTCAACGAAACAATGAAAAATTGAATAGTGGGCTTTGACTGCTATTCTCAATTTGACGTTTAGGTTTGTTTTGAAGCATTTGACATTATTCGAAAGTTGAAAGTCTCATCGAAAAAACTGAAGAAATCTTGAAACTTTAACGCTTTGTAGTTCGATATCGAAGCGCTGCGGGCATATGTTTATGGACAAAAACGTCTTATTTTGACCTGAAACATACGCCCCTGAAATCTTTACACTGAATTTCGAAACACCCTGTATAACAGCACTTATCAAAATCACTTCTTATTATCATTATGAATTAGTACTGAAAATAGGTCATCAATGAATATTTTGTAAAATTCATACTAAAGAAATTCTATATCGCTTGTGAATTATGTGATACTTGAAAATAGTGAGAGAAAAAACCTATTTTTTCACTCGAAAATTCAAGTGTTTTTCAAGCTACCTAGCTTGCAATTAATTTACTTTCAATTGAATGTCCATTTTGGAATTTCTCGTTATTCAGATAATGAAATTATTTTAATTTGAGAATGATATTTTGTTCCCAGATCATTTCAGGAAATAATCTTTACGAATACGACTCGACCTAAAAATTTTCCCAGGTGAATGTCCATTCTTTCAAAACTCAAACTCTGTTATTTCTGAGCAATACCAAGAGAGCAACCAGCAATAGATGAAACCACTCTTCCTACGGACTCGTGGTTGCATCATGATGGTTGCTCTCTTGGTATTGCTAAATAACAAAATTTTCCTCAAAAAATGGAAATTTATCGATAACATTTTGAGGTCTTCTGATATCACTTTCGATAAACGGTGCTACAGCTGACACCCATGAAATAAACATCGAGGTCTCATTATTCTTGAATAATATGTTGTCTAAGGGCCTAGTTTTGCATTATTATCACTATCAAAATTTTAACCACTGGCAATTTCATAATCTTGAAATAAACTCAAACCAATAATGGGGTCAAATAATCGAATATGATTGTAATTAAATAATATTAATATGTGCATTCATTCTTCTACAGAAATTCACAAATTCACTAGTTTAATTTGATATTATGATGTTAACAGTGACTGTGATAATGCCAATAATGCATAACTAGATCTTTACTGAGACAGTTCACATGACTATGTAAATCGAATAAAATTCAATAATACAATAAACATATACAAGAGACCGAAATGAAAAGCGAATTGCCTAACTTCATTGATTCACGTAACTTCATTAAACACAAAATTTTAACTGTCATTTGAATTTTGATATTACAAACAGTAACAGCCACTCAGCATGTTGTGGCCGCTGTTACTGAGCGGCTTCGTTTCGCCTGAATGCGTAGCTCATTGACAGCGACAGCCGACAGCGGATCCAAAAGTCAAAACACTCAAAAACATAACCGAATTGTTTTCTTGTTTGGTGTTTATGCCATGCACAAAAATATTATGAAAAATAATATAAAGATGTAATCATGCAACCAATATTAATATCAGAAAGACCAGAGGGGCTAGTTTTGAATATAAGTGAAAGTCAATTCACCTTTGAAATATTTCGATTTTCAATTGACCTCCGAAATGCTATAACTAGTTTTCAATTGTAGTGAAATGAAATGTTCATAAATTCACTTAAATGAATTTAATTCGAATGATACACTTTGGCAACGATGGCATATCTATTAAATAAGTTCAAATGATTCATATCACATGGAGCAAATTTTGAGGTTGGCTAAAGTTTAGTCTTAGGCATGCTTAGTAAATTATAAATATATCAGCATTTCGATACAATAATATTTGAAATAGTTAATAAAATATTACCTTCCTTCGATATACACTAAGTATATGATCACCCAACTATTGTATTTTTTTAGTTTTGGCTGATTGTAGTAAACAAATTTTTGTCAATAAACAGCAGAAGAAAACGTTGTTTGAATTTATAGAAAATAAATCTCTTTTAGAACAACCACCAAAACTAACTAATAAAGTAGGGAAGAAAATTATTGCTGATCGATTGGCAGAGTTGGCCACCCACCTTAATAAAATCGGGGAAGTTACAGGTGGAACCCATAAGGATGCAAATACTTGGAAAAAGGTAATCAAGATATAACTTTTTTTTCGTAGTGTTTCGATGAGTTTCACCATACCACTAAATAAATGAAATAAAAAAATTATTTCAGGCATTGCTTGATTTGAAGAGCAATATCAAAAAGTATCTGAGACGAAAAAATATGAAACCGGTACAGGAGGAGGTCTTCCATTACCAGAAACATCTGACTACGAAGCAAAAATTAGAGAAATGTTAGACCACATGGAAATCGAAGGAGACTATAATTTTTCTCTCAAATTTTATTAGGAATTTATGACGAACCCGAAGTTCAAGATGAAAATGAATGGACATATTCGATCACTCTCACGAATAGCATCAATTTTTCTACTGAATGAATTTCATCCAACGAATTTTTTCAGACTCAAAGTGGTCTTTTATAATTTTCTACCAGTTGATTTCTCAATGATCCAAATGAAACATCCCAAAATCAACATTATTTATTTCTTCAGGTGGTGGTGTTCTACACAAAAATCATGCAAGACTGCAAAAGCATTTATTATTGTTGATGCTTTTGAGGGTTTGTAATGGAGTACCCTGTGTTTTAATAAACACCGAAATCGTGCCTTCAATAACCCATTACAACATTCAATGGCGCTTCTGGTATGATGCTGCATTATATAGGGCTTCCGAAGAGTTGGGCATGTCTCTCTCTCATAGAATAAAATGTAGGGTGTCTCCTGAGGCTTCAATAAATTCAAGATATCGCCAGAATATTTAGTGACACAACTATCGTCAAACTTAAACCAGTCCGTTTCGTCTTTTGCCAATGAGTATTAATGGCCAGATTCAACGCCAGAACCACAGTGAACAATGGACTGCATAAAGATTATAGTGGTCAGTTGGTATGGAGAAAATCTCAACAATCAACACAAACATATATAATCAAATTTCAAAATGACATGTAAATGTCAAAATCGCGATCCGCTTTTTCGAAAGCGACAAATTTCTACGCTGAGCAAAACCAAAGAATATTTACGTATACGCGAACAAGAAGCGCATCTGACAAATCGACAAATACACCCTGAGTGCGCATGTTGTTGGAAATACTTTTATTTGAAGATTTTATGGAATAAATTACTCGTATTGACAATTTTCGAACTGTTCCTTTTATTGACTTCTTTTTGACAATTCATAACTCGATTGTAACATAAACAAATTGAAGTATAATACAGAGTGCACATGAAAATCAAAACTGCGGTATCTGCATCCACAACATTCTCCCACCTTTTGCAATGTGACATTGCAAAACTGGAATTTTCTTCAAACTCCGTATCGCTGCGGTGCTCTAACTGCTCGTCCAGATCTCGTACAGATCTCCTTAGGTCTTGACTTCTCAGATTCTTCTGCATCGTCTTCTTTCACTTGAGAGCTCGTAGACTCCCCTGCCGGCTGCTGCTCCAACTCTTCCAAGTTTTCATTGATTTTCTGATCATGTTCAACCTCATCTGCTGTGAGCTTGCTCCGCCAAATGGTAATGTCATCGCTATCATCTGTGCACTCCATGGGATATAATCTTTGAAAAGGTCTCAAAAGTTCTCCACTCGCAACTTTTACTTTTGCAACTCTAGCTATATTATCGCGTCCGGGATATATCTCTAGTATTCGACCAATTGGCCAATTTATTCTTTTGATATTATCAGCCCCTACCAGCACAATATCACCAACTTTCAAACTTCCAATTTTTCTTCTACCATTATGAACTAAATTGGCTAAGTACTCTTTCTTGAAGCGGCTTCGAAGGTTTTCTCTCAACTTTTGTAAATATCTCAACCTCTTCTTCAAATGTATCGAACTGATGCAATCTAAATCTGGTACCTCTGAACTTGGGATTCCGTGTAAAAACATCGAGGGTGTTAAAGGAGTCATTTCTTCAGGATCATCTGAAATATAAGTAAGTGGCCGTGAGTTTATAACTGCTTCACAGTCACACACCAATGTCATCAACTCCTCATAATCCAGAGTCATTTTTCCTAAATTTCTTCGCAGTAATTCCTTGATGATGCGAACTATCCTCTCCCACCATCCACCCCACCACGCTGCTGTGGGTGGATTGAACTTCCAGATAATTTGCCTAACCGTCGAGTATTTGGATATTTCGCTCCAATTCAAAGATTTCAATTGATTATTCGTCCCAACGTAATTAGAACCATTATCGGAATAGATTATTGAAATTCTTCCTCTTCTAGCAATAAACCTCCTCAAAGCGTCAATGAAGGCTTCAGTAGAAAGAGATTTTATGAGTTCGAAATGACATGCTCGATATACCGCACAGGTGAATATCACTATATAGCATTTTTCGTTGTTTTTCAAGTGAAGAGGACCTGCTACATCAGTACCAGTAACTTGAAAACTTGCAATATTGTCTACTCTATCTCTAGGAAGCGGAGCAAAAGGTGTATTCAAAGCTTTTGCTTTGAATCTTCTGCAAATAAGACACCTTCCAATCACAGATTTCACCATTTTCCGGCCCTTCATAATCCAATATTTTTCTCGAATAATTCCTAATAGTGTTTGACTTCCCGCATGACACGCAATCCTATGGTACTCTTCAATTAGTTTCTCGACCATCCTATGTTTATATGGCAAAATAATAGGGAATTTGAAAGCATTAGACTCCTCCGAACATGTAAGTTTGGTTCTCACTCTTAGAAGCCCATTTTCATCCTTAAAAACATTCATCATTTTCAATTCATTCAAATTTGTCGCGAAACTTTCATTCTGTATAATTCTCAATAGAATATGTTCAGCATTTTTTATCTCTTCACTAACTAACTCTCTGCTGATCACTTCAATCTTTTTATGAGTCCTTTCATAGAATCTGATCATCCATGCAACCATTCGCACTATCTTCGAGAATTTCGAAAAATAATTCAGATTCTCTGAAGAAACATTCTTCAGACAATTAATGAAAGATGAAGAAACAGTATTTCCTCGAAGTTCTTCGAAAGCCCTTTCTTCAGTATGAAGTTGTCTCTGTGAAGGCCAATGACTTATATCCTTTTTTAGCCAATCAGGTCCCTGCCACCACTGGATCTCCAATAATCGTTTGCAACTGCATCCTCTGGATGGAAGATCCGCGGCATTCATGGTGCCTGGCACGTGATACCAATCATTTATATTGGTGAAAGAACGAATTTCATTCACCCTGTTTTGGACGAATGGTGTCCAATTTGATTTTGTCTTAATCCAGGTGAGAGCTACCTTAGAGTCACTCCAAAAATATGGAGTGATATTCTCAAAAAGTGGTATTTTTCTCAAATACTGATACATTCGACAACCAATTGTTGTGGCAAGTAATTCTAGTCGAGGTAATGATACTGGTTTGATTGGCGTTATTCGAGACTTCGCGGCCAACAAATGAACTGAAACCAGACCATCCTTTTCGTATCTGATAAAAATACAAGCTGCATATGCCGTACCACTTGAATCACAAAATATATGAATAGAAGTACTCTCAGGACTGATCTCAAAATCGAAACAATTACGAGGAATATGGCAAAGTTTCAAAAGATGAATATTTTTCAACCAAATTCGAAATTTATCTGAAATTGTCGTAGGCAAAACATCATCCCACTTCACCTTCAACTTCCAAGTCTCCTGAAGAAGAATTTTTGGGATCAACGAAACAGGAGCCGTAAAACCAATTGGGTCAAAAATCCGCTGGGCTGCTGACAATAATCCCCTTTTAGTCATTGGAATTTTCGAGACATCCAATTCACCAACATTGCAAAATAATGTATCTTGAACGAAATTCCAGTGGAGTCCTAAGACTGAAACTACTTCTCCTAGCATAGGTAGTTCAGCATCATTCTCCTCAAAAACTTTTGGATGATTGTAAACCCAACCCCTCAAATCGAATTTTGCTGCGGACATTAACGATTTCGATTCTTTGATGAAGGTAATCAACTCTTCCGAATTATTTACACTCGTAACACAATTATCCATATAGAATGAATCTACCAGTTTTTCAGCTGTTTCTTTCATTTTGTTACAATTATTCGTCAGGTGATATTTGATTGTGGCTCCCAGTAAAAAAGGACTACAAGATAAACCAAAAACTACTCTTTTGTGTCTAAAAATTTTAATAGTTTCTGTTGCAAAATCATCCCACCAAAGGAATTTCAGCATATTTCTATCATTGGGAGCTAAACCGATTTGCAAAAAGGCCTTTTTTATATCCGCAATAATGCCTATTTTACCAAATCTGAACTTCATCATGAGACTGGGAATGAGTTCAATAAGATTAGGTCCTTTTTCTAAACATTGATTTAACGATACCCCTAATTTATCCCTTGCTGAAGCATCGAAAACTGGACGAATTTTTGTGGTCCTACTAGATTCTTTGATAACTGGATGATGTGGTATGAAATATTCTGACTCAGTTTTTACGGAAGATGACACTTTTTCTATGATATTCAATGATTCCCATTCTTTAAAAATCTTATCGTAATCATCGAATTTTCCCAAATTAACTAGCCTTTTAGTAGTAGAATGTAATCTTTTCTCACAAAGTTCTTTATTACTGAGAAGTTTTGGATGATTTTCGATCCAAGGTAGCGTAACTTCAAATCTATTTTCTTCATTTATTGATATAGTTTCATTAAAATGTCTTATGGCTTCAGCTTTCGAGCTGCGACATGCGAGTTGAAACGTTTTGTTTCTTGACTATCTGGTTTGACAACTCCTTATCCATTTCGTCGCAGATTTTGTGAAACATCTTTCTTAACAGTTCGCGTTCTTTCTTCAATAGAAGTAGTTTTTCCTCTGTCACGGTCGCCATTTGATGTTGGAAATACTTTTATTTGAAGATTTTATGGAATAAATTACTCGTATTGACAATTTTCGAACTGTTCCTTTTATTGACTTCTTTTTGACAATTCATAACTCGATTGTAACATAAACAAATTGAAGTATAATACAGAGTGCACATGAAAATCAAAACTGCGGTATCTGCATCCACAACACATGTCTACCAGCAGTGTCAGCATTTTGCAGTCGGTCAGTCATATCAACAAACAAGTACTGGTGTTTCTTGTCGAGTAGTTTACTGGATTACTGTTTTTTGCTGGCAGTCTTGCGTAGTCGTAACAAAAATAATTTGGAGGTCATGAAATATGGTAGTGGTGGGGACCACAGGAATAGCGGTTGTGTAGCGGCAAGTGACGCTTCTTGTTCGTTATACGTAAATCTTCTTTGGCAAAACACTCAGCCGCTGTCGAACAGCTTTTAAGCAGCGCTGCATTCAGATAGACCGCTTACCAAGCGGTCTCAACCGCTGGGACCTCCTGAATGTACCCATTCATTCACAAAAACATGATTAATTATGAAGTCGTAAACTCTGCATATGTCACTCGCCAAGTCAACCTACTAAGACTTCCAATACCATCGTCCAATTTGGTAAGGAGCTCAAGATTCATAACAAACTTCCTGCTCATATGAAAGAAATAATGTCTTTCATCATATTCAGGAAACATATTTAGGAAACAACTAAAAAGCATATTGAGAGACAAGGCCTACTATAATTTAGGGGAATATTTTGAGGACAATTTGCTGTGACAAAATTATACAATCTTCCCAGCCATATTAACCTTTGCACCTCAATAATGTACTCGACTTTTTGAAGTATTAGTATTGTTATACAACAATTTTGGATCCTGCGGTCATGGAATTTTATTATAAAAAGTACCTTTTGAATTGTATTTTGATGAGTGTATTTCTCAGAAACAATGAACACATTTTCAATTCAACATTCATGTAAAATTTCTATGTGATTTTTTGTTGGAAAAATGATTAAGAAAATTGGTTAATTCTAGTTTTCTGAGTAAAGAACTCTCATGCAGTTTTTCATTCGTTGTTAACATTAAGCAATATAAAAAAAAACAGCAAATTTCGAATTCAACTATTGAATTTAGCGTACCTGATTCCAGTAAACCATAATACAACTTTTTTTGCAGGTGTCTCTGTAACGAGATCATTTTCTCATCTAGAAATCCAGAAGGTAGCATCTTGGTAAGATGGACTGTGATTCTGTCGAATCAGCTGCTCTTCATGTCTGTAAAAGTGAGTAGTCCATTAAAATCGACCTTATCAAGGAAAAAAACCGTTATTTCAATTAACGATGTTTTGTGTGCGAGGAACAAAGCATATGCAGAGAGCAAAGCGAAATAGCTATTATTCCTAACAACTTGCCTAATTGCAAATATTCTTGGGATGGACAGTTTCTTAATGATTTTTATTAATCTGACTAAAACATAATTTCAGGGGGATTAACCCCCATATTACCCTTGGGTACGACGCTGGCTAAGTGAAGTTATAACTTCAACCTCGCACCTGAAATTGTAAAGTAGATGTAGTATTTTGATTACGATGGTTGAAAGAAGAGAAAATTGCTCGAAATGGTATTATACCTACAGTTCAGAATTACAATGTTGTTTTATCGGAGGGGTCGATATTTCCACCGTTAAATTCATTTCATGTGTGTTATTGTAGTTCTCTAGCGGATGTGGATGATGTATGTAACTCAGAGAGATTATTTTGCGCGCGAGAATGATGAAAAATGTTTGTTAGAAGTGGGAATATGATTTTTTGAAAATAATAATTTTTTTCTACTAACACCTGTAAATATCCCCATTTCTTTATAAATGGATAAGTAGGCGGTTTCAGTTTAACTGAATCGTTATGATTCCATATCCATACAAGACAGAATATGAATTCCACCAATCACAGAGAACAAAATACTTGGTTACCAGGGAAAAACTTCACAATTCCTATCTGTCTACCAAATTGTCGAAATTTTTCAAAAATCAATGATTTGAGCAAATTATCTCCTAAAGAAACAAATATCAATCGCAAAAATGAATATTAACAATGATTGTAATATCTCGACTTTTGGTTGTATTTATAGGCATATCATTCCACCTTCAAAATTATGGGTTCCTTCGCGAATTCTAAAATTTTGTTAATATCAATTTCATTGTTTCAGTGTTTTTCTGTAATAGATTAGGAAAACTTGGACTCTCTTTATTCCCTGTTTCGTATTTTTACTCTCAGCAAAAATTCAGTTCCAGTCGAACTTTACAAAATTGTGAAAGACGTCAAACTGACAAGTGATGATAAACAAACTTGATACTTGTTGAGTAGACAATTGTACTTTTTGAAAATGATACAATAATAATTTCTATCGAAATCAGAAAAATTCTTGTATTAAACTCGATAGAAAATTTTCATTTTGTAAAACTCGCTTTCGTATACAAAATGTTACTTTTTCTTTCATCAATACCTATTACAACATTCAATCATCAAAAACAAGTTTTCTGCTAGCGTACATTAACAATATGAGTATTTTATTCAAAGCCCAATAGCATGCCTTTCCGAATCTAATAGTGCACATTTGTAACTCTATGTTGGGTGAAAATTGAAGCTAGGGGCTATTACTACTTCATTATTATTCAGCCACAAATTAAACACTGATAATTAAACTACGTAACCACCAACTTTGCCATGTAATTTTACTAATTATACTGGGCAAATCGTTCAAATGATATTTTAATTGAGATAGGCCATTTGGCCTATAGTTATTCTTGGGGTTTAGATAGGAAACATTCTGTGATGTTCAGAAAACATCGTAATTACTACGAAGGCAACGAACACAGGAAGACATTCATAGTTGTTGAATACCATCAATAGCGGTTATGATAAGGAGTTGGAATGGGATTTCTCTTTCAGCAGCTGTAGTCTTTCTACGAACATCAACCTCCTCAAATTTTATACTCACGTGAGTCAAAGACCAACAAGGTCCTACGTTTTTGGGTGTGAATCTTTGCTCAAACAATATATACGTACCCGATTTCAAAATATAAGCATAGAAACTAGTAACACTTACGCACTAAAAATTGCGTACAGCTTATATGTATATTATGAATGATAAAAATAAAATTTCAACGCCAGATGGATCTGGAGGTGACAAAATTCCGTGTGGACCATTTCGTTTTACGTAGGTCAAACTGGGAGAACATTTAATACACGCATAAAAGAACATATAAGACTCATTCCGTTAGAAAGTTTGATCAATAATATATTTCCAGGAGATGGAGTTTAAACTTCTGCTATTGTATAGAAGAATTCGTGTCGCGGTTTTGTAAAGTTTCTGAATGAAACTATTGCAAAAAAAGTTATCGCGACGAACACTAAAACGCAATGCTAACTCAAACGTCTACAACAAGAGAAATCTAGGATAGAAAAATATTTTTTCTATTCCCACCATTTTGAATTGTTCATTAGTATTAGACAGTTGTTGGGTAATGGATCATTTGAAAACGTATGTAGTCTAAATTAATTAATAATAAAAACTATGGTACATTTGACCTAATGAATTCGATCTCATGACTATATACAATTGTCCAAGGATCAAATTCAGCAAATTATCTTTGTGAAATTGAATTGAAAATTATATTTTCTGGAAATGTATTGTTCACAGTTTGTGGGTTGCTACTGCATCTAGTTATATCCATGAATAGACAGGCAATTGTTTTACCCACTAAATGTCATTCAGTGTCTCGTCGATCATCGAAAATGAGTGATTACACGAAGAAACTTGTGCTCCATCACCAGAAATTAATTATTGTGGGATTAGAAATACTAGTACGCAACTCGAGGATAAGGCCAATTAAGTGCACTCAGCTAACGCCTCGTGCTCACAATTTTACTTATTCTCCTTGTTACACAATATACTATTATGCTAGCATTCATAGGCAAATTTTAAATTCATTTTCAGACCTAGTTTTTGTTATGAGTTGAAATACTATTTTCTACCGATTTGTCTTCCTGAGCTGAACTTATCATATCACACATAATCGTCCCACCACTAGATATTCCTGATCTCCCCATTCATTGGTACCATACTTGAATTATTTCACATGGATTTCTTTCAGTTTCGATTCATTGGAATCAAGTCGTGAAACATCCTGTATACGCTTTATTACGAACTAGGATATGGCTTGGGGAAGTTTCCAGATTCAATTATGTAGAGTTTGATTTATACCTTTGTGAGGCTTCTGTATCCAATGATTACTTTAATAAGGATTCGTTGAATATGTAAGTGGCTAGAATAGCCATTTGACACCTCCAATATCTGGTAACTATAATCTGAGGAGTCGATGATTTTTTCCTGCCTTACTTCAGAACTCTCTTTCAAGTATATAATCAATTGTAGATAAAGAGTATTTTTCGGATATTTATATTTATCGACATCCTCCGGAAATTCCAAAAACTAATACTTGGTAGGTACCTGAGAAGTTATGATATTTCAGTCGTTGAAAAAAATTCCAAAAAAAAGTTGTAGGATATCCATCATAGCATCTATATTCGTTCTATCGATCAGTGTGCCATCATTCTAATTTGGACTTGACAATTTCTAAAGCTTTGTTGAGAGGTGCGTTGGTAAAAAGACCTTCTACATTGAAACTCACCAACATGTCTCTAGCTTGTATTTTTATTTTTCTATTTTTTCAATCAGATGTGGAGTATTCTTCATGCATCTAATAGCTACCCATGCCACTTTGTTGGGAGTTAATTATTTTTGTGATGCAATAACATTATGTAGTTCTTAGTACTAAGTTTCATTGATAGAAAGAAGTCGGAAATGTTATAAACCCCTATAGGCGATTCATTTCAATAAATTACGGAACACGTCTTCCATCAATTCTGTCGAAAAATCTTTCTGCAGCATTTGAAGTAGATTGGAGTATGTTGTCTCATACAAACTTTGACCCCGTTTTTCACTCCCTTATGGGTGGAATTTCGGAAAACCCTTACCTATCAGTTGCCTACGTCATACAAAGAACACATCATCCAAAATTCAGATCACCCCCGTAAAGCTAGCAGAACCACTTTGGAATTTTAGAAATTTTTTCAAGTCAAAATTTTAGGCCAATTTTAGGCTAATTTATTACCCCATTCCCTAATTTTTTGCTCTTCAATTGTGGGAAATATCGCGGGTTCTGCTAGCTTAACGTTAAGCTGGAAGAACCAAACCGCTAAACGAATGTTTATGGAAAGTTTGATCAAACCATAATTTAAGGCTCATTTTAGGCTCACGTTTGCATCCATTCTAGATTTTTTTGGATTGCAGTTTTAAAAAAAATCCGATTCAGAACAAATTCAGTTGGAAAATACTTTTAGGCTCCATTCAAGCTAATTTATTACTATGTTATATATTTTTCGCTTCTCAGTTGGGGTAGAAATCATGGGTTCTGTTTGCTCAACACTGAGTTGGCTGTAACAAAAGGCTAGACGAATCCTTCGAAAAAATCTGATCACACAATCATTTTAGGCTCATCATAGGCTCACGTGTGAACCCATCACAGATTCATTTGGATTGCGTTTTATGAAAAAATCCTGGGTTCAAATCAAAATGTTGAGCGATAAATAAAAAGCAACAACAAAACCTACGTTAATATATTCTAATCGAGAATAAGAACATCTATTGTTAAAAAAAATGTATCACATAATCAGTTACGCATGCCATTCAAGTCACCATACGATAAAATAATCGCAAATGCAAACGAAAATAAATATGAAAATAACACATAATTAAAAAACTCACTCTGACAACATAAAAAAAAGTTGATATGAAAGTACACATACAATCATTATTGGTTGGGTTTTGCTAGCTTGATGGTAAAGCGTAAAGCTAGCAGAACCCAGGATTTTTTTTTAAACTGCAATCCAAAAAAATCTGCAATGGATGCAAACGTGAGCCTAAAATGAGCCTTAAATTATGGTTTGATCAAACTTTTCATAAACATTTGTTTAGCGGTTTGGTTCTGTTAGCCTAACATGAAGCTAGCAAAACCCGTGATATCTCCCACAATTGAAGGGCAAAAAATTCGGGAATGGGGTAATGAATTAGCCTAAAATTGGCCTAAAATTTGGCCTGAAAAAAATTCTAAAATTCCAAAGTGGTTCTGCTAGCTTTACGGGGGTATTCAGATCTTTACGATCAGTGGTTTGAGCTGTGCCTTGATTAACCCCCAAAATAACTTTCTATCCCTTTTCAACCCCGTTGGGCGACTGATTTCAATAAAATACGAAACGTTTTCAATCAATTCTGTTTGAGAATTTTATGCAAAATTTGAAGTAGGTTGGGCCTAGGAATCACGTGTTTTGCGCCCAATTTTCACTTCCTCAGTGGTAGAATTTCTGAAAACACCGTTAAACGGGATAAAAAGTATCATATGTCCATCTCCTGGTTCTGAGCTATACCTTTCTACCAATTGGTCTCGGTTTATGTACTTCTGGTAACCTATGAATAAATAAGTGGTGGTTTACATATTTCCCAAAAACCTTTATAGAAGAGAAGTATTTGTGATAATCTCTCAAAATGGAAGATTTGTTTCCCGAAAGGTTAACCATACTGAGAAGTTTCATATAGAATATTAGTTTTTGTATTTTTGTGATAGGCAAATTTACGTCATACCGTCAAAACATAGGACCGTATTTAATGAACTTAGCAACTTTCCGGGTTGGATATCCATCCTTCCGCACTTGCATATATCTCAATGTTACTCCTTAAAATTTCTCAGATTGTGGTAGCTTATTTACACAAAAAATTACGAAGAATATTTCCCTCATATATAAAATGTGCCATAAGAGCAATGCAATTATCGAAAACTTACAGCGGTAATTGCATTGTATCAAGACACCATAACAACACATTTGAAACCGTATCGCTAGACGTCAGTAATCAACACAAATAAATGTCAGATAGACTTCAAAAATAGAAAAACATCTCGCGTTTTGGTGAGTGTTCCATACAATATATAATAAATGAACAAAAAATAACAGAATTTCTTTATTCGTGGAATCTTCCAATGAATTACATTCGTGCATAAGAATTACCAGATAATTTTGCTTTCAAGCGTGATATAAAAATTGCATTCCATTATTTTCATATTCCGCAAAAGAGCCCTCGTCCTTCGGACTCGGTCACTTTCGCCAAAATATGAAAATAAACTCTTGCAGTTTTTAGATATCACGCTTTCTTGCAAAATTATCAGTTATTTTTATGCACTCGTGCAATTATAACCGAAAATATCGTTTCTACTCAGGTAAAACATAAAGTTGATTATTTTGACTTTCACGAAGACTCTTTGATATTCTGATTGGTATAAATAAGTTTCCGTCATTTTCAGATACTTTTTTCCCAGTGGCAAGTCCGATAATTATATAGAACAGAAAACTGCTTTTTGAAGACCGAACCTCGCAACCCCAAATTATCCATCCCCTTTAAAAACTCAGCAATTTCCTTTGTGCTTGCTACAAGGTTCTGTCAGTACAGCCAACACAAATATTTTAATTGATGGGCTTTCATATTTTCAGTTTCGAAAATAATAAAACAAGTCACCACTAAAAAATGTATGTTTCTTCGTTCTCGCCTCGATCCTTCCGGAAAGGATCGATTTAGGAGAAGCTCAACGTCATAATACATTCATTATTTATTGCCAACACGTAATACCCTGGGATCCAAAGAAAAACTGTAACAAGGGTTGACATTTTTTCCTGTGCGACAACTTTATATTAATGGCGTTTTCGCAGTCCCTGTTTGCGATTTCAATGACGCAGCATACTAAAAGATGCACCATACCCCGAACAAATAGAGAAGTTTGATGGAAATGGCTGAAACTTGATGAATTCCATGGGTGAACGCAAGAATATTTATCCGTACGATTTTCACATGAAAGGTACATAAAACAGCAATACGTATGATAACCATTGAGTATTGGGTAGATGTTTGAATGTTCAGTTGTGAATTGTCATATCCATTTATGTACCTATATTGCATTTTTTGAAGCCAATACTGCATTCGTTTGAAGCCTTTACTGTATCTATCTGAAGAAAATTATCGGTTAAATTGCACGAGTGCATAAAAAATACCGATAATTTTGCAAGAAAGCGTGATATCTAAAAATTGCAAGAGTTTATTTTCATATTTTGGCGAAAGTGCCTGAGTACGAAGGACGAGGGCTCGTTTACATAATATGAAATTAACCGAATGCAATTTGTATAAGATATCACGCTTGAATGCAAAATTATCTGGTCATTTTTATGCACGAATGTAATTCATTGGAATATTTCACGAATGAAGAAATTCTCAAGGTAATGTTTTTTTTTTGTTCATTTATACTTTCCTCTATAGATTGTATGGAGTACTCACTTAAACGCGAAATGTTTTTTTTTGTGGAGTCTATTTGACAATTATTTGTGTTGTTTACTGGCGTCTCGCGATACTGTTTCGAATGTGTTGTTATGGTGACTTGATACAATGCAATTACCGCTGTAAGTTTTCGATAATTGCATTGCTCTTATGGGACAAATTATATATGAGGGAAATATTCAGGTTTCAGGGCGCTCTCGAAAGAGCGTCTGAAAGAAGTCGAAAAGGTTTAAACCCCCTTTTTCACCCCGCTAGACAATGAATTTCAGAAAAATATGGAACGCGTCTTCCATCAATTCTGTTGAATAATAATTCCTGTGAAATTTGAAGTAGATTGAAGTTCGTTGTCCCATACAAACTTTGACCCTGTTTTTCACCCTCTTAGGGGTGGAATTTCAGAAAATCTTCTCCTATTTCAGATCTCTACTATCAGTGGTTTAGGCTGTGCGTTTATTAACTCCTAATATAACTTTCTACCCCTTTTCAACTCCTTTGGGCGAATAATTTCAATAAATTACAAAACATGTCTTCGATCAATTCTGTTTGAGAATATTCATGTAAATTTGAAGAAGACGGGCCTAGGAATCACGTTGTCCCATACAAATTTGGCGCCCAGTTTTTATCCTACTAGGGGTGGAATTTTGGAAAACCCTTTCATAATAGATGCCTACGTCATACAAACAACACAACCCTCCAAGTTTCAGATCTCTATTAGACCAAGAGCCCGTGTTACTATTTTTGGTAGTGATAAGTTTACGCCCATCGACCACTGAAACTTGTATTATCGATGTCGACGATGCTACAGAGATTCTCGCCATACATGATTTCCGGGGCGAAGTTAGGGTAGGGGGCTGACCGATCTGTATGAAAAAAGTGAGCAAAATTAGTCGTAAGTTTACGACTGAGAACATTGGGAAAGCAAAGATTTCAGGAAAATAATCCGACGCTCGCTTATTGTCAGTCGCCTACATCGTGGCGTTCACCCGCTACAACCCTCGAAATATGTATAAAAAAGACAACAACAAAGAAAAACCAGTTTACAACTGACAGTGGGGCAGATCTTACCATTAGCATTTCAATGACACAAATTTCGCAGGCCAGCCTTCTTCAATGGGGCGGAAGGGCGCTGGGCCCACCTGTTTCGGAAGAATTTTTAAGTATTTTTTTTATGATAAGCTTACATTTCAAAATTCAGGGGCAAGTAATCTATTATGCATAAATCTAAAATCTATTACCGTCAGTCGCGTACCACGAGGCAAAAAGCAACTGGGCCCTTGAAAAGGTGCAAAAATATTCAGGTATACTTCAATATTATAAGTTTATGCTCAAAAAATTCACACGACGTTAGTTGTACCACCTTCATCAAGTACCTGTCACCTATAATCGTGTGAAGTGTGGCAAAGGCCCGATAAAAATTGAAAACATGCGTCATTTCAGTGGAAATGCGCTTCAAGCATTGTATATGCTTGCATATGTATATGTATGAAGGTTGTCCTGAAATTACATAGATACATTTCAAGTACAGGAAGAGTTGAGAAAGTTCACACACAAACATGTGTCCAGAAATGGTCTCTTAGGGAGTTATGGCCATTTAAAAGCGTGCCCAAGATGAAGGCCCAATATGTTAAAATTCTACCTAAATGAGCTACAGCCATTTGAATGTGCAACTTTCGGGATGGTTTTAATCTGAAATCTCAGAAACGGTACTTCACAAAAAAATTAAATTACTAGAGTTGATAATCCTTTTTATCACGGATGAAAAGTATCAGCATTCCTTTCAAGATTCCATTCAGGGGTGGGTCAAACCCCAACTTTTTTCACATGTATTTTTTCTGAGGTTTCGATCTCAGATTATTGAATTCTACAGTTTTCTACACAAAAATGTATTCCTGTTCAATTTGGATTGGGTGAATCACTTTCATGTAAAATCGATTCGAAAAAGATCTCGCACGAATAAAACCAAAATATGATGCTTGATTAAATCATCAGAAGTAACGATATCGAATGAAAAAAAAAATGATAACAACTGAATAGCGCTAACAACAAAAAACTGAAGCGTACATTAATACCACAAATTTCCCAGATTATAATTTCATTAATATCCAAAACCGTTGAAAGTTAAAAAAAAATCTAAATTTGAACTTTATCACCCTCATTAGCAACATTTTATATGAGCAAGTTGGGTCAAATTGTTATATTTTGAAGTGAGGAATCTGCCAATTCTATATGTTATGACACTAAATGTGAAACACGATTAAATTTCTGTGGAAATTTAATGTGGAGAATCAAGTTCAGTGATACAGATAGTTATTATTTTGTGACGGTACACTCAGATGTCGACAACAGGGTCGTATTGGAGTTCCAATTTGGTTTGGAAAAAAAAACGAATCATGAACTGAAATACCTATATTCATTCTTGAAATGCATAGTCAAAAAATTTAAATGAAAATCACAGCTAGAGAGATACCAATGCTTTCGACTAATAACTATTATAGTCATTCAAAAAATACATTTATACTAATCATGATTAGTGCGCGACGCTGCATTTGATGACTGACAACATTCCACCGATACATGAGATGACTGACACGTGAATTGATCGATCCAGCATAGTCCATTTCAGGTATGTTTCGAAGTGTCAGTCGTCAAATTACTGTATTGAAAAATTTAGGGCCGATGTTTCAATAATTGTCATATTATATCTGCACTTCGCAAATGCAAGAAACTTGTCAGTTTAGCTACCAAGTGAGCTTTGTCCATACAATAAACAGCTGAGAAAGGTGTTTTCATATTCACTTACTTACGTTGTACCTAAATGTTTGATTGTCTGTCACAAATATATGGTTTTTATGATAAAAATGTAGTCAAGCTTTATAGAGCGCTATTCCAGGAACTTGTTTTTACGAGCGGCAATATTTGCACCCCTTGTTTGATGACTGTTGATTGCATTTTTCAATTGGACAGTTGGAATTGAACATTATTGTGAAGGAATCAGTCGTGAGCTTATCATAAAAAATAACTTAAAAATTCTTCCGAAACAGGTGGGCCCAGCGCCCTTCCGCCCCATTGAATAAGGCTGGCCTGCGAAATTTGTGTCATTGAAATGCTAATGGTAAGATCTGCCCCATTGTCAGTTGTGAACTGGTTTTTCTTTGTTGTTGTCTTTTTTATACATATTTCGAGGGTTGTAGCGGGTGAACGCCACGATGTAGGCGACTGACAATAAGCGAGCGTCGGATTATTTTCCTGAAATCTTTGCTTTCCCAATGTTCTCAGTCGTAAACTTACGACTAATTTTGCTCACTTTTTTCATACAGATCGGTCAGCCCCCTACCCTAACTTCGCCCCGGAAATCATGTATGGCGAGAATCTCTGTAGCATCGTCGACATCGATAATACAAGTTTCAGTGGTCGATGGGCGTAAACTTATCACTACCAAAAATAGTAACACGGGCTCTTGGTCTATATGAACAGTGGCTCAGGCTGTGCGTTCATCAACCTCTAGAATAACTTTCTACCCCTTTTCAACACCGTTAGGCGATTAATTTCAATATATAACGAAACACGTCTTCCATTAATTCTGTAAAAGAATTTTCATGCAAAATTTGAAGAAGATTGTACCAAGATATCACGTTGTCCCATGCAAATTAGGCTCTCGTTTTTCACTCCCTAGGGGAGGAATTTTCGAAAACATGGTGAAACGGGTCAAAGAACTTCTTTATTTCTTTTTATAATCAATTAATAATCCATTCTATAAGTGAAAATAAAGGGGTCACAAAATTTCTTGGTACTCAGACCCTTGGTTCTTTGTCTACAATTTTTTATACGATCCTCACTAATATTGGGTTCACAAAACCGCGACCCGTGTTTCGCTATACAATAGCTTCCTCAGGCAGGTTATATGATTTCGATAGTTTCATTGCATACATCAAAATATTCTCACTAATAACTTCATCTAGTTCATTGAGTTGATAGAGTTTTTGGGTCAAATCACCTGGCCTGATAGCAAAAAGTCGATAGCCACATTAGAATATCAAGTCTAATCCTTCTGACGATAAATATTTATCATTATTATTATTTTGTATCTACGTGAGAACGCAGTTTAGCGTGAAAAGATAACGAAACACATAACTAAATACTCTATTACATATTCAAGTCACATTCAAATGTATAACTTCTACAGATAAGACTTATGAACATTCATAAGATTATCCGTCCAATGGGTGATATGCATTTGTTTCACAGTTTTAATTATTTCGAGCCATTTCGACACATCTTTGAATACAAAATTCAGTGAGTACATTTTGCAACGGAAGCTGTTGATTTATAATAATTTCAGTAGTTGCTATTAAAACGTATATTTCGCAGACACCGATACAATTCACAAATTGTATAACAATAACCAATTTACTTTTAATTTTTATATTTGCAAATGATTAAATTTGTTTCCCAATCGTATCTAATAAGTACTTACTTATTGTCATTCATTCAAATAAACGTTAACAAATGTTATTCCTTTATTCCACTATAAGAGTAATCGTGAATTCATGTGCACATTTTATATAAACAATATTCAATCATAGACTATCACAAATGAAACGAAAGGTTAGTCAGGCAACTCAATATACACGATGTAATGTTTACATATTGTTTAATAAAATTGGTGGTCGAGAGCGATTTTTTAGTGGGCCCTAGGTACCGAAATAAATTGGATATATCAAACGCACTGAGATTAAAAGTAACTCGAGTTGAATTTGATGTCGAAACTGTAATGGCGACACATAGGAAACAATTTCATCCTACCCATTGAAATGACTTTTTGAGGTAGTTATTCGATTAAGTATTGAAAATTTTATTTGACTTTGTTTTTTATTTGAAAAATCTATTCAGTTGTGATGGTTAAATTTCCTAGAAGTGGGTCTCGAGTTTGGTAACTTGTTTTAGATGGATCGTAGTCCGGAAAACTTTGGGAACCACTGTTATATACTATTTCGTAACCGATTATATGTTGAGGTGTTTTGATGTAAGTAACGATAGTTATGAAAAGTGTCACTAATCATAAAACGCCAACTAGTTTTTGAATATGCACCAGTGCTATCATATCAGTAGATAAATAGTAACTGTGAATCGTTTCAAATGTTTCTTCTCAATCAAGTTTTCTTCGAATGCATTTGACATGATTCCGTTACCAGGTTTCCTTTCACGATTACCTACATTGTCGCTCGTTATACGTTAACAAGAGGTTCTAGCGATACCCAATTTGGAATCGAGTGCAGTATGCATTCTCTTTGCTAACGACAAGAGTCGAGTAATAGCAGAGCATCATCCTTCAGAAAAATGCATGGAAATCAGTGAATTTCAAGCAATTACAGCTCTATTCGCTTATTCAAATGGAAATTTCGAGTGGCATTAAATTTGAAGTTCATGTTGTTTGTTAGTTCATTTCTCATTTCGCTATCATCTGTTATAGCCGTAGAAAAAGTAAAGTCGATAATTTGCATGAAATACTGATTTTTCACTCGTATCACTCGTGGTAAATGACTCCCACTTTGGAGCCAATATCAAGATTTCTTCGCGACATGGTGCCGAGGTCCAAGTCTTCCTAACCCCCAAATCCCATCTTGACAAAGTCAAGACTGTGGTTTTGTGGATAGAGGAATGGTATTTATAACTATATGAGAGTCCGACGATGTTAAACATATGGTCGAATCCGACGTAGGTCTGGTTTGAAAAGTATTAATTGAAGGGTTTGTTCGATGGGACACTAATGGTTTCCAGAAATTGGGAAGCCTTTGTGAGTTGTTTCTTATATTGGGGCATTGGGGACGTTTTTCAATTTCTATTGCTTCGCTACAACTCTACGGCATCTTGCTCTCAAACTTCGACCTCGTGCGATAGGAGTAGATATGTGCATCTTTTCCATGTGGTCGTAGGATATAGTTTTTTACGCACCAAGGTAAACATGAAGATATTTGTGGTTTTCAAGGGATAAACTGAGACCTATATATTTTCTGGAATAGCAGAAGTACTAAGAGGTTGACAAAGTATTTTGACTTAGACTGGTCACTTTCCAAACTGAACTAGGTTAGAAATAAACACATTTTCGGTTATAATTGCACGAGTGCATAAACATTACCGATAATTTCGCAAGAAAGCGTGATATCTAAAAATTGCCAGTTTATTTTCATATTTTGGCGGAAGTGCCTGAGTACGAAGGACGAGGGCTCTTTTACAAAATATGAAAATAACCGAATGCAATTTGTATAAGATATCACGCTTAAATGCAAAATTATCTGGTCATTTTTATGCACGAATGTAATTCATTGTAAATTTCACGAATGAAGAAATTCTCAAGGAAATGTTATTTTTAGTTCATCTATACTTTCCTCTATAGATGGTATGGAGCACTCACCAAAACGCGAAATGTTTTTCTATTTTTGAAGTCTATCTGACATTTATCTGTGTTGTTTACTGACGTGTAGCGATACGGTTTCAAATGTGTTGTTATGGTGACTTGATACAATGCAATTACCGCTGTAAGTTTTCAATAATTGCATTGCTCTTATGGGACATTATATATATATATGAGGGAAATATTCGATAGATAGATAGATTCTTTATTGACCACGTTACATACATAATGTACATTTGTAGCACGTCCTAATGACAAATGAAAAATGTAGAATCCAGGAAAACATTATTTTCATGAATCTATACATAACAGTAGATATTCAGATAAAATTTGTTATTTCTTTGTTAGAAGTAACAATTATAAAACAGTTATAAGAATTTGATTTGAATAAAAATAAGACATCAACACATAATAAAAGAAATAAAAGCACATGATAGATATCATAGAGTATGATAAAAGTTCACATTAAAATGAATTCTAAAATAGTCTATAGCACTTCACAAAAATTCTGACGGGCACGTATTCAAAAACTCATTCACAGAATAAAAGCAAAACTTTAGGAGAACCCTCTTTATTCTGCTTTTGAATTCCTGATAATTCAGGTTTCTTACTTGCAGAGGCAATTTATTGAAAAGATCAATTCTCAAAGAATTCTTCTCGGACATGACCAGTCTACGTCTTGGTTTCACCAATAGATCTCCAGATCTGAGAGGATATTTGTGACCAGAAGCTTGTGTTGTATAGAGACTTTTACTTTGATGAATTTGGAGAAGAGTAACATAAATAAAAATTGTTGGAAGAGGCATGATACCGTATTTCAGGAAGAGAGGTTGACAATGTTCTCTGAACTGTACACCCGCCAGAATCCTGACAATTTTTTTCTGCAGGATGAATATTTTGTCAGCAGAACTTGCGTTACCCCAACATAGAATGCCATATGAAATGCGGCAGTGGAACAAACTGAAATACATCGATCTCAAAAGTTCGGCATTGATTAGACATTTCAATCTACGAAACAGAAAAATAACACCACACAATTTTCGCCCTAATAGGTCAATATGTTGAGACCAATTCAGTTTGTCATCCAGAGTTACGCCTAGCAAGGTGATACTCTGA
Organism: Zygogramma bicolorata; assembly: GCA_032362365.1. NCBI lineage: Eukaryota > Metazoa > Arthropoda > Insecta > Coleoptera > Chrysomelidae > Zygogramma > Zygogramma bicolorata. The sequence goes on from JAVJAQ010005627.1 coordinate 914,022, forward strand.
CCCTTCAACAATTCTGAATGGGATGATATCAAAAGTTGTTGGTTCTTACTGGGATTCATTTTCAGTTTATTAGTCGTGAACCACACATGAGCCTTCTCCATTGTGCTATTCCCTGTCTTCTGTAAATCGCTAACACCTCTGCCGGAATTTACCAGGGTAGTATCATCCGCGAACAGAACACAGTCGACTGGCATCATATAGTGATATAAGTCATTAATGTATATCGTTAAGAGTAGGGGTCCTAAGACTGAGCCCTGAGGTACCCAGGGGTTGATTTAACCAAAGATGATTGTTTTCCATTGGCAACAACACATTGTGATCTATCACTGAGATAGGACTTGAAAAACTGAAGAGGTGTTCCTCTCACTCCATAGTGGAATAATTTCTCAAGAAGTATATCATGTGAGACACAATCAAATGCCTTTGTTAGGTCACACGAAGTAAGAAGTGAGTGCTCTCCTCTTTCAATACCCTCGACAATGTCCGACAGAATACGTAAAATTGCACTGGAGGTCGACTTATTAGTTCTAAAACCGAACTGACCTGGACAAATCAATGCATTGGATTCCATATAACTCTCAAGCCTCTGCTTGACCAATTTTTCCACCACTTTTCCAAGAACAGGAATTATGGAAATTGATCTATAATTTTCTATTGAAAGTGGATCACCTTTTTTAAATAAAGGTAACATGATTGAAATTTTAAAAGCGTCTGGAAATATACCAAGAGAGAAACATTCATTTATCAAAAGGGAAAAGGGATGGGATATTATATCTGCAATTTCTTTCAAAACAAAACTATTCAAATCGTAAACATCAGGACAATGAGAATTTTTCAATAGCATAATCGTAGTGAATACTTCTGACGGAGTAACTGGAGTGAAGAAAAATGATTTTTGAGGCTGACTGATTCCTTTCAAAAAATCAGTCGGCTCGTGATTTATATCACTCAGAGAAGATATCAATAGTCCAGCAACGCCAGAAAAATAATCATTGAAATCATCTTCAGATATTTTGACACTTGTAGTTTGTTTATGGTTTTTGTTGCGTTCATAGTTCACAATCTTCCAGCCATCACGGCATTTATTAGATGAATTCAGCAGAAGGTTACCATATGAGTTTTTTTTATGTTCCAAAATAGATTTTTTGTAATCTCTTTGTAATTGTTTGTATACTTTCAGAGTTTTCTCATCCCTTTTCGAATTGAATATTGTCTTGACAGCTGTCAAAGTATGTCTCATTCTCCTGAGATCGTCGCTATACCAGAGTGTAGGGGGTTTACTTACAACACTCTACTTTTTGCAAAGGAAAAACAGAGCTTATGAGATAACTAAGAATATTGGTTAAAAGGCTCGAGAGGAAATTACAATTGATATTATTTTCGAAAATATTCCAGTCAAAGTTGGCCAGAGCCAATTTAACCTCGAGGAAACCCCTATTATTCATCTTTCTCATCCACACCTGATCATTTGAGGGAGCCGTATGTTGTGATAAAAATATAAATTGTCCGAGATGATCGGAGAGACATGGATCTATAGTTCCGGATTGAAATTCCCGGGCTTCAAAGTTTGTTACTATATTATCGATACACGAGGCTGAATTTAAGTCAAGTCCTTAATTATTACATTAAGTCCATAAGATTCGAGCAAATATTCCAAACCAGTGAGTTTCGTGAAACTAGTCAAAAAATTTACATTAAAATCGCCCAAAATCACGAGCTTCTTATTGAGAGAGGATACCTGCGAAAGAAGTTTTTCTAAATTCACCAGAAATCCATTGTAATCGCCTAGACAAGATCGATATAACGCAACAACCAAAAAATCGGAAATTTCAATGCCACAAAATTCGCCGGTGATTTCATCACAAAGGTCCCTAAATAACAATTCTTTTGGCTGAAGTGATCTCTTCACAAAAATTGCCACACCACCGTGTATATGGAGGGATCTACAAAAGTATGCAGCTAAATAATAACCAGGTAACTGTACCAATTTTATGTCAATTTCGTTCATCCAGTGTTCTGAAATACACAGAACGTCATAAGAATACTCCTTCAGAAATAAGGTGAGCTGTTCAATTTTATTTGATAAACATTGAATATTAATATGAAAAACCCCTAATTCACTAGCTGAGTGATAATTCTCGACCTGTTTAGAAACCCTCTTGACTAATCCGTTGGTCGTGTAGTCTGCTTCTTGTGAAAAAATCGATTGACCCATGTACCAACAGGCCACACAGATGGATTCAAAGCTTTCTCTAGGTTATGCTCGGCTATTGTTACTTTAAACGAAGAATACAAATTTGGAAACATTGAATTCAACTTATCGCACTGAACTTCAGGAAATGATGGCCTCAAAATACTGAGAAGATCTTCAGGACTGGTGTCTGGGTGCATCTTATATGCATGGAGAAACACCATCTTCGGAGCATATTTGATGTTTGAATTGCTGGGAATTTGCAATTGACCAATAAAAGGTTTATTTTGTTTTCGACGTCTCTTGTTTTTGACGACTGTGAAGTCTGACTCATCCTTACATAAATTGATTATATCATTGCATTTATTTTGCGATTCAATTTCCAAGAGAGCGCCTGCTACAGCTTGTTGGTTGATAGGACCCACCTTTTTACTATGCTCGAGTGGAGGTTTGTTTATAGTTTTTGTAGACCTGCTAGCAGAGTCAACAGTCGTGGTGTTCGAATTAGACGAACTTGAACTGTTCTCCGAATTTGATTTAACGTTGCCTAGAACCGTTGATGTTTTACGAGTGTTCGGCTTTCGACTACTAGGTACCACGGGATTCGAGGGACTAGCATCACTATCCAATCTTTGTGACTCTTTAAGAAGAAAAACTTGATCTTGAAGAGCACTCAGGGCAATTTTTTGATTTTCAATAATTAAATATTTCTGATTCAAGAGTTCTTTCAAATACCTTATTTCTACATCACGAACATCATTTTGGAATTCCTCCTTTGCACTACCAAAGGACATGTCAAGGTCGTTTTCTTCTTTTGGGTTACAACACTCCACAGAAGAATCGTCTATATACAAAACATTTTTCATTTGTTTGAGACATCCAATATGTGACAACACACCACACTTTACACATTTCAAACCACTTCTGGCTACATTACCACACCTTTTGCAACTAGGCTCGGAGTTGACATGTTGCTTGGTGGCCATCTTGAACGTATATCATATATATATATATATATATATATAATAATATACAAACGTCGATAAAACACGACAGAAGCTCTCTCTCGAGAGAGAAATGGTTCATTTCCGCCTTGATATGTAATGCACTTTTATACTATGATCCGTCCTCTAAAGGAGCTTTAATACCTACGAATAACAATTTTTTCGATTTTCCTTTTCAAGATACACCAATCATTACAGGCTAAAAATGTGCTATATTCATAAATTACTGGAAAGCCATTAAAATGCTTTATTCCAAAATATAATCAGGTTGGAAAATTGTATTGTACACTTTTGTGTTGAAGTGGGTTTATTTCTGAAGATTGCGTTGCGATATTCGTACTTTTTCCTTTTCAAAATGGACAAGAATAGCTGACTCTTCTTACATTTCACAATTTTCGTAAAATTTATTAATATATTTGGTGAAGATTCGTTCATCGTTCAGTAACTAGTTTTGAAAAAAAAAGTTCGTACTCACGTTCTTTCATAACCAGAAAACGATGGTTTCCAATTGATTGGAAGTTAGGGCCCTTCAAAATCCAGAGAAGAGCACATCCAACCAGCCTTTTTTTTACACAATAAAATCGATGAAACACACTTATTTTTTTATACCATGTTTCTCTCACACCTCATTCCACATTTCTACAGATTTTTCCCAGCTTCAATCGAGAAAATCATTTTCGGCATGTGACAGCTGAGGTGATCAGATACCGGCACTGGAATATTAGTCAAGTGCCGAGATCTGTTGTTTTCTTGAATGCTAAATAAAAGGCGCATTTGTTATGGAAAGTAGTGTTTTCGATTAAAAAAATGTGTGAAACGAATCATTTAGGATGTGTACTTTGTGCTGATGAAGAAGAAGGAGACGTTTCAAGAGTTATTTTGCCGCAGAAACGTGTACTAGAAAATCCCATTTTTCACCCAGAAATTGGCCCGTATCTCCTAAACTAATTGAGAGCGCTGGAAATTTTATGTGAGTTTTTTGTTCAGGAGGTCAAAATACGTAAGTTCCCACAAACCGTTTTTTATCTTCGTAATTTAACCCAATTCACTTTAGTCCAAGAACCAGGTACTTTTTATCTGCAATCTTCTACAGAATTATTATTCTTGTTGGAAAATGTTCGGGGGTGTCCCCTGAATGTAAATTCAAGTTGGCGGGACGTGGGGGGTTGAGCTTCAGCCGCCATCTTGGAAAACACGTTTTATCGAATATCTCGTGAACCGTGCATCGTACGATAAAAACAGTGAGAATCGTTTTTGTAGATAATGAAATTCTCTGCAACTTTTATTTGAAACTTTTTTTTGTATAAAGCATAGGTTTTTATTTATGGCGCGCCAAAATACTGCCATTTATACTGTTTCATCAACCGTTCACTATATATTTAGCAATAACCATGCTGGGAACAGTTTGGCGCGCTATAAATGAAAACCTATGCACTATACGGAAAAAAGTTCCGAATAAAAGTTGAAGAGAATTTTATTATCTACGAAAATAATCCCTACTGTTTTTGTCGTACGATGCACGGTTCACGAGATATTTGATAAAACGTGTTTTCCAAGATGGCGGCTGAAGCTCAACCCCCCCTGTCCCGCCAACTTGAATTTATATTCAGGGGACACCCCCAAACATTTTCCAACAAGAAAATCAATTCTGTAGAAGATTGCATTATGAACCTACTTTTTTTGCTCTGGCTCTTGGCGTACTTCCTGAAAATGATATCCTCATCTAGGAAATGCAAAGAAAAACGGTGAAAATTATTCGAAAGCTCTGAATATTTGGTAATCTGATAAGAAAGAAAAAAGCCAGAAAATAATGTGGTATATCGTATTTTAAATGGAACTGACATAACGGTCACCAATTCGCTTAAGATTTTTCCCTTGTAGTGATTGTTAATTAAAACAATTAACAATAGCATGATCGTAACCGGAAGTTTAGTGCTACGTAATGCTACTTCTAACGAAGAGTATACTTTTAAGCTGGACGTAAAGGTCAATATTAATGCATCCGCAATCAATTGAGGTAATCTCCCGATAAAAAAAGATGTGTAATCGTTCAATTTAGAAATCGGATGGTGGAAGGCCGAAGACATCTGCAAAGGTGAAATTAATTAATGTTTCGTAGCATCATCATCAAGCCGGCTGTGACCTTAAGAAACGACGAGCCGCATTGCGGGAGTTTTAGAAGCGAGAATTGGTGAAAGTCAAATGTCGACTTCAAATGTCTTTCTTTATATAATATATGAATAGTCGGTATGGGTCACAGACGGCTACGATGATCTCAGAGTGTTCACTTTTTTGTTCTTCAACCAGTTACATTGGATTGCATCATTTGAATCTACCATCGCTCAATTTGAAAACTGGAAAATGCAGACTGGATGATATTTCGGTCAATTTTATGAAGTTATGTGAAGTTTTCATACAAAAATAGTATACAGTGAGGCCCATAAATAGTGCAATGAATAGGATTTTTTTTGTTATTACCGAAATTTAGATATCGCCAAAAGTTGGTGCAGGTTCGATAACCAACTTACATGTCTATTGCTATTGCTCATGCGAGAAATTCTATTTTTTCCCAAATTTTCTTTACTATTCGTTACAATCATATCATGTAGTAAGCAAGAAACGAATATTTGAAAATTAATATCAAGACAATATCAACTAACAAACGGATTTTATGACGCTTCCACAAATTTGCCTACGTTTAGTTGAAATATTTCACAATTCAGCTTCTATACTTAAAAAAATACGGCAAAGAATAGTGAAAAAGCTGCTCAACACGTTGGATCGCATTTTCCTGCTAGATCTGGTCATACCAGTGAAAATAATGACGATGTTCCAAGCCATGGCACAGAGCAATACTTTCATAAATATTGAGACATGCGGCATACTGGCAGGAAAAATAGTGATGGATGAGTTGATCATAACTCATATGATTTTACCAAAGCAGAAAGGAACATCGGATTCTTGTATGACAATGAACGAGAAAGAAATATTTGATTACCAAGATCAACATAATTTAATAACAATAGGGTATAGTCATACTCATCCTACGCAAACAGCATTTCTTTCAAGCGTGAATCTTCACACTCATTGTTCTTATCAATTACTAATGCCCGAAGCTATCGCAATAGTATGCTCGCCAAAATGTAATGAAACTGGTTTCTTAACATCAACCCATGGTTTACAATACGTTGCAAACTGTAGAAAGAGTGGATTTCATCCACATCCTACGGATCAACCACTTTTCGAAGTTGCTGATCACGCCCGAATTGAAAACAGTGCACCATTAGAAGTTTTTGATTTACGTAACGCTTAACAATTTTGTATAAGAAAAAAAAAAGAATATATAATATATTGCATAATTTGAAAAAAAAATTGACAAGCCAATCATAGATATCTCATAGATTTCCGTTAAATAGCAGCATTTGAGTTACTTATTTGAATATCAGCACTCGACAAGGTTGAGAAATAAATTAGAATAATTAGTAGTGAACAGACGAAGTCCATATCGGACCAAGAAAAAACTTTGCAGGTGGTTTTTGCACTTATTTAGATTGTAAAGTCATTAAATAAATTTCCTTCTCCTGAAGATGCTAACCTTGCAAATAATATAAGTTTGGTGTTAGGGTAATTGTTCTCTATAGAAAGTTTTTACCCATTGATGTTAATATCTTGGGAAATAGTTGTTTTTGAAAGGCGGGATTTTCCTTTTCAGACCTATACGATATGAACGTTTCTGCTTCCATAAACTTGATCTCTCCGAAGAGAATCAAGCCCCAGAGTGCCATCATTTCTCTCCTAAACAAAAACTTCACCTTGTCAAGATTGCGACAATGAATACATCGGGCACAGCAGACTAGCTATAGAAACCCGTTTCAAAGAGAATATAAAAGTCCAGTATTGCCCAACATGGTCTGGATGGATAATGATCAAAAAATTGGTGAAAGCAATCTGAAACTGATTAAGATTGTGTATGACACAAGGCAAGGCTACTCATATCATATATTTTGAATTGCGACATCCAAACTATATTGAAAAATTGAGATTTTCTCATATTTATAAACTACAAATACTTCCTGCATTCTAGTACCCATAAAGATGGATAATAATATCCAGTACTACATTATTGGTGGGCCTCTTGATGGTCTGTGAGCTCTGTTATCTTTTTTCCTCTGATAAATTGCACTGGTAGTATACATACTTAACTTCTGCTGCAACATGATTAAATTGAATATCTGACTGTAGATTATAAATATAATTTACTACGTTGCATTCAATTCAGCTCTCTGACAGCCATTAATTAAGAAAAGTGGAGGTACATTATTATCTCGCTCTGGAAATAACTCATCTCGAGTATTTTCATGAAGAGCCTGAGACTGATTACTGTAGAAGCATCTAAATACACAGTTCCTGATCGAGTTTCTGATCACAATTATCTAATTTGAAGTACCAAAAAGACCCAAACACAGATCTGTCACTTTTGAATGACATTTGTTGATTGGTAAATAACAGATTGCGGTAACATCGAAAGTGCTGCCAACCAAATACCAAAGAGTAACAGGCGCCAAATTTAAAATTCAATATAAGCGTTCCATTGCATTTCTATGAATGGATTTGTACTATAGTCGGGCCGTTCAAAAGATAGAATTCACGGACGCGTGAACAGTGAATGCCTGCATCCATATATAGCCTGCGCGGCGTACGATGCCACGCCTTCTAAACTGAAATAAATGAAGAACTGTTTTATACTGTACTGTACTCATTTGTGCTTTGTATTTACGTGTGTTACGTTAATTCAATAATGTGATAATTCTATCTTTTCAGCGGCTACACTATTATAGTGCGTTAATTTCATGTCGACAACGATGACGTGCAAGTTTTTAAATTGTATACACTATAGACGCATTGACATTACAACTAATGGACTGCCCTTTATGACAGTTTTTCACATAGCATGATACGGAATATATTAGAGAGAGAAAGAATATGCACTTTGAACAGATATTGTGAACGACATGAAGACATGAATTGTTAGGTGCTTCCGGGCTTCTAAGCCGTGGTCCACAGGTTTTAAGGCCTGACGTTTCGTCTGCTGCGAGGCTTTGATCTGAGATCTGATTAGTTGCCGGCCTTGATAGTCTTCAATCTTTGATGACATGAATACAATTGTATACTTGAATTACTCTTTACTCTATGACTTGTCTTTCTCTGCTACGTTGAAAAAAGAACGTGCCTAGAAGTTTCTCATCATTCTCGTTCCGCAATTTTATCTCTCTTAGGGCCAGTCCATTAGTTATGTATTAGTAATGTCTATGTATAAACGTTGAAACTTTGCCTAGATATCGAGTACCCTAACATTAAACTGATATTTTTGAGGTAAGCATCTCCTGATGATGATAATCTTATCGGCGAAATGCGCATAGAGTATAAAGAATATATAATAAAATAAAACTCAGTTTGGTGTTAGGGTAACCTTTTTTTTATTATTATTTTCATGTGGAGATTCTCACGAAAGGAAAGCCCTGTAATGTTCGAAGAACACTGCGTGAATCATGGGACAGGAGATACGAATTAACATTCACTTTGAATTTTTGAAGTTTCTAAACCTCACGAAAAACCTCTCTTGGCAAAGAGTTTCAAAGCTCAGATGTTCTATTGAAAAAAGATCCCTGACCAAGAGAGGTTCGACAGGTCTCCAAATTCACAACAAAGGTGTGGTAATTCTGTACTCGTCGAGTCATCCGTGTAGATATTGCCAAGGGGGGATCGATTGATAACAATTCGGAAGAGCATCGACTATGAAAGTATCTATAGAAGAGAGACAAGTCTCCGACCCTTGTACGATGTTCCAATGAAGTGAGCGAGTCTGTGAGCGAAGAATCACCAACAAGACGAATTGCCTTTCCCGGAATAGAATCGAGAAGCCTCAATGAATGTTTTGGTGCCAAACTCCATACATGAGAACTGTATTCCAAGACAGGTCGTATCTGAGCCTTGTAGATCATTAGAAGCTGACGAGAAATGAAGTATTTCTTCGCACGAAATAGAAATCCAAGTTGATGGGAAGCACCTTTAGCAATCGATCTCACATGGTTTTCCCATGAGAGATTATCACTGATTGTAATTCCTAGCATCGAGATACTTTGTAGGAATAGTTACACTTGAAATATGAATACAAGATGATGATAGATCTGCTTCTCTTGAGGAGAGACATGCCTGGGTTTTCGTAGCATTAAATTCGACTAAGTTCATGTTACCCCATTCTATAATTTTCACCAAGTCGTCGATAATTTTAAAAAGTTTCAACTTTTACACCAAAGGTTCCGATCTCATCTTTATAATTATTATGTATAGACAGACGTATCTGTCTACACAAAGTTGATCTTTGAATGAAGCCCCAAAGTGCCAATCATACATCTAGAATGAAACTTGATTAGCCAATCGGTTCTTCGCTCTGCTCACCTTGTACCTTATCCAATAACCTCCACGTAACCTCATAGTCATTGGAAACGGCGAAGAGTGCCATCGTTCGGGTCAGATAACTGCATTTTTTACCGATTCATTAACGAGATTTCATGTAGGAAAGTGAAAGGAGACCCAGCGTTTAGCCGTACGGAGTCGATTCGGGAAGATTTGTGAGAAATACCCAGAGGTGATAGGTGGTTTAGCCTTGGGATCATCATCCACGTATCGGATGCGCGACGAAGACGGGTTTGGCGGATTTAGCACGTGTGATTGGAGGAATTCTTCGGAACAGTCGGTGTTTTAAGGAGTCTGGGCATTGTTTATAGATGGAATAGTTTGGCGATGCCTCTGTGAATAGATATAAAAGCGTTTTTGTTACGCTATCTACAACTATAATGTCGATATTGCACGACAAAGATTCCTTCTCTGAAGTGTAAAATAAATGCTGATTTCTGTGTGTCAGTTTGACTGCAATATTGAAAGGAATGAAGATTCAAAATAGACTTGAAAGTTTATATAGGAAATATAAGCTTAGGCATTGGAATAATCTTCAAAAGAAGAATGATCTACGACATCAACAGAAAATTCCACAAAATGACTACACTTGTTTCTGAATTGATTGTCATTTTTTGTTATTATGTGTAGGCAATCAAGAGTGATTCAAGCTACAACGCCCGAATGAATGAAAGAAATAAATGACTTGGAAAGAAATCTCTAGTTCTATCTACCCTTAGTATCCATCCCTTCAGATGATATTTCCATATGGCTGGCTACCTATTCCATATATCTATAAACAATGATAAAAGTTCATACAGGAAATGAAACATTAGGCGAAAAATGTTGTAACGATTTATCCTGGGGTTCGATGATTAAAACACCGAACAACACTGAACTACTATCTATCACAGCACAATACAATACAACCGCTTAACTTTCCAATGCTCGCTACTAAAAATTTCTGTACTAACAATTCTACCGTCGAGGTGAGCGACTCCCGCTTATATAGGCGCTCATACAGTGAAGAATCATTCAGACAAATCCTGACAATCGAATATTCTGGGTGAGCCGCGATCACGCAGGTACAATCTTTCCTGGAACTGTCGCACCAATTTACATTCATAGTCGGCAGGGCCGGCGCCAGCTCTTTTCGTTACAATATCTTCAAATTATGAATGATCTACGTCATTGACGAAAAATTCTGTTTATGAATTGATTACCATCTTTTTGTATTGTGTATATCTTGACAGCTGATTTCGTAAATTCTCGACCTTTCTGGGTTTACTAATTAACCTTTTGGATTGGGGGAAAATTATTGTATTTGACTAGAAGTTTTATATGCAATTATCATATTCATGTTTTTTAAAATATTTCCAGGTACTCTAATGTGATGAAGTTTATATGGAATTTATGTTAACTTTTTACAACTGTCATCTTGTCACTGTTGTTACGAAAATTGATTGTACACAACATAAAATGGCACCACTGCAAATTCTCGCTTTTAATAACATAGACTTTGAAGAAAGATAAGTATCACAAAGAATCGAGAGAGATTAGTTATGTTGCTAAATTGAACGGAATCAACCCAGAGATATAAAAGATGTCAACCACATTCAAGCAAAAGTAAAGAAGATATTTACAAAATGTAGATTTGGGAAACTCTTCGTGAATCGTCCATTCATCGAAACTATGAGAGTAATAAAAAGTCCATGGTAATCCCATGTGAACCCCATTGCATAAGAGAGCTTGAACAGATTTTCGAGGAAGTAAGTATGAAAGTTGCATATGAAAATCCTTGTAAATTACAACAACTCCTTGGTAAAAAACAAGAAGAAATCGGGCGTCAAAACAACTACTTATATACAGATAAGATACAGGCGGATAGAAAAGTCTAGTGTCGCACAGAATTGGTGAAATTTCCAGATTGTGGTAGGTTAAAAACCCAGAAAATGACGGAGCAAATATTTATCCACCACAAAACAATGACGTTCAAACTGTACTTGGGAATAATTAATTATCGACAATACTGATTTCGCTGTCAAAGATCAACTAATGGCTTGCCGTATGTTTCACATATTCAGCAGCATTCCATCGAAAAATTCGGAGAAACGTTAGCTGTTGCACTCGACATTTCAAAAGCTTTCCATCGAGTTTGCCCTCGAGGTCTCCTTTGTATGGTTTGCCTCCATAATTTTGTCCTTTTTCAGAGAATTTTTGGCTGATGGTATCTCTATGTAGTTGTTAGTGGGGTATCATCTGTTATTCTCTCAATATATGCAGGTGTTCCACAGGGTTCAGTTTTGGCGCCCACTTTGTTTCTGCATCGTAAATCTACTACACTCCACTTTGAGATACAATGGACTTCTACCACAGGTTATCAATGATTTGTTGGAGAAACATCTTGTTCAGTGCATAGTTGTGCGAACGACAGTACTTTTCATAGTAGTTTTCTCTTCCTGAGTCGTTATATCAGCACGAGAAACGATAATTCGGAGAGGCTTTAGAGTCAATAGTATTAACGATGACCTGGCGAAAATACTGGGGCAACATCAACTTGGTGGAATTTAATGCTGGAAAAACCCAGGCATTTCTCTTCTCGAAAAAAGCCAATCTATATTCATCTAATATTCAGATACCAGGAGGATCTCGATGCCAGGAATTACGATCAGTTATAATCTCTCATGGAAAATCTAGAACCTTGGATTTCTATGTCGTGCGAAGAAATACTTCACTTCTCTTCAGATTCCAATGATCTACAAGGTACAGATAAAACGATCTGTCTTGGAATATAGTTCATTCATTGAAAGTTCTTGATTTCATTCAGAGAAAGGCAATTTGTTTCGTTGGCGAATCTTCGCTCTCGGACACATTCACTTCGTTGGAACATCGTAGAAGGGTCGGAGACTTGTTTACGTTTCTATAGATATTTCCACGATCGGTGCTCTTCTGAGTAGTTGTCGTCAATCGTTCTGCCCTTGGCATGACTCGTCTGGTGAAGAATTATCACCACTTTGTTGTGAGCTTGGAGACCTGTCGAACTTCACTTGCTCAGGGATATTTTTTCAATAGAACAAATGAACTTTGGAACTCTTTGCCGAGGAAGGTTTTCTCAAGGCTTGAAAATTTTAAAGTATATTGATCGTATCTTCTGTCCCTTGATTCACGCTGTGTTTTTTGAGCATAACAGAGCTTGAATTTGTACATAAAAAAAACTCACTTCGAGTGCAAATGATGTCAGCTTGGTGTTGGGTAAGTGATCTCTAGAAGAAGTCTCAACCCTCGCACAAAAGGTTCCAATCTCATGTTTTATGTGTAAATTATTTCAATATTATCAGCATTTTCTCGGTTTACGTCATATACCAGGAAAGCACATTATGGCCTCGAGTATGAAATGTCGTTTCTCGGATTCTCAGGGTTCTTCGAATAACGAAACCCGAAGATATTTATGATAATAATTCTCCATTAGCATTCAAGAATGCACCCATTGTCTGCGATAATGATTTTTGCATACCGACGACGAGAACGTCAACGATGCCGGCCGTCCCGTCGTGTTTTTCATACGGGCAGCAGCCAAGAGAAATTTCAGATGCGTCGAGGGAAAGTTGTCGCATCCATGAATATCATTTGAATATGGAATGCCGCTAAGATGATTCATGGACAGAGTGAATATTGGTGCTTTCCTTCTTCGGAGTCGACAATGCGGAGGCGACGTTAATATACAGGGTGTAACATAACTACGTTGAAATAGTCAAGTGACGTATTCCTGAGACAATTTTAATAAAAAAAGTCTAGTGAACTTGTGTCCGGAAATGCTTCGTTTCGGAGATACAGGGTGTTGAAATTGATTTTTTGTTGCTTGAATGTGGTTAACAATGTTCCTTGCTGAAAGGTAGTGGTTCGGACTTCCATTGTCTATATTTTTAACTCTATCGAAACCTGTTGCTAAGAAAGACAGGATAAAAATACAAATCAAGTGAGAAAATCAAATCAAAATCAAGATTTTGGACAATTATCAAATTAGGGATTGATTAATCAAAGAAAATTGATGTGTTACAAAGAATCGAGATGTCGAATAAGAAATATGATTTTTTTTGACTCATATTTCATAATCGATATCTCGATTTTTTGTAACAACATTATTTTTCTTTGATCAATCAATCCCTAATTTCATTATTGACCAAAAATATTTGATTTCGATTTGATTTTTTCACTTGATTTGTAATTTTATCCTTTCGTTCTTAGCAACAGGTTTCAATAGAGTTAATAATATAGACAATGGAATTCCAAACCATTACCATTGAATTTTGTGTTGGTTTCTTAAATATCTTTTGCAAAAAAAGTTATTGGCACGAAATTTGGTACCCCTCTTTTTGACGTGGAAAATCATAAATTCCTATTAATTTTCACGTATCTAGAGGGCGATGTGCGCTGTGTACGCTGTCATTATTCATTTCAAAGTGACCTAACTTACAAAAACTATCTGGTGGATCTAGTCAAAATAAACAACTTTTTCCTATAAAATGTTCATCGAAAAATTATTCGTTTTCGAGATATAGATTGTTGAAATTTTTTGCAAACACCAACCATAATTTGAAAAATTTCCATAATCCGCATCTCGAAAACGAATCATTTTTAGATAAACAATTCAAAGGAAAAAAATTGTTTATTTTGACGAGATCCACCAGATACTTAGTTTTTGTAATGTTCTCAACAAGCTCTTATAATTTTTTCGATAGGCAGATTTGATTTAAACGAGAAGTTGCTGACTAATTGGACTTGTTCTATCCAGAAGGAACTGTTTTTCAATAGACGCAGCAACTTTTCGGGGTAGATTGAAAATCTGCCCTTCTGCACTTGTATAGATTCCAATAATAATTCTTATTTTTTCAGATTGTGGTAGGTTACAAACCCAGAAAACTACGGAACAAATATTGATCCAACACAAAATGATGACGTTCGAACAGTACTTAAGAATAATTTAATTATCGACAATACGGATTCCGCTATCAAAGATCAACTGGTGCCTTGGCGTATATTTCACAAAAATCAAACATGTTTTGAAAAATTTCAACAATCTGTATCTCGAAAAAGAAAATTTTTCGATAAACAATTCAAAGGAGAAAATTGTTTATTTTGACGAGATCCACCAGATACTTAGTTTTTGTAATGTTCTCAGCAACTTCACTTAGCTGAGTAATATGCATCGATATAGAAAATTGTGAATACGAAACGATCACCTCCAGCGTTGTTGAGGAAGTGTACCTTTTTTACTTGGAAAGGTGTGGAAATCAGTTTTTTCCATGAGAAGTACCAAAAGGTTACTAGGAAAAAATTTGGGGCAATTTGAAATGAATAACGACAGCGTACGCAGCGCCCTCTTGATGTTACATGAAAATTAAAACGAAATTATGATTTCCCACGTCAAAAAAACTGAGTACCAAATTTCGTACAAATAACCTTTTTTGCAAAAGTTATATTTAAAAACCAAACAAAAGAAAATCAATTTCAACATCCTGTATCTCCGAAACGAAGCATTTACGGACACAAATTTATATTGAGTTTTTTCTTGTCCCGGAATACGTTGAATATTTTAACTTATGTTACACCCTGTATACTACTATCATAAAAAGGTGAAGTTTCTAACTTTGTTTGTTGGGGTGATATTCGTAAATACTGATCCGACCATGAAAATTATTTCACCAACAGAAAGCTACACTATTCAGAGCCGGCCTTAAGGGTGGCCAAGCGGGGCGCCGGCCCCGGGCCTCGCGCCTTTAGAGGCCTCGCGCTACCGAAGGTTTCGTTAATAAAATCATACTGAATACAATTTTAAAAAAACACGTTATAAATTTTCTGCTACTACTGAAATTCTGATAATGCTCGCAACGCCTGATTTTCTTTAACAGAAAGAAACCAACCTCCTAAGTACGGAACTGTACTTTAGGCTCTACAACTCTCCCGCCAGTCCCGCCTATCTACATTTAGGATGATCACGTGTTAGAACATGACATGTCATTATTTGCGTTCAGCCGTTCAACATCATAGTTTCGTATTTATGTTTAACAGTTCTAAATAACTGAATATTTCTTCATTTCGTGTACCTATACTCTATAGTCTATATTGACGACATTAACGTGATCGTGTTTATGTAGTCGCAGACAGATTTATTATCGTTATTCCATTCGTTATTATGGGCCGAGACCGCGATAAATTTAGAAAATTCACCAGTGGAAATAAAAAAGTATTGAACAAACGTTTCATGTTTCATTTTCACTCAGTGAAAGAATTCAAATTATTATTTTATTATGAGTTATGTTTTGATGTTTCGTTTGAATATTCAGAGTTTTATTTTCGTTTTCATTATTGATAGGTATATTACGTAATTTACTATATATTGTTTTGTTTAGATTTTGTTACATCTTTCATATTATTTTATCTAGTATTAGTTATTATATTATCAAAACATTCGAAAGTGTTTTTCCCGCCAAATAAATTATTGATTTAAATTATGTATTTTATATTTTGAACATATATTTAGTAGGCATGCCATTCGAGAGGTAGTAAGGGGAAGGTGAATAAATGAGAACATTGAGTAAGCATTTCTTCAAAGGATAAAAATATAAATTTATTAATAAATAAAATATATGAGGGCCTCGCAAAACAAGTTGGCCCCAGGCCTCGCGCTCACTAAGGCCGGCTCTGACACTATTCAGAAGTGACATAGGCTATATTCCACTATGATTCAAGGAAAATCCAGTGAGAAATAATAGCATATGTGAATTAAGTCAGAGAAAAGCGGACGAGAGGTCTTTATTTTCCTGTATATGCCTCCGTTGAAACATATTTGAGAAATTTTAGAATCATGTATTGAAACAAACTTGAGATTCACCGAAAGGATTCGAGTGTAAAATTATTATCAAATTATTATATCAGAGTATAAAATCAAAATACTCAAAAATCGTATCATGCAGGAGAAATTGAACTTTTTCCAAAAAATAATGAAAGTTAGAATTATAGGCCATGACTCTGTATTTGTGAATAAATTTTGAATTATAATAGGCAACTTTTCCAAACGAAATTTAATTGTATCGTTCTAAAAAAAAGGAGTTTACTCTTGAATGAATTTGATATTTTTGATCTACAGTGTATGCTGATCAATTTGAAGCCGTTTCAAGTACATTCAATAAATCTCATCGTTCATACATTCAAAAAGGTTTTTGAACATGCAGACCTCTTCAACCGATTGAACTGATCAAAATAAACCTGGATTTTGGCTTACTTTTCAGGTACAATATTGTTCTTTTTTTCTATTTTGGAATTTTCTGAGTTAACGCTCTTCCTGGAAACAATATCAACATATATCCCTCCTTCATCAAGTTCAATTGACCAATATGCGTGTATTTTCATGATTTTCAAACTATTGCTCTCGAGCAAACGCTTTCGTATATAATAATTCGAGATAAAAGCCTCTGCAAAATTCCGAAAATCATGGGGTATTCGGAATAAAACCCCCGATAATAGCTAGGTTGAGTGAATTCATCGAAAAAAAGGCTGAAATTTTAGTATCGGAAAGATCAGAAGAATACAAGTTATCGTTTGGTTCTTGCCCCAAATTGTATATTGGTCAAACAGGGAGATCTCCCATCAGAAGAATAAAGGAACATAAAAAAGTGGTTTGAATGAGAAGACAAATCAACATTTACATCATCTTCTGACTGAATGACATGAGTTCAGCCATGACTATGATATATTGCATTTGAAAAAGATCTATTGGATTCCTTGGGAAATGCAAGTCAGGAAGTCGAGCCATTTGCTGAATGATCGAATAGATTTGAATAATTTTTCCTTGCTCACATTGTTTCCTCGAAACGAAAAATGAGTTCGAATCAGTTTAGTAGGTGAAGCCAAGCGAATTGTGTAATTTAGTTTTCCCAGAAGGGTTAGTTAATGGTCATCGAGATATGTATCTCTACAGAAGCACAGGGTCGGATCCATCGTAGTATCATAACACCGTCTGAAGGAGATGTTGTATAATGAAATACATCTAGTGGTTTTGTATAGCGTCTGGTTAAAATGACACATTATAATAGGAGAGCCCACGATGTTAAATCGGGTTTTCCTCCAGCGTCATAGAGACCTATTGGTTTGCGAAGCTTAGAAGATAAAAAAAAATGTTATATGTATACCTTTTCATCAGTGGGGGGAGCGGCTATAGACTATCAAAAATGTAAAAAAAAACTGTTGCATAGACATACTCGAGCGCGTCAGATATTGATATCATCTATGTCCTACATATTTTTAAAAATGTACTTATGTTAATCTGATTGTTTCCATGATGGGGGTTGTCGTACGTAAGGGTTGGAAATGGAAAAAAAATTAAATTTTCGAGCGCGTCAGATTTTCTGAGATGTTAAGTGTACCTAAAAAAAGCTCTTACATAATAATCTGACGGTTTGGATGTGACGCAGACTCGCGGCCGTTATTAGAATGTGAAAAAAAAAATCGTCATTTTGAAATACACAAGCGCGTCAGATCAAGGTATATATGCTACATCTTTACACCCTAGTCTCATAATCTGACGATTATCTGGAGGGATTCGCCTATTCTGCCATTTGATTTTTGTTTTAATTTTTCAAATCATAGAACTTAATCAATTGAAAATCTCAGGAAAAAGCATGCAAATAAAAAAAGTGTATGCTTTTTTGAGTAGAATACTTGTATTTATAAGAGAATAATTGTAAGCAATTGAATTTTTAAAATTTTAAAACGTTGGATATTCGTTGTAAACAATGTCATGCCACCAACGAGTCTATGTGATCAACTGTCATGGCATCATGGCAACAGAAATCAGAGTGGGGACGAAGTGAGAGAGCAATAGATAGAAAAAGAAATCGTCAGATTATATATTTTTTGCAGTTCTTGGATTATTCCCTTCAAAATGAAAATAAAATTAGCCACGCTCGAGAATGTCGAGATGACATTTTTTTTACAACTTTGTAGCTCTCCTCCTTCTTTAGGTCACTCTCGAATTGTCAGATTAGTGGAATATACACGTTTCAGGATGTAAATAACTCACCCTAGCTTAATCTGACGCGCTCGAGAATTTCAGATGATCATTTTTTTTTCACTAATCTGATCCTTTATCCTTGAAGGGCGGCCATATTTATAGGGCTCATATATGGTGGAAGTACTTAACCGGGTACAAGGTATCCCCCTCTATATTGATCTGCTGCGCTTTAGTAAATCCCGAAATTCCCGCTTGGGCTCCCCTATTATTAATGGTACATTGTGGGATAAGTATTCCGGTCGAGTTGCAAACTATACTTTTTCGATGAATATTCGTACCTATATCTGGGTGACGAATGCAATGTGAATCTATCCACAAGTGAAAATATCACTTGTGGATAGATATTTTTATACTCATGTGATTAGAAAAAAGTGACCGTGGCTAAAGAGTCATATTTAGATAAACAGCCTGTCGCCCCACAAGATGGGCTTGGGTAAAGTGTCATATCAATATTTGAGATCACAGTGATAAGGTATACATTTTTAAAAGTTGTGGAAAAAGTGTGTTTCATCCACGACTATTGTATAATGTACCCATTATAAGACTGTTTGCTCGACCTTAATGATGCCCATTATTCACTATAGCCATCATTATAAGCTCGTTGAATAATATACAATTTTTTTACGTTACCTATTACGGATTTTCATCAACTATTTCACTAACTTCATCAGAACAAGGATTCTTGATATTTTTCAGATTGTAATTGGTAGGTTACTAACCCAAAAAACTACGGAAAAAATGACCTAATATCAATACCACTTTCTGCTCGAGTTTCTCGATATAATTGACATATTTGATAGGTAATTAATGGGTTTATAAGAAACTGAGAAGATTTTTTCTTTGCTTCCTCACTTCAAGTTGTTCTACAACAAGCTCATTGACGTCATCATAGTGTTGAAAGGAAATGGTCACGTGTCTTCAGAATATCGTGGAAATAAATTCCTAGAAAAAATATAGTGTTCCTTTTCAAATTTTTTATCAACTCCCAGTGAATTTAGAAGACGTTGAACAATTGAAATTCTGAATTATCAGAATAAAACAAAAGCGAGGGCAATGATTTCGCAGACTCGGTATAAATTGAGTAATAATTCACACTAATATTGTTTTTCGTTGTTTGTCGTGAAATACAATATCAGGCCATGCCGCCTACCTACACATATTAGTACGTGTTGGTACTGACACATATTGAATTCGGAGAAAATTGAGGAAATGTATAACGGCAATTCATCAATGACAAATGCATGTTCTATTTCGTAATTCAGTTTTCGACACTGAAACTGCAGACCTTCTGTTAGGAGTGTATTTTGCTGAGTTGACATAATCAGCAGGTGATTAAGACTGCATCTGGTTCCAAGGCAAGATTTATTCTGTTTTTACAGCTTAGGTGACAAGTTTTGAACTATTTAGGGAGTTTTCAAGTCCACAAAGAGTCGCTCATAGCTGCCTTGTGATGGATTCGTTTGATCTTTTACAGAGTTTACCTCGATCTTCCTTCGGAACTTCAGAATGGTATGTGATCTTCGAATGAATTGGAATATTTCAACGGCGTATTTTGGTCACTGTAAAAATCAAAAATATCTTCATTGACAAATTATAATCTGTCATTGGCAGATTTTAATCTGTCAATCGCAATATTTCAAATAGAAGTGTGATGCGTCAGAATTGTTTTGTCAGTTGACACAGATATTTCTATACTAGCAGCAACGTTGGTGTATGGGAGGAAGGTTGCGAAATATCATCATACCGATCCCTCCATATTACCGGGGCGTAAATGAGGCTGAGGTGAAGTTCCACTATACCTATACTAATATGCAAGTGGATTTCAGTTTCTGGTATCTGATTGGTAGATAACAACAGATAGCCAAAAAAATACCTGCTTTCCTAATGATATCTATGAATATTCGAGTATATTGAAAATCTAATATTATGGTGTTCAAGACTGAGTGCCAGTTTAGAAAAAGTGTGGATATTCCATACTCATCGTATTTGTGTTTGACAGAATATTTTCCTTATATATAAAATGTCCCATAAGAGCAATGCAATTATCGAAAACTTACAGCGGTAATTGCATTGTATCGAAAACTTACTGCGGTAATTGCATTGTATCAAGTCACCATAACAACACATTTGAAACCGTATCGCTAGACGTCAGTAAACAATACAAATAAATGTCAGATAGACTTAAAAAAAAAAAAACATTTCGCGTTTAGGTGAGTACTCCATATAATCTATAGAGGGGAGTATAAATGAACAAAAAATAACATTTCCTTGAGAATTTCTTTATTCGTGAAATATTCCAATGAATTACATTCGTGCATAAAAATGACCAGATAATTTTGCATTCCAGCGTGATATCTTATACAAATTGCATTCGGTTATTTTCATATTTTGTAAAAGAGCCTTCGTCCTTCGGACTCGGGTACTTTCGCAAAAATATGAAAATAAACTTGCAGTTTTTAGATATCACGCTTTCTTGCAAAATTATCGGTAATTTTTATGCAGTCGTGCAATTATAACCGATAATTCAACTCGATCTCGATATATGTGAAAATTGAAAACGAAGGCAAATGAAAAATTGATGAATTTGTATGGTTGGTGAAAATTCGAAAGGAATACCTTTGTTTTTAAAAAAAGTGGGACTGTTCCTCATGCAGCAAGTAGTTTGCCAACTGTCAGTTTGTGATATATTTAATATATGATGACACTGCACAAACATAATCATTTGTTTTGAAAAGTAAGGCTCTACTGGAGCCTGATAGCGTTCCCCAAGTGTTCAAACAGCCCGTTATACAGCACTCGTTTCCCGGCATAATAAATGATCAAAAAGTTTTTTACACAACACAACTAAAATGAACAAGAACCCAAGAAAAACACCAACAACTTATCCTAATATAAATACTTCCAAGTTAGTTGAATACTACTCTAAGAAACTCCTTACACTTATGAAAATTGAACAAACGACTCAAAATACTTGAAAAATGATTCCTTAAACTCCACAAAAACGACAGAATACACAACGCAACGCAGGTATGATGTGGGCTGTGACAACGCAACAAATCTTTTACTTTTACCACGAAGACACCAAGAGACCAGAGACAATCAGTAATCAACCCCATGAAACATATTATATGTTTATGTGTTCTGTGACAATTCATTTGCACTTTTTCTATTTATCCTTGGTTCTATGGGGTTATGCCACATATAGAGATTTTTAATTTACCCAATTTACCCCAGAATTGCCAACCTCGATTTCCCCGAACCCTGCCCCCCAGCCTCAGGTACCCCTTCGCCCATGAACTCGTGACATTTCGTAACTTTCCTATATATGAACGTTGACTAGCAGTAAGCCTGATATTCAAAAAAAATCAAATCTCCATTTGAAAACAAGAAGATGTATAGTTGCGAAAAGCATCCTCCCAAAAATAAATGTTCTTACTCTTGTGTAGTCATCTTCGTGAAAGGAAATGCAGGGTATTCAGATCTTTATAGTTGGGTCTAGCCTTTTGACTATCAGAGGTTCACACTGCAAGAATACTAGCTGATTTTGGAGTATCCTACGTTTTTAAGAATACTGATATTATTAAGAGGTTTTTTTCTAACTGTGTTTGTTTGCAAGGGGTAATCTTTGGAAATACTGATCCGATCATGAAAATTATTCCACTAACAGAAAGCTACATTAGGCAGGAGTGATATAGGCTCTATTTTTTTTTTTATTGGAAAAAAAATAAAGTGCGAGATAAAAGTAATTCAAGTCGGAGGAAAATGGGCGAAATATGATGCTTCAACGGTGTGCCCTGACTGAACGTTATAGCTAGCTTTCATACCTGTGATGAACCTGATTAAACTCAGTACTAAGAATTACACAACATACTAGCATAACAAATATAATTAACGCCCAATGAAGTGGGCACACTGTATTTGTTTACACTTGGACAATAAAATCAAAGATGACTGAACCGTGGGCCTTATAAAATACCTGGACTGGCTGTCACATCACTTTCACATTCAAAATGCATTCAACTCAGTGCGGAATGATACATTGAAGTGGGAGTCATTGTGAAGGATGCATTCTTGGTTGGTAAATGATGTCGTTATTGTGCTCATTTAAATGCGCACTGGAATATAGGAACGCAGACCTTCGCTATAGTCAGGAACCAAAAAAATATATACCACTCGAAAAATGGTGTTTGAATCCGATAATACATAAAATCAATAGTAAGAGATGAATCAACCGAATAGCGTTTTTCGACCAGAAATAATCAATATCAACCTTTTGATTGGAAATGATTTTCTCACTTGATTTGTATTTTATCCTTTCGTTCTTAGCAACAGGTTTCAATAACTACAGACATATCAGAAACTCCAGATGAGTATAGGAAAATAATTTAGGCAAACGTTTACCTCAGTCTTATCACTGATTCAGTTTGGTTTGTTTGATATTTCAACTTCACCATGACCATGGTTTATTCCATTCCAGAACAAGTGTACATTGTTAGCTGTCAGTTTTAAAATAATTTTGCTAGACTCACTGCTCGCTTGTTTGAGCTCATTTATCCCGATTATTTCCCTCAATGCGAATAAACGATGAAACAGTTGAAGGCTAGACTGCTTTTAACAGAGTTTTACAGCGATTAATAAATGCACTAGACCTATTAACCGATTAAAATGTTCGAAATAAACCGGGCGTTTGGATCAGTTTTCAGGTACTATCTCTGGTACTATATTGTTCCTGTGTTCGATTTTGATGTTTCCTGAGTTTACATGTTTTATCTAAACATATATCCCTCCTTCACCAAGTTCAATTGACCAAAATGCGTGCATTTCCATGATTTTCAAAATTTTGCTTTCAAGCAAATGCTTTCGTGTATAATAATTTAAAATAAAATTTTATCAAATTATCATACATTCAAGTCATTTGCTAAGCAAAATTTCGAGAATCATGGAATTGCAGCACACATTTTAACCGATTGAACTTGGTGCACTCGGGATATAACCCCCGATAAAATGATTCTTATGTCACCAAGTTACTTGGGAAATTTGTCGATACTTGATTCGCTAAAACTGTGAAACACCAACGGCAAAACCCCAAGAGAACAAACCTTCAAAAATGAATTTCATCAAAATCTATAGTATTGCATGAAAGCAAATGGATCACATTTCCAAGTCTTGTTAAAGTAACGTTTCAATATATCAAATCAGCAACTTGTTTACTTTTTCTCACAGAGCAAGGTTACAAATAACAATCATTGATACCTACATCTAATTGTAAATTTTTTCATTCCTTAATCCAAAAACGTATATGCATTTTCCACCCTTGGCAATATCTGCACGGATGACTCGACGAGTACAGAATTCTCCGGGTCGTCTTGCTACGTCGAATTCTTCCTACGGCGAACTCTTGCTACGTCGAATTCTTCCTACGGCGAATTCTTCCTACGGCGAATGTCATCCCCTCCACTGACGTCATTGAAACACGAACGTTTCCAATGATGGTCCATATACCCCATTGTGGAAAGTTCGCTATAGGAAGAATTCGACGTAGCAAGAATTCGCCGTAGGAAGAATTCAACGTAGCAAGAATTCGCCGTAGGAAGAATTCGCCGTAGGAAGAATTCGCCGTAGGAAGAATTCGACGTAGGAAGAATTCGACGTAGGAGTATTTGACGTAAGAAAAATCGGCGAAAATACACGCCCTTTTCTCTCGAAATATATCACATCGCAGACAGAACATCTCGACAACGACGTCATCAGATGAACGATTTGTACCGAAGAATTCCTTTCTAGAATTCACAGTGGGATTCATTCATTAATACTCGAAATTGTATAACTTTCTGAAAGGCATTCTGTTGGCCACATAAATGTGCAACTTTGCCCCAAATCAACCGTCTTCGTATTTCTTATATTATTCGAAAACATAATAGTGAGAGTTAAAGTTGAAATACCCGATATAGTCTGTAGTACAAAATGTAATATTCATAGCAATGGGCTATTTTCGACCTTGGATTTGAATTTGGAAGTTAATAGGGGTCCGAAACATTTGCGTTCGACATCCTTTGAATTAGTGAACTGAAATGAAAGGAATGGGCTACAAGCCAATAACACTTTTTGGGGGGGTCAAATGACCCATCATGAAAAATATTCAGGACGATGATGCTATATGAAACAATAACTTGTAGCAGCACTATGTCGTTTTCACTGATACAATCGACTAATAACAAGAGATAACTGATTGTCTCAGCGAAAAAAAAAGTTGCTGTCGAATATTCTCGTACGTCTTTCTTCAATATGATTGATCCAGAAAACTCATTGAGAAAAACCCAGTCCCATATGATAATAACGGTACCAGGAGCTATAATTCATCTGAAACAAAAACTATCGGCTTCCAATCACATCATGTTTTTCAGAATCTAACGTCTTGAAGGAAGCCATATGAAAATATTTAGTCCGTAACTCCCCATTGTTTGTTGGAAAATTCAGTCTGTTGAACCTCTAAAAAGTGACAATCATGGTGCTAGAATTTACTGTTCCATATAGCAGCACCGTCTTGAACACGATTCATGCTGCATCATATGTCTTCCCAAAAAGTGTTACGGACTTGAAGTGTCTTCCTACGTCGAATTCTTGCTACGTCGAATTCTTGCTACGTCGAATTCTTCCTAGGGCGAATTCTTCCTACGTCGAATTCTTCCTACGACGAATGTCATCCCCTCTACTGACGTCATCAAAACACGAACATTTCCGATGATGATCCATACACCCCATAGTGGAAAGTTCGCCTTAGGAAGAATTCTTGCTACGTCGATTTCTTCCTACGGCGAATTCTTCCTACGTCGAATTCTTGCTACGTCGAATTCTTCCTAGGGCGAATTCTTCCTAAGGCGAACTTTCCACTATGGGGTGTATGGATCATCATCGGAAATGTTCGTGTTTTGATGACGTCAGTAGAGGGGATGACATTCGTCGTAGGAAGAATTCGACGTAGGAAGAATTCGCCCTAGGAAGAATTCGCCGTAGGAAGAATTCGACGTAGGAATACGCACCCGAATTCTCACCCCTTTGTTGTGAACTTGGAACAGCTGAGCTTTGGAACTCCTTGCGGAAAGAGGTCTTTCCTGAGGCTTACAAACTCCAAAAATTCAAAGTTAATGTTAATTCGTATCTTCTGTTCCTTGTTTCACGCGGTGTTCTTTGAACATTACAGGGCTTCCCTTTCGTGTGAATCTGCATAAAAAAAAGATAATTTCGTGCCTTTTCACTTCTAATCTCTCGACCTCACTTTCTATTTGGAATTTCAGGATTGACAACCTTCGCATGGGGGTTGAATGTATATTATATCGAAGAATATGTCCAAATCGACAAATCGGGCGCTATTTCCCATTCCTTAGTGCTAGTTGCTCCCTAGTTTTCTGATTCTTATTGGGCTGAGTTGGCTTCAAGAAGCGGTAATACTAGCAATAAATCTCATCCTTCATAAAATGTCGGTAACGCCGCTGATTTCTTATCATTCGAAAGAGTCGTTTCGAATCCAACAACAATGCGCTGAATAAGCTCATCCGGTTTCTATTTTGATTCGAATACCACAAATGAGATGCGGAAACTGATATACACAAAGATACTGTTTTGAACGAGAGTCATCTTTTATTAAACTTCCTAGTATCCCAACCTTCAGCCAATTAGCAAGAATGGAGAAGATTAGAAATGCTAGTTAATTTTTAACAAGAAGAACTTGTCATGGAAACCGAAGGATAAAGTTAATATTCTTGAGTTGAAACTACCTAGGTCTTGTGAGAGTCAACATTTTATTTGAACCTAAATTTAAACTAGAGGAATGAGAACAGAGAGCAACATTACGCAAAACAATAAAATAATGATCTCACAAAACTTGGGGAAATCTGGGAAATTTACATTGTTTGCCGATGATACCACCATATTTTGGCATGATAATAATGAGCACTTATTACATCACAAGATACAAGCAATCATCGAAATAATGAAAACCTGGTGTGACGATAACTTGCTTGTGTTCAATGGTTCCAAGTCTAATCTGTTAACATTCCGCTGTGAGCTGTCTGCCCGAGTTTAGGCTCAAATAACATTGAAAATGTTTCCTGCACCAGATTTCTAGGATTCATTATTGATAATAAATTGAAATTTAACGACCATGTCACCAAATTGTGCAAAAAATTGTCATCTGGATGCTACGCCATTAGGATAATATCTAATAAATTGGGTTTTACAGCTGCTTAAACAGCTTATTTTGCTCTCATTGAAACCCACCTAGTTTATGGCATAGCCTTCTGGGGAGTGTGCAACAAACAACTCTTACATATGGTGCAAGTTGTACAAAAAAGAGCTATGAGGGCTCTCTGTAAAGTAAAAACGCGTGATTCTTGCAGAGACCTTTTCAAAAAGAATAGAATCCTCACAGTAATTTCAATCTTTATCTTGGAAACCATTTGCTTAATACACAAGAATCGTGACAAATACATTACAGCGCCCTCTTACCATAACACGCGATCATCGCAAAAGTTGAGATTACCTCTACCTCTACCAAAAAACATTCTTGTGAAGGAATCTCACATATATAATGGACTGAAAATTTATAATTGCTTACCACTGAGCTTAAGGGAAATTGATTCATTAGGAGTGTTCAAAAAACATGTTAAAGAACTGTTAGTCACTCATCCATTCTACAATTTGGATGAATTTTTTAATGGTTAACCCTTTTGTTGCCATTGAAATAAGTTTGTCTCCTTATTAGGATTTATTTTAATATGTTTTCGTTATGTGGCTGTACCTACTTATTCATACATATTACTAGCTAGCACTCGGCTTGTACATTTTATCTATACACATTATTATTGAGTCTGTTTCAGTGCCATTTTATTGTTTTGAATGTTTGAATTTGTATTAACTTTACTAGCTTGTACATTTCATCTATACACATTTTACCATTATTAACTCTGTATCATTACCATTTTATTTTTTTGACTGTTTTCACTTGATATACCTATATACAATGACTTTGTCAATAAGAACTGTTTCTTCTGACAATAAAGCATATTCGATTGATTGATTGATTTGACAAGGGATTCAAGGTTCTGTCTTGGGGCCAGTCATATCCATTTTTTGAGTTTTGATTCATTTTATACTCAATCAATTTTCGTTGATGACAGAATATTATGAATTTCGAACTGTTCTTCGAAAGCCGAGTAGCACATATAGCAAAACAAAATGATGGATCAACTCTAGCCATTTGGATATGAACGAGATTATGTTATGAAAACAATTCTTGATAAGTAAAGGACTACTTTCCTTGTTGGTATGTGAAATTGAAACCTCCCTCAATGAATCTCAGTTACCCATACAACAAACTGATTCACGTTTTCCCAACAAAGTCAGCATCTTCAGGAGAAGAATTTATCACAAAATACCTTTATTTATGTATGTATGAGAACAATTTTATCTAAAATCATACAAGTCACATTCATTACATATAAATGAAAATCAATAGATATAAAAATTAAAATTCTTATTTGTCAATGCAAATATTCTATAAACTCTTCAATACTGTAGGGTACTATTTCCAACAGAAGTAGTCTTAGTTTTCCCTTGAATTGCTCTTCTCACTTATGAATAGACTTGTATTCAATGGGTAACAAATTATATAACTGAGGTCCCAGTATTTTATAAGATTTTTGACAGAATATCAGACGAAACTTTTCCTAGAGATCAATTACCCTAACACCAAACTGATATTTTTGCACTCGACGCGGCTACAGGACAATTTTTTTCTCACTCTTCGAACGATTCCAACCGTGATGTGTCAAGAAGAGTGGGGGTGACATTCCGTTTATTGGGCACAATAAGATTAAAAAAGAATTCAAATGAAATTTTCGGCGCTCTCAATTAGTTTTGGAGGTACGGGCAAATTTTTGGGTGAAAAAAACTCTTCCAGTTTCTGCGGCAAAATAACCCCTCAAAATGCCTCCTTCTTTTTCATCAGCAAAAAAGCGCATTTTTCATGGAAAGTAGTGTTTTCAATTAAAAAAATGAGTTAAACTGATGAGTGAGGGTGTGTACATTGTGCTGATGTAAAAGAAGGAGGCATTTCGAGTGTTATTTTGCCACAGAAACGTGTACTAGAATAGTATATTACACACCGAGGTGGGAAGTGATTCATTCCTGTCGTGAGATCAGTTAGTTAACCGAGACGCAACGCGTCGAGGTTAGCTATGATCTCGAGACAGGAATGAAACTTCCTACCGCGTTCGTTCATATACTATTTTATTTACAACCATCATATTTCGATTAAAATTTATAAATCTCTGTTTCGTTCTGAACATATCTAAAATATTACTACATTTAACGACAAATTACCAAGAACGCGGATTTCTCAGAATGATCAACTAGATGTATTTTTACCGTGACTACAGAGTATACCAATATAAATAAATGTCAGATAAAGTCAATAAATGACAGATAGAGTCCATAATAGATGAAATGAGGGCGGAAAGTAGAGGTGTGTAATGTGACACTTCCCAACCTTCAATGACGTTAGTAATGACAGCATTACATAAATGGTTGTGAATAGAATCCCATGTTTCACCCAAAAATTGATCTGTACCTCCGAAACTATATGAGAGCGCCGAAAATTTCCTTGTAATTTTTTTTCAGGATGTCAAAATGAGTAAGTTCCCGCGAACCGTTTTTTTATCTTCGTGTGTCCGATAAACGGAATATAACCAGCGTGGGCCTTCCAAAAAACTAATCTACCCGATAAAAAGCCTCCAAATCGCGTTTACACGCCCGAGCTCGCCCAATTAGTGCTCCTTATAAACAGTGACTGATTTCCTTGCGACGAACATTTTCGATCCATACATACGGTCTAATGTGAACATTAACATAACCGATGTACGTTAAGTCGAGTCGTCTTTAATGGTTCAGTAGTATCGCCTTTGCCTTGGTGTACAGTTATTCACCGATTTTGTCATCGTGTGCGCGTGAGTCTTGTGTGTGTTCTTCAAACCTCAGTGATTTACTATTGTCTGTGCTAATTGTCGGTAATAGTGCCCCTAATGAGCGATCCCCGTTCAGTAGTGTCACTCGTGAGAAGGAGATTCAACAGTTATGGATGAAGTTGCGGCTGAATATTGGTGATTTCCCACGGAAGACTGGAATTCGTTTGATAAGGTTCGTGCGATATCGAGTTTTTAGTCGGTGGTGATAACCCTGTAGCAAAACAAACTCTGTCGACAAATCGTGAAGTCTCCGGTGATTTCGTTTTCAGGAAGGTGCCGATGATATCATCATTACCGTTCAAAAGTCGCTATTTTGAGGTGGATGAATTTTTTCTTCGTGTTTTTTTTTGAGTTGCAAACATACTACAATAAAAAAAAATAGGAAATTATATTGGATTCTATACCTACAAGTGTGGAAGGGCAGATTTCCAATCTACCCCGAAATGTCTCTTAAGTTATTGAAAACAGTTCCTTTACAACTTCAAGCAAGCCAAGTTGAGTTAAGAACTTGTCTGAATGACCTTATTCAAACCTGGTGATTTTTTCTTTCCATTTGATAAGTCAAGTTAATCATAAATTGGGTTGACTTGACTTGAAATCGCCTTCAGTTGCCAAAAGTTATAACTTAAATTATAATTATAGGAATACAGGAACTAATATAAATGAAAATACTTTTAGTGAACGTTTCGGAAAAAAATGTTTTCGTTTCCAAAAGTTAAGGCGGATTCAGGCAAGCCAACTTAGCTCAGAAATAACTTCAAGCGGATTTAAGCAAGCCAACTTAATTTATGAAAAACTCAACTTAAAAATTCTTGTCCCTATGTAATTGGGAACAAAATATGCAGTATTCACCATCGCAAATGGAACATACATGGATTGTTTACTTCTAGTATTATATCCATGAATATCTTCATTCAACTTGAAAAAAGATCTACTTTTAAAAATATAAACAGCTATATCAAAAATGTATATACATGGAAGAAGTAAAATTCCGTACATTCTGAAAATAGGTTTACATGAGTCCCTAAATTGAATATGTGCCAAGGTACGCAATATACGTTTTTGACTGATAAAAACATCCGATGCTGAGGTGGAATTACCCCAGCAGTGGCGTGTTTAGAATTCTGTTTTGGGGGGGGCCGAAGCATAAATGAAGAATATTGCCAAAAATTGTGTTCGTGGTTCACCTCGTCATAATAAAAAAAGAACGAAAAATTAAGCGAAACAACAGAATGACTAGTCTTTTCAATGTTTTTCATTCAATCATCTGACCCTGACCAATCTTTGAGGTTCATTCGTCTAATAATAATAATAATAACGATTTATTTTCCAAGAAACATATACATGCTTATTGTAGTGAAAATTAAACTGATGCCATACAATAAAAGTAGAATAGAATACAAAAAATGAGTAATCGAATCAGATCTTTATATGGCAATAAAAAGAAAAAAAATTATGATATCAAATGTTATTTTAAATTATTTTTGAAACGAAATTTTTCATATTTCTTCAATGAATTCGGTAGACCATTGTATAGTTTTATTCTGTTGTGGTAAACAGATTTCTGTCCTATATTTGTTTTAATTTTCATCAATGCCAAATTTTCTGAAAACCTTGTTGAGTGATTGTGTTGATCACTATTCATTTTGAACATCGACTTTGAATGCTTGAATTTATTTTTGACCAGGTGAATAAATGTGCAAATTTCAAACGTGTATAATGAAGGAATGTCTAAAAGTTTTCTTTGTATAAATTAGCTGTAGGTTCTTTTCGATCAAGTTTGTATATACACTTTATGGTTTTATTCTGTAATGTTTTCAATGGTGTCATTACGGTTTTTGGAGCTGCCCCCCAAATCGAAATCACGTATTGAATTTTGGAATATACTAAAGAATAATAAATTGATTTCAGACATAATAAAGGTAACATATTTCGAATTTTAAAAATTATACCAATAATTGGTGAAATTTGTTTTCTTAATAATTCAATATGTTTGTTCCAAACTAAATGTTCATCAATTAAAATTCCTAAAAATTCCACTACAGGAGACTACATAATATTTTCATTGTGGGATCTTTCGAATGGATGGAGGTGGATTTTCTTGAGATAAACATATACGAGGATTTTTCAATATTCAATGTTGGCTTATGATTCATCAGCAATGATGATATTTCATGGAGATCATTGAGCAGTTTTGATTTCTAGAAAATTGTTTCCGGTGTATACCTCGGTGTATACTATTGTAGTCCCATCAGCAAACATTTTGATTTTACCATTCAACTTCAAATTAGACAGGTAATTTATATATATGAGGAAAAGCAATGGACCTAGAACAGATCCCTGAGGAACACCGCATACAACTGTTTCTACTGAACTATTTTTGCAGCAAATCTATATATTACATTTTCGATATCAATATAAATTTCTTCATGAATGTTGAGTAAAGTTAAACCATTCAAACGCCCTTCTGCCATGGTTGACCTCAAATGGGTTTTCAGGCGCTTAATAGTTGAAAAGCTTCTTTCCGCTGTTGCCGTTGATACTGGTAGAGTCGCAAATATCTGTATAAAATCTTTATTGTGGGAAACAAACTCCAAAAACAAAGTGGTTTACACAATTCGTGGTTATTACCGATTACAAACGAACATGTTGAGATGAAATTACGACCAATAATATGCTTTTCCACTGGTCATGTATCCGCCGCAAATATGACTAAAGGTCCCAACCAACGGGTTTCCCATCAAATTATATATTCATACGTACATATACATACGTGTACTAAGAAAAAATGATCATATATCAATTAATTATCAGTAGATTTCATTAAGCATCAATTCAGAGTATATGGACGGAGATTTTCGTTTTATTCCTTTGAGCGACACGAGCTGCTTTGGGGGGGGGGGGGGCGGGCCCCTCTGCCCCCCCCTTAGACACGCCACTGTACCCCAGAGACATATACCCGAGCATATACCATACCTAAGCCTTGAATCAATTTGGGTGTAGTAAATTGCAAGTAACTGTGCCTCATTGAGAAAGTTTCGGAGATTCAAAAAAA
Source organism: Zygogramma bicolorata (assembly GCA_032362365.1). Classification (NCBI taxonomy): domain Eukaryota; kingdom Metazoa; phylum Arthropoda; class Insecta; order Coleoptera; family Chrysomelidae; genus Zygogramma; species Zygogramma bicolorata. The sequence goes on from JAVJAQ010005627.1 coordinate 946,819, forward strand.
GAAAATTCAGGGAATTCAATTTGCCAATTAGTTCATCACAATGGGTTTTCCAAGTGGAATATTCGTCCAAATATACTCCAAGAAATCTGACAGATTCTTGAGTGTTTGTCAAAATTGTCTCATTTACTGTAACATTCAAATTTCGTACCGCCTTCTGACGATTATGGAAACGTATTACCTTAGTTTTTTCCGTATTGAAAAATAAAGAACGTTCATAGAAACATTTTGATATATTATTCATCACATCACTACATTTAGTAAATCAGTGTCCCGTGAAGACAACGTTAGTGATAAATCATCTGCGTATGCAGAGTGATGACAACTTTCTAAAATACAATCAATCTGATTGATATACAAAATAAACACCACTGGTCGCAATACGGACCCTTGTGGGACACCCATATCAACATTCAGACATTCTGATTTTTCATTACATTTTGTATTTTTAGAGTTTATTTGTATAGATACGTATTGTTTTCTATCCACCAGAAATGATTCAACCCATTTCAGTGGGAGACCCCTCAAACCACATAGTTTTAACTATTCTAATAGTTTTCCGTGGTTTATGCAATCAAACGCACGGCTTAGATCGCAAAAGATTGCTGTTGGACATTCATCAGCAGCAATAAGTTCAATTATTTGGTTGAAGAAAGATAATATAGCGGTTGATGTTGATTTTCCACCCTGGAACCCATTTATTATATTTTTTTCTTATATGCTGTTTATCCGATAAAATCTTATGCTTTCCAATGAAGCTCCAAAGACGGTCAAGAAAGGCATATTCAAATTATTTTGAAAAAACAGATGGGATTGTTATCGGTCTGTAATTTTCTAATAATTTTGAATCATTTTTCTTGTGAATCGGTATGACTTTTCCAATTAATGAACCTAACCTTTTCAAATATCGGTTCCTAATTTTTCCATATTCACTTTCTACTCGAGTTTTTTCACGATGGTCCATCAAGAAAACTGCATATTCTGACTTTTTAACAAAATATCAAGTTCTTGAGAATCTCCACAATAGCTATTAAACCACAAACACACACAAAAATCATAAAAATCCAAAATGACTGAAGAGTCAACAGAACAACCACATATGAACACATACAAACTAGAATATGGCGGTATGGCGAACAAACCATTGAGTATTCTGGCAAAAGTCGATAGAGGGCGTATCGCTCATTTTCTATCGCGAATAGCCAGCGTTGTTCGAGGGCATATGCCCGAAATTTATATTCCAAAATATAACATTCCCTCGAACTTTGAGTTAATAGGTTATGTTTGAAAAATGTCCCAGGAAATTCCCAATGTGAATTATGTAATTTAGAAAAAACTAGTACAATACATAAACTATACTCGGTTTTGATTTAAAAATGCTACGAACAACTATGAGTTAAGGAACGCAACACTATAATATGAAACTAAAACAATACTGAACACCAACGAGAAATCAACGAACAACAAAATTACGAAACCAAAAAATTTATTATGAACAATAACAAGAATTACAAGCAAATTCTGACTCATCGATAAGAATATATTCTCGAACATATTCAACAATTTGGTTTTGCTTAATGTTTCAAACGAGTTTCAAGAATATACTTAGTATACAGAGAGGTCCAAGAAAAAGTATGCAAATGGCGTTTCTCCTTTATTTGGGATTTGAAGCAAAAAGCCTCGCACACGGCAACAGACACATTTACACATATTTTTATGCTTACCTCTGTCTTTACTCCTTTGATGCCCTATTCATTGAAATTTGTGTTCCAATAAACCACCTCAACAATTTTTTACTTTTTTTTTCGAGTACCGTTACAAATAAAAAACATTGATACCTACCACTAAATGTAAATGCATTGATTCCTAATCCTAAAAGTAACTCATTTGTATTTTACATCGATACCAAAATTAAAGTTCTCAACGCCGTTTTCGCAATAATTCTTGAAAACAATTTCAATAAATAGGGTATCCTTTGAAAGATAATTCCGTGCCTTTGCAAATAATTGATCACTAGACCCCACTATCGTTTTGAAATTATAGGGTTGTAACACCTCCTCGGTGGGGGTTGAATGCTTATTAAGTTAAAGAAAATGTCCAAAATGCGTCCCCTTCACAATCGAACTCTACGTGGCCGAGATTTTTTTCTTGTGATAATTAAAAACTACTTAGGTGCATACTTTTTGTTGGAACACTCAATATACGATTTTGCAATGCCCATTTTCAATTCAATAATTCGAACGTATTATTGCTATTGAAGTTGGCGGACCTGTATATTGGGATTATAGTGTAAGAATTCCGAAATTACTGTTCTCTGATTAGCTGAAAATTCTACGAAGAAAATATTCGAAAATATAGGCGTTGTAATTTTGAATTATTATACAGGAATGTTCATCACCGTAAGATTTATGTCTCTTTATGTAATCGGATCAAATTAGGTGTGGCACGGTATGGATGTATAAAAAACAAGAAGGAAAATCAGTCATGACACCCAACCCAGCCTGCTGTATCGTGATGTTTGTTGCTTTGTGCGCTATCGATTCAAATTTTCTTGATTAGATTGATTCTTCTCATTGTTTCCGTGAAATGTTATTATAATGGACCTGGAAATCAATACTTTACGTGATTCAGGTGAAGATAATATCTCAGTTGGTTCCTGCTTTGTTGAAGTATTAACGTGAACTATGAGGCAACTGAATAATTGTGATAATGGAACGATGTGTGTTTATATGATACCGCATTAGCAACTTTTTAGTCACGAAAACTGAAAAATTACACCTTGATCTCCTTTGAAGATGATTCATTTGTTTTCTTTTTCATTTTTTCTGTTCTTCAAATCAAAAGCAATAGTAACTGCCGTCTCATTGACATGTCAAAGGAGCACCGGTAAAATGAGTATATGATTTGCAAGTGAAACGTATCCAAATTTTTCAAAATCTGATTTGCATCCACTTTGATTCAAATCAAATGTAGAGAGTATCATTCACAGAGTGTAAAATATTCTGTTGGCTTGGTTTTCACTCGGATTTTCATTCTCGAAGAAATAAGATACTCTCTGCCTTGGTATGTAATATACTATTATTCGAATTAATCGAAAATCTTTTGAATAAGAAATTCAATAAATAATAAGTGGGCAGAGGATATCAAGTAACAGTTTTATTGTATGCCATACTCAGAATGGAATTAATCTTTATTAAAAAATGTTTATCGAGAAAAGAGCTGATAAGTATTATTTTCCGGTATATGCATAACTCAATTATTTATATCGAAGCTCGAATGAATGTGCCGGACTTCCCTTCTTAATGAACATTGATGTTACAGAATTCTGACACGCATTTGAATAATCTTTGTAGAACCAAGTGGTTATTTTGGCATAAAAACACTTTTTCAATTCGAACATCTGCATCTAATAACTTCATCAATATTCATAAATTAAAATTGTGTATTATTTCTAATTTCGGCCAGAGGCGCATCTAAGAAAGTATGTCATTTGCAGTCAGGAAACTCATCGAATATAATATGAACAAAAGCTAATATGTCAAGAAAAAATCTTCTCTTCACTTAAAATGCTGGAAGTTACTTAGTTTTTATTTCGTCAACTGTGAAATCAAATCCGTCTTGTTCACGGTGTTTGAGGAGATCTATAATTTTGAGGGAGATAGGCTATAAACAGACAATTTTTTAGTTCAATTGGTACAGTAAGTTAAGTAGTTATAGTTATCCGTATCGAACAAACAGAACAAAAAAAAAGGACATACAAAACTTTTATGGGAGAAGTGTGAAAAAAAAAACATTTACAAACACTACCTGTTGATAGGTACGTACCGGTACGAACCTATAAAAAAAACTGTAATGTTTAAAGAACACCTCGTGAATCAAGGGACAGGAGATAGGAATTGATATCAACTCTAAATATTTGGAGTTCGTAAGCCTCAGGAAAAATCCTCCTCCGGTAAAGAGTCGTAAGTCTCAGGAAAAATCATGTTCAACTGTTCTATTGAAAGAAGATCCCTGAGCAATAGAGGTTCGAGAGGTCTCTAAGCTTGCAACAAAGGGGTGGGAATTCTGCGATCGAATCATCCGTGTTGATACTGCCAAGAAGAGCACCGACCGTGAAAATATCTATAGAAGAGAGACACGTCTCCGACCCTTCTACGATGTTCCAATGAAGTGAGCGAAGAATCAACAACAAGACGGATTGCTTTTTTCTAAATAGAATCAAAAGGTCTTGTTTTGGTGCTGAGCCCACACATGAGAACTATAGTCCGAGACAGACCGTCGTAGATAGCTGGAAGCTGACGAGAAGTGAAATATTTCATCACACGAAATAGGAATCCAAGTTTCTGAAAGGCATCTCCAGGGATCGATCTCCTATGGCTTTCTCATGAGAGATTGGTACCGATCGTAATTCCTAGCATCGGGATGATTGATTCACTTCGTAGGAATTTTTACTCATGACGCCTGAGATCTGACATCTGAATAGTAGATGAAGTCAGATCGGTTTTCTTTGAGAAGAGCCATGCCTGGGTTGTAAGCTTGTATACTTTTTATGTACACACTTTATCATTTGTATGTAACTGTGACTATTCCTATACAAAGTTCTATTTGTCATTTGGAAAAATAAAGATTATCATTATTAGGTTCAGTTCAGTGCTACATATCAATGATTTGCTCGAGAAAACATCTTGTTCAGAACATAGTTTTGCGGACGACAGTACTCTTCATAGTAGTTTCCCTTCCAGAGTCCCCATACCAGCTGGAGAACCAAAATTTGAAGAAACATAAGTACACGTCAATAAAATTAATGATGACTTGGTGAAAATAATAGAATGGGGTAATATGAACTTGGTGGAATTTAATGCTACGAAAACCCAAGCATGTTTATTCTCAGGGAAAGCCGATCTATCTTTATCTAATATTGAGATGTCAGGAGTGACTTTTCCTACAAAGTCAAGTATCTCGATTCTGGGAATTACGATCAGTGATAATCTCTCATGGGAAAACCATGTGAGATCGATCGCTAAAGGTGCTTTCCAGAAACTTGGATTGCTATTTCTTGCGAAGAAATACTTCACTTCTCGACAGCTTCTTATGATATACAAGGCTCAGATACGACCTGTCTTGTAATATAGTTCTCAAAAAGGGTACGTTTCCTGAGTTTTTGAAAACAAGTGTGATAATTCCTCTTCACAAAGGAGGTGATACTCAAGATCCATCAAATTTGAGACCCATCTCTCTTATTTCGACTCAGGAAAAGTGATAGAGAAGCTTGTAAAAATTCGCCTGATAAATTATCTTGGAGCAAACAAATTAATGAGCAATGAACAATTTGGATTCAGGAATAACAAGAATACGTCTGATGCCATGTTTAATTGTCTAGAAATGGCATACAACAACATCAATGTAGGCAAGAACGTGGCGGCAGTATTCTGCGATATGACTAAAGCTTTTGATTGTGTCAATCACACATTATTACTGCAGAAACTCTCTCACTATGGTATCAGAGACATGGCCCTGAAGTGGATGGAGTCATATTTGACAGGACGAAACCAACTGGTTAAAACTGACCATACATCTGGATTACTAAACGTTAATTGGGGAGTACCCCAAGGATCAGTTTTAGGTCCATATCTATTTCTCCTTTATATAAATGATCTTTCTCTTTTGGATATATCTGGTGCTTTCACTTTGTTTGCTGACGACACTACCATTCTATGGCACTCCGAAGATGTGAATTTGCTTCGTAAAAATGTTACAAGAGACCTACAAAAAATCAAGTCGTGGTGCGATGCAAATTTTCTTTGTCTGAATTTTAATAAAACAAAATTACTAACATTTAAATGTCTTCTTCCGGATATAGAATTAGGTGCTGACTCCATACCATCAGACAGCAAAATAAAATTTTTGGGACTCAACATAGATACCAATTTGAAATTCTCAAATCATATTAGCCTGCTAAACAAAAAATTGTCATCCGGCTGTTTTGCCCTCCGATCTACAGCTAAAGAGTTAGGTTATGCCGCGGCCAAAAATGTCTATTTTGCTCTCATTGAATCAAACCTGAGGTACGCAATTCAGTTCTGGGGTTCGTGTAGTAATGAACTCTTTGAGAGTGTATTTTTACTGCAAAAGCGGGCGGTGCGTTGTTTCTGTCAAGTAAATACGTTGAGTTCCTGCAAACCTCTTTTCCGGAAACACGGAATATTGACATTAACCGCAATCTACATTTTAGAAACTACATGTCTAATATACAAGAATAAAGCTTCATATGAAAATAACAATCGCACTGCACGAAATGCAGCGAATCTGTCATTGATCATCCCTAAATCCACACTGATCAGAGACTCGATAATTTACGGTGGAGTCAAAATGTATAATAAGCTACCTGCAGACATAAAGAACATAGATTCTCTCAAAACCTTCAGGAAAAAGTTACATGAAAGACTGACATATAAAGCCTATTATAATCTGACAGAATATTTCAATGACGAAAATATATGAAATTGACTGTGCTTATATGTAATGATATATGTGTACTTTTACCTAGATGTGAGTATTTAAGTGTATTGTTTTCATATAATTGTGTAATTGTATAGTTATCTGAATGTAGTTATTTACATGCTTTCCTTTTACCAGTGTTTGTCAATAAGATTTTGTATCTTGGACAATAAACACATATTCTCTCTCTCTCTCTCATGTGTGGTGTTCGACACCAAAACATTCATTGCGGCTTCTCGATTCTATTCAGAAAAAGGCAGTTCGTCTTGTTGGTGATTTTTTCGCTCACAGACTCGCTCACTTCTTTGAAACATCGTTGAAGTCTCGAAGACTTGTCTCTCTTCTATAAATATTTTCACGGTCGGTGCTCTTCCAAATTGTTATCAATCGTTCAGAGTACAGAATTCCCACCTCTTTGTTGTGAAGTTGGAGAGACCTTTCGAACCTCTCTTGCTTAGGGATCTTTTTTCAATAGAACAGCTGAGCTTTGAAACTCTTTGCCAAAAAAGGTTTTTCCTGAGACTAACAAACTCCAAAAAGTTAATGTCAATTCCCTTGTCCCTTGATTCACGCGGTGTTCTTTGAACATCACAGGGCTTCCCTTTTGTGTGAATCTGCATATTAAAAAAAATCAGAAGCTATTAGGTGACTGGGGGCTCATTTTTTTCCTGCGGAAAATTTACAATTCATGAATTAAAATAATTTTCGCGCGTGAACTGTAACTTTTGAATTCCATTCACCCCGGAACCGTTTCCGATAAAATAGACTATATCGATTGAATATTTCAGTAATTGCCTGGCAACGTGACGGTGGATCTCCGATTAAGTCACACAATTCCGGACTTCGAATTTCTCCGTTGCATATCGGATTGGGCTCTTTGCGTTGGCGGGTCAGGTGAGATGGTATCTCTTCCGAATCGTGCGGATAGAGATCGATACCCACGCGAGATATCAGATTTATCAATCGGTTCGCCTTTACAGGCAGTGTGGATCCGCGTATCGGGGAATCTGGGCGGAAAAAAGGTACCAAGGAAATGAAAGGATTCATTAAGAGGGTCTGTCTATCTCAAGTTCCAGTACACCATAGCTATACAGTAGAGACTCTTAAATAAATGAAGATCCTTTGTCCTCGAGGGTCAAATTTCTGTGATCTTCATTCTGTGCTCGGGGTGTATAATGTCATTTTGTGGCGGTGAATTTGAATGTACCAAGTCGATATGTCATTTCATAAAATTATTATTTTGTCTAGGATAACGTTTGAAATAAATGTGACTAATATGAAACTCTCAAGTACAGCTTATCAAATCCATCTAGGCACAGAATTAATAACGTATATGTCCAGCAATCTCTGTGAATTATACTAAGATGAAATAACACCTATTATATGTGTTCACTGAGTTGCAATCTATTCCTAGTTTTTTTTTTCGTCATAGTCTACACTACCAATGTGCAACTGGAAAAGTATCTGAGTTTGTGCCAAGGTGGATTGGATAAGCTGTACCTACAATAGCTATTCCTCTTTTCTGTTGCTTCTTTCCTCAAGTCCATGTTTGTTTGGAAAGTGGAAAGGTATATTCGATGACCAGGAAATAAAAAGCTTTCGAACAGTTCTCGTGACTTTGAAATTCCTCTCGAATTTGCCCCATTTCATAACGATATATTGGAATAAAATTAGAACCAACATCGAAATCTATACAAGTGTAGAAGGATATATTTCTAGTTAACTGATGAGTTTTTCCATTAAGTATGATCCTTATTCAATTCTATATTTCCTTTACAAGTACATGTGTATAGTAATCGTCATTAAAAAATACATGGAAAGAGAAAACAACATTCTAGAATTGAAGCTAATGTGAGATGTGAGCAAGATATCTTCAATATACAAAATCAGAATAGAAGGCAGCGAGCGTCAATCATTGGAATATAGAATAAATACAAATACTTGAATTAGAAATACATGCTGTTGAATAAAATCATAAAAGTTACCAACACTATGCAATCATTTCCCAACCGAAAATGCTTTCATACACTAATTAAAGAAAAGACAGAGAGTAGTCACGAATCACTATTTCCGTTGGTGAATTATTGAACAATTGTAGCATGTGATCAGGTACATATATTTTTATTTCCGGTTTTTCAGGCTTACAGAAAATTAGTCAGTAACAAACAAGGTAACAAAGCAATTTTGTCGACTTTCATTAGTTGCCCTCTTTTCTCAACCAGACATTGTTTCAAATTCAACAGTCATTCGACCATTTTGGAAGTTCACCAAAACTCAATACTTTATTGAAAGCACTGCCTGTCAACATCCTCGTCGTTGAGCTATCCGAATTATCATGAATCCGACCCTGAGCATCTCTTCCAACAAAGATTCAGCGATTATTCTGCATGAATCAATCCACACCCGCTGACAAGATGGTTTTGTTTTCACCTAGAAGGGGATATTATCAAACGCTGCCAGCTTTTATTGTCATCTCCTCTCCTTCCGAAGCATTAGGAAACAACCACTCATACAGACTGTTCAGACATATTTTCAGGTTATACAAGGTGACAGGTCGAAAAGTTACAAGCTCACTTATCTAAACACCTATGGAAGAGAGGCGGTTATAAACGAAGTTTACATTGGTCAAAGTCAATGAGCTTTGAACACTCGTTTCAAAGATCATTATCACACATCTGATACAGAAAATTCAGTTTTTCTCAATATGCCTTGAGTTCATGACGGTAAATAAACTATTATTAGGAGAATATTAATCAATCTCAAGTATTCACGTCTGGTCAGGAAGTAGAGTGGGTTATACTAAATAAAAATTTTATATCGTGTCACAGACAAGAAATTTTCTAATAGTGATGAAAAATATTATTTTGTCATTTTCAAACAGTGGAATTGTCTACTCAAAAGTTTCTCCATCATATCGCTCGTCAGTTTGATGTCTTTCAGAATTTTGTTCACTTCGACTGAAAGTCAATGTTTGTAAGATTGAAAATACGAAACTGTGATTCAAGGAAATGCAGATTTATTGAATGATACGAAAAGAAAGACAGAAAACGCTATACTTTATTTTATTCGAAGAGTTCATATATCTCAGTCTAGATAAATGTATCTATATATGAAAAAAGTCGTGTTAGTTACACTATTTATAATTCAAGAATGGCTGAACGGATTTTGCTGAATACTGGTGGGGAGGTAGCTCAAAACCAGGAGACGGACACTTTTCATCCCGTTTTACCGTGTGTTCGGAAGTTTCCATCCCTACGGGGGTGAAAACGAGCACCAAATTTGTATGGGACGTGATGTCTTGGTCCAATCTACCTAAAATTTTTTTTCAGAATATATGGAAGACGTGTTAGAAAGGGGTGAAAGTTATTTTGGGGGTGAATCAATACACAGCCTAAACCGCTGATCGTATAAATCTGAAACTTGGAGTTTGTTTCTCGGTTTGTTTTTTGTATGAAGTAGGCACCCATTCAGAAAGGGTTTTCCGAAATTCCACCCCTGAAAAACGATCTGATCTACTTCAAATTTGCATAAACCGAGTAAACATTCTTTAAACCTCCGTTAGGCGCGCCGCTTAACGTAACGCGGTTAGGCGCGCTAGGTCCGGCGGACCTAAAGCCCAATATTACATTGTTTGTTGATGTATTCCATCGAACTACGACGTAAAATGTCTATATTTAATAATATAAAGATATTGCTTGTGGTATACTATTTGAAAAAGCATCCAAATTTTTAAAGGTTACCATTATTTCTAATTAATATGAGATCATGTCATACAATCAATAAACCAGAAAGAAGAACGAAAATTTTCGTACAAAGATATTTATTCAAAGCACAACGTACAGTCAAAATTTTATTCTGTATCTACTTCTTCTTTTGAAGTTTTTCCAATACATTCCTGGTACATTTTTTTGGTAAACATTTATTGCATTTCTCACATGAGATTTGACTTTACATTGTTTTTTGGTTCCTGTGTAACAGGGTCCGCAATTTTTCTTTTGTTTCAAAATTTATTCAAATACTCACTGGTAATAATAAATAAACTCTCACACAAATATCCACAGGAAAAACTCACAAGCACGTACGGAATGTACGGAGCAGTAAACAGTAATAGTGTCATATTTATCAGAAATATAATAACGCAAATGAGCGCTATAGGTCCGACGGACCTAAAACTGTACTTTCCCCCATTTAGATGATATTAACCGGGGAATTTCGATACCTATCGGAGTGCGGCTTTGGCAAACAAATTTAATTAAACTATTTAACAATGTCATAAAGGCCCAATACGATATCTCAATTCGATAATTAAATAAAGGAAAAACACAATCGCATAGGTCGGCTGGACCTATGCGCGACTAACGGAGGGTTAACAGAATAGATGGAAGATGTGGTTCGTATTTTATTGAAATTCGTCGCTTAACAAGTTGAACAATTATCAAGTAGGAAGTAATGAAAAAGAAGGCATTCATGCACCTAAATATAACGATGATCGAAGCTTGTGGAAGAGGATCAACTTTAACCTTACATAAACTTTCAAGAGGATTTTTTTATACCCTAGCTTTGTTTTGGAAAGTTGAAGATTGAAATTAAATATGAAATATCATTGTTTTCCTGAGAAATTTTACCAGAATCGCATCTACAGTTTCAATTTCAACTCGCTCACATTCCAGAACAGAAAAACAATCGAGAAAAACAAATTATTTGAAGGAAAATTTGGTAAGGATCATGTAATCCGTCATAACCCGCACATTAGAGACACATATTTTACAAAGTAAGAAAGTTAAAAGTTTGCCCACTCATACTTGTTAATCGATAGTTGATAATTTGGTTGCAATTCAACTCATCATTGATAATTGTTACTTGCTACTTGTTAATTGTTCCTTGATAATTGAAGCTGCATGAATTCACCTTTAGAGGGGGTGTTCTTTGTATGACGTAAGCATCCGTTGAAAAATGCTTTTCCGAAATATCACCCCTAAGAGGGTGAAAAACGTGGTCAAAGCTTGTATGGGACAACGTACTTCAATTCACTTCAAATTTTGCAGTGATATTCTTCAACAGAAATGACGGTAGACGTGTTTCGTATTTCATTGAAACTCATTGTCTAATGGGACAATAAAACGGGTTTATAACATTTTGGACTTCTTTCAAACGCTCTTTCGATAAAACTCACTACTAAGAACTCACAATATAATTGAGGCACAGAATTAATTGAAGCCCAGCAAAGTGGTTACGGGTCAGCTAGTTGGCCACTATTCACTACGAGATTCAGTATTTAGAGAGTACTCATCTAAATATTCCAACCTACAAACAATTTTTGAAAGCGTTCCAAGCTGAAGACTCAAACCTAATATCTGCTTTGAGCATGAGGTTTTTGTTTTAACATTTTGAATTTTTCATTTTTCAGGATGTAATGTCTAATCGAAGTGTTTCTTCACGTACATATTTCATAGGTACAGGAAAAAACATCATTAAGATTGTAAGACTTGACAAAATAGTTAAGGCTTTCGCTGGCTCGAGTGGCTAGCTTCTTCAGAGGCTCATTCATCTTGAAATTCACTCCGATGACTGGAGATCTTTTCTTCGCAAGTTGTATTTATGCCGAATCAGGTAGTTTGCGGTGCTAATTATTCCATTCGGAATAGGAGAATTGTCATTAATATTGATTACCATGTTTACCTCATCTGGGTTCGGAGAATAATCATCATTATTATCTGAAAAACTACCTGCAGTTATTATCGATTTTCTTGAAATGGGATTCCATATTCGGTTGAGGTTGACAGCTTCTTCTTTTCTGTTGAAATTATCCGTGTGTTTGTGGATTTCTATTGCCTCCCGTACCAGTCGGCTATGGTATCCCTGGTTGGGTGCAATCAGTTTTGCATTTTCAAACATAATCCTGTGGTTACCCTCACTAAGTGCGTGTTCCGTCACAGCCGACTTGTCAATTTGCCCTAGTCTGCAGTTTCTCTCATGTTCCTTTAGCCTTGTTTCCATGGATATTTTGGTGGTACCGATGTATGGATAAATTCAACAGAAAAGAAGAAGCTGTCAACCTCAACCGAATATGGAATCCCATTTTAAGAAAATCGATAATAACTGCGGGTAGTTTTTCAGATAATAATGATGATTATTCTCCGAACCCAGATGAGGTAAACAAGGTAATCACTATTAATGACAATTCCCCTAATCCGAATGGAATAATTAGCACCGAAAACTACCTGAATCGGCATAAATACAACTTGCAAAGAAAAAATCTCCAGTCATCAGAGTGAATTTCAAGATGAATGAGCCTCTGAAGAAGCTAGCCACTCGAGCCAGCGAAACGTCAGGAAGAGATTCCAAAAAACGACGCCCTTCAAACCCGAATAAAAGTAGTGATATTGTAAGACTTGTACAACACACAACTATTTTGATACTCAAGTGTCCTGAATAGATTATCATTCAGTTCAATGAGCATATGAGAGATTCCCTTGCTGATTTTATTGTACAAGTGGATGATATTGTTCTATCTCACGTAACTGAGTAATAGAAGTCAATTTTGAAAAGGGCCACTTCGTATGTCGAAACAAGAAGAATATAATGACAGGCTTGTTAACAATACAAACTGTTCAAGAAACCGCCTACACGTGTTACTTACTACTGCTACTCCTGAAGGACCTTTTGTATAGTGAAACACGTGTAGAGGTTTCGTAAACTGTCTAGAGAAAATCGCACAATGAAGTTTTTTTCAATTAGTTAACAGCTATCAATAGTTTCCTAAGTGTCACCCTTTACTTAAACATTAACATCAAAAATGTGTTCCCCTACACGTGTTACTGTACTACTGCTACTTCTGAAGGAGCTTTTGTATAGAGAAACACGTGTAGAGGTTTTGTAAACTGTCTAGAGAAAATTGCACAATGAAGTTTTTTCAATTAGTTAACAACTATCGATAGTTTCCTAAGTGTCACCCTTTACTCAAACATTAACATCAAAAATGTGTTCCCCGTTACAAGTTTCGTGTCCACATTGATCTCTTCCAAATGGAAAACCCATTTTCATTACTGATTCGTTGTTATTCGTGTCACGAAATTTTTTTTAACTTCTCGCCAATTCATCATCCGGATAATACGATTGCGGTACATTTGAATTCATGTCTCATCGATATTTTCATTTCTCCCTAAATTCCTGCGACCGGCCTTCGATCCATTAGCATGCCCTGCCATCAACTGCGGCCTTCCCAAAGTTTGTGGTTATGGCGTGACATTTATAGCGATTCCGATCTTTTGTCTGCTACAAGTCGATGCATTGACCTATTTAGGTGAACACAATGGCTAATCAATTCTTGAGGGTGATGAAAACAGGAAATTTGTTTTTCTGTCCTACGGTACTGACTTAATTTGTATATTGAAATGACTCCGTGATTCCGAGATAGTTTTCCGCCTCTGTTAATTAAAATCGATGGGTTTGTCTTGACTTTCCTTTGAATCGATAAAAAAATCACCTTACAGTAACACTATGAATATTAAAGATTGTAGACTTCCACGGCCGGCAACTTTACTGATGAATTGTTAGAAGTTTCCAGCTTCTGAGCCGTGATAAGCAGGTTTTTGGGCCTGACGTTTCGTCTGCATCTGCAGCAGACATTGTCAAAGACGATACGGCAATAGATAGATTGATAGATTGTTCATTTGACCACGTATATGTATTCATACATTTGTAGCATGTCTAAAATAGAATGGGTTTTAATCCAATAGATGGTGTGAACGAAAAAACAACAAAACAAAAATAAAACAAAGTGAAAGAGACGAAATCGGAATACAGGTACATTCCAATTTGAGGTTGCATAATTACAGATCGTCTGAAGACTCATTTCAAAACAACTGTTAACGTGGCGTGGGAGCAGCCATAATGTATTCCTCTATGTTGTAAAAGGATTCGCGAATGAAAAATTGTTTTATGATTCCCTTGAAATTATATATTATATATTAAGATAATATATTCTTTACAGAGGAATGTAGGATATTATATAGTTTTACATCTACACCTTTTCCAATTGTAATTCAGATAATATAAGATGTTATTCAGAAAATATCAATTGTAATTCAGATTAGTCAAATGTAATTCGGAAGACATCAATTGTAATTCAGAATAATCAACCGTAATTCAGAAAATATTAATTGTGATTCAGATTGATCAAATGTGATTCAGAAGATATCAATTGTAATTCAGATCTTGTCAATTGTAATTCAGAAGATATCAATTGTAATTCAGAAAATGAACGATATGCAGACGTATACGTTTGATCAAGAACACAAAAGGCATTCAGTACTGTCACGACAATTCTGAGAACACTGCGAAAACACCAATAGGGAAAAAATTGATATTTACTATATTCCCACACCAGTCCTTCTGCATATTTCAGAGAAAAAGTGATTCTTAGACTATATAACGTATGGTTTGATTGTCACACATGACCATATTACTTATGCATGAAAAAGCTACAAAATATTATAGAAATGTTTATATTATATGTGCAGTGTTATCATTAACTTGTCAATAATGATATCTTCATTCGGTTATCATTTCTACTTAGGTATAGGTATTATAGCTTCAAATAGGTTTGAATATGTAATATTTGGGTATTTTTTTGCTACTATTCGATTTAATAATATAAATTAATGATATTTATGTATTCATACAACACAAAGAATATACAAAAAATTCACAATTATAATGGACATATATGTAGAGAAAATAACTGATACACTGCGGCTGCCCCAAGCAAGAACACAGTAATTGTATTTCAGTGAACATGTGGGAAAATGGGCGCCAAACTCATTTCATTTCTGTTTCGGAAAATCATTTTTTTCATATGTTCTCCCGTTGAGCCACGCGTAAATTTTTCTTCATTATACTTAGAATCGATGTCCTTTTCAACCCTATTCGTGGCTTGTATATGCGAAAATGGGGCACCAAAATCTGTCGCTATCTAACGGTCTCATTGTCTCCATTGAATATATAATCTGAATACATTTGATATTTTCTGAATGACAATTCACAAATTCTGAATTACAGTTGACTATTTTGAATTACAATTGATATCTTCTGAATTACAATTGACTATTCTGAATTACAACTGATATCTTCTGAATAACATTTGACTAATCTGAATTACAATTGATATTTTCCGAATTACAATTGGAAAAAGTGTAGTAAATTTTTTGCAAATTTCTGTAAATTGAACTTAGTAGGTCTCATAAGATCAGCACCGCGTGTTTGGTAGTTGCGAGGGTAATTGTGAAAATGGGAATTAGTTAAGATATTAGTTTTAGTTTTATGTATTTCGAGTAGTGACTGGAAAATTAAAATTGATAAATGGGTCATAATGCCCATATTCTTGAACAATGGGCGACAGGTATCACGGTATCCTGCACCATTAATTATTCTTATTGCTTTTTTTGAGTAATGAAGATCTTGATAGCAGAAATAAAGTTTCTCCAGAGACGTGTACCATAGCTTATATAAGAATTAATGGAAGCGTAATAAGTTGTGAGAAGACCCAGTAAACCAAAGTATGTGTCTGATATATTTCTGAGACCGATCATTTTCCATTTGAATCTTTTCACCTTTTGACTCAGACACGTTCCTGAAGCATGGCGGAAACCAGAAATGACCTAGGTATGAAACATTTCAAAGTATTGTTTCATTTGTTGTTCAGAAATAAACTGCAAAAATATATTGATGAAGCTACAAAAACATTCAAACAAAATAGGAATCTAATTAAACGAAAAAACTGGATAACAAATGGATTGGTTAAGTCAACCGAAATGAAAAATGAACTCTATAAAGAAATGAAAAAACATCCGGAAAATCTTGATCTCAAAAAAGAATTCAATGAATATAACAAAAAACTGAACTTCTTGAAGGATAAAGCAAAAAATGATTATTTTAGAAACAAAATAGAGAAGCATCCTAACAATTCTACTTACTTATGGAATACTATCAAAGAAATAGGTAAAACAAAAAAAGAAGTAGCTGTGAGTAGCATTAGGAACGAAAAAGGTGAAATCAGATCAGAACCAACTGAAGTTGCAGAGGTATTAGCGAACTTCTTTTCGGAAGTAGGAGAAACTCTCGCTGTTAAAGTCAAAAAACCTCATAAGACAACTGTCAAACGTAGTCAAGCTAACTCGATAGTGTTGGCCCAAACGAATGAAAACGAAATTGCAAATATTATCTTGAATTTGAAAAAAAATAAAGCTCCGGGAATTGATATGATTACGGCCGAAACGTTGAAAGAAATTGTTAACTACATCACTGCTCCCTTGAATTACATCATTAATAATTGTTTAGAAAAAGGTATCTTCCCGAAATTATTGAAAGAAGCCGTTATTAAGCCAATTCACAAATCAGGAGACAAACTGGACCCTAGCAACTATAGGCCTATATCTCTGATGTCTGTACTATCGAAAATATTCGAAAAAATAATAAAAACTAGAGTTACCGCATATCTAGATCGTTTCAAAATTTTATCGGATAAACAATACGGCTTTAGAGAGGCTAGATCAACGCAAGATGCAATTGCTCACTTGACTTCCGAAATTTATAAAGCTATAGACGAGAAGAAACCTGCGATATGCATCTTCGTTGATCTGGCTAAAGCATTCGATAATGGATGCCATGGAGCGGATCGGTTTCAGGGGAAATTGCTACAGATTGATCGAAAGCTATTTATGTGATAGGATACTGTACGTCGAAGTAAACGAAAATCTCAGTCAACCAAAAAATGTGAAGTATGGAGTACCACAGGGAACAATATTGGGACCTTTGCTCTTTTCGATATATATAAATGAACTTTTTTACTTACCAACACAAGGGGATATAATCAGCTTTGCTGACGACACGGCAGTCTTTTATAAAGATCACTCATGGGATGCCCTGAAAAATAAAATACAAAATGATTTCACTACACTTATCGACTTTTTTAACAGTAGGATACTTACAGTAAACGAATCAAAAACTCGCTTCATACCCTTCACAAGCTATAGTAACAGCTTACCCGACTTCCAAACTATTAACATAAGTACAAAAGAGTATTCGATGGAAATAAGATCCTCAAACGAAATGAAGTACCTTGGGATTTACATAGATAGTCATCTCAGATGGGATGCGCAAGCAAGAGTATTGTCGGGTAAATTAAGAAGTCTGATTCCTAAATTCAAAGCATGCAAAAAATTTCTCAATTTAAAACTTCTCAAAATACTGTATTATGCGTTAGTGCAATCCCAAGTATCATATGGTATAGTAGCCTGGGGGGGACTACTCAACAATTACATGCTGAAAATAGAGATATCCCAAAAGTGGTTACTGAAAATAATTCTCGGAAAAAACTTCACATATTCTTCGGACCAATTATTCCGTGAAAGCGAAATATTTGATATACGACAATTATATTGTCAAGCCATTTTGCTTCAACGTTTCAGAGACAAGAGCACTCAGATAATAAAACACGCGTATAATACAAGATATAGGCAAGAGTCAGTAGTTGTACCAAAAGTTTCCAAAACAATAGGGCAAAGAAGTTACTACTTTTTGGGCTCGAGAATATTCAATATGCTCCCTATCGAGATCAAGACAATCCACTCGTACAAGCTGTGGAAACTCAGAATAAAAAAGTGGATACTGAGTCTATCGAGAAACGAAATCCATAAATTAGTTGACATGAAAAATCATTGAAATATAATATTCTGTTATTATTATTTATTCTCCTCCAATGATTATCTGTGTGTATATATTTTATGAAATAACACGAATATTCAACCAAATGACTTGAAAATATATTTTATAACTCGTCAGGGTTGTTGAAGTCAACCATTTTTAATGGAATTCTACTATGCAATTATTCAATTTATAGTTTTTAGGTATTGTTTGTAAATTGCGTGTTTAATGTTATAGTTATATTGTCGGTTTTATTGTACTCACGACCTATTTATATTTTATACAAATTTGTTTTTATTATCCTTTTTACTGTAAAAGTTATTCTGTCATTTTATTGTATTCTGAAAGCGACCTATTTAGATCCTTTTTTCTCAAACTCATTATTTTCACCATGGGAATGTGTTAGTTTGTGCACTCAGGAATATGCCAATAACCCCGTGCGGATTGATTTCCTTGGGGTTGGCACAGTTTATGATTTTCCAAACTGGACCAATAAAAACTGAGAGAATGTAAAGAATGTGTAACCTAAGAATTTGTGAAAGTTGTTAACTTCTTCACGAGGAAAAAAATAAACTTATTATTATTATATTATTATTATTTGAAACGTTCTCGATACATAACGTAACTGGAATACATGAAAACACTTATCTGAAGCATTTCTTGATGTGTATATTCTGACACTTTTGTTGCATCATGGGAAATTCAAAAGATATCTCTTGTATTAAAAGAAAGTATCGTGGAACACAAAAAAAAACAGGTAGGTTTTTATCATTCCGTATCAATCATATAATTGAAATATATGTACTAACTGACAGCTCTTCATTTTGTTTCCCTCTTATGAAGGCTAATGGTGAAACCATGTCGACGTGAACCTTCCAGAGTCTCTGTCATCGTAGAAAATCGTTTCAAGGCATAATCTACGTGATATTATACATCTCATCAATTGCTCATTCTGAAAATACATACCTTCACCTTCTAAAAGTGTTCTTAGAACAAGCACATAAGCTCAATTATTCCTTCTCCTGTGAACATCTTGAAATCGCTGTCCGTCACTGTAACAGTGCATTATGAGGCTTTCAATTGGAAGATGTTAAGAAATTGACTCACCTCTTGAAGTAGAAATTACTTGAAGATCGTTTAAGGGATTGTAAACTACTCCATTTCCATGCACATAACCTATACACTCCGAACGAAAGAAGTTTTGTTTTGATCGCTTATTTCTAAAGTAACTAAACAATCTTCTTGCACGATGCTCATATGTGAATAGCACAAAACAGACTTTTACCTCAATAAAAACAAGAAAACATGGAAAAGTGACAAGATGGATGGACGCTCTGGCTTTAAAGCAAACTGTATGGATCGAGTATTTGTGCACATGACCTTTTGTTCTTGCTAACAAATGACAACTATATAACGCTATTGAAATATTTCTGGCATGTGTCATTTGATAACATATTTTATCTACACCCGTACTCTAATAATACACTTATAACATATTTTATCTACACCCGTACTCTATTAATACACTTATATGCCCACAACCCGTTTTATAATGAAATCCATTACGATACAGATTTTCATTACGATACAGATCTTCAACCAATAGAAACACATTATTTTTCAATCGAGCATGATGTGCATGCTCTGCATTTGACATTTGTCAAGTCAAAATCGGTATAGGTATTGAACTTTTGAAGAATATAGCCAAACTGCGATAATCATAACAAAATGTCTGATACCAGCAATATGGGAGAATCACCTTCGACACCTTCACCGACAGAAATATAGTAAGACTGATTAAATTTTTCATTTGACAAATGCATGATTTATCAGTTATTTTTTCATCAAGTAGGCTCTCCGTGGCCGGGCCGTCTGTGGCGCTGACATTGATTATACTAGCTTTAGGAGACATTGGTTCGAATCCGGTCCCGAGTAATATTTTTTTTCTTTGATTTTTGATCATCTTTTCATATCTCATCGTTTTATTTCTCGAAGTTATACTATTAATTACAATTCTGTGGAATTTTTCAAAGAAATTCGTTAATTAGTATTATTGTGTGCAATACAAAGATAAATATAATATTTGTAGTTCTTCAATATTTATCGGGTGTAGATAAAATAGCGTATGCAACTCTCATGTAATGGTTAATAATACACTCGCATAAACCATACGAAACTCACCTTCGGCTCGTTTCGTATCCCGGTTTATGCTCATATATTAATAACCATCATTACACGATCGTTGCATAATATACTAATATCGCCTATTTTTGAAATATGTCAGAGACATTTCTTTGATACTTTGATTATGACACGTTTCTGGTATATTTCTGAAACCTCTTTTTTCAATGTTTCAAATATTTCCTCACGTGATTTATTTGAAATGTTTCAAACGCGTTATGTGTTCACTGTGGAGTTTCTTAATTTACTAGTTTTTTTCAATAATCTTAGTAAAAATATATTTGGGTAGTTTTTCGTTCAATTGTTCAACAATATATGTCCAATGGTCGAAGTATTCTTCCCTCCTGCGAGGCTTTGATTTGATGTGGTTCAGATGACGTGTCATCATTTGTCGGGCCTATAATCGGACTTTCAATTAACTCTAATCGATTTTCCGAAACCGTTTTTTTTCTCTCATTGGAAGGATCCGTTTATTTTGAACAGCTGGCATCCATGTTCTGTGGATGTTTAGGCTTTCTTCTTGAAGTTGTTCTTATGTTTGTGAATTTCTATGGCCTCCCTATAGAGCCTGGGGTAATAGCTTATAGTTGTGTCCTGCACTTGCTTTCCGTCGAAGTCAATATCATGACCTTCCAACAGGGCGTTTTCGGCCACCGCCGATTTTTGTGTTTGGCGATATCGACAACTTTTTTTGTGCTCGATTAACCGCCTTTTTGCAGATCAAAGCCAATTTTCTTTCACAGAGTATTGGAATGCATTCCGAGATAGGATATGGATATACCAAACAAATTTGATCATTTTTATGTTGGCAGAATATTTTGTGGTTTCCTAACCTTGATGTTTCTGGAAGGAGATCATTTTGCTAGTAGTCAAAAAAACTAGAGATGCACACTGAGATCGGCCTTTCACAATACAACCACTTTTCGCCGACTCTATATCCGATGTAAGTATTGTTACGAAATGTCCTAGCGCCGGCTCTGTCGGTCATAAACGCAGAATAAAATGAGGGGTCAAAGAGCTAATGTCATTTTCCCAGGAACTCGTTATTCACGTGGAGAATTCGATACACATCATCAAGGCCTCTCTCGAATATTCTCCATAGGCGTACGCAGGTATAAAAGGAGATATCGCGGGAGAGACAGTTTATTCAGAGAGAGAGAGAGAGTGAGTTTATTAGCAGAGTAAGATGCCTAGGAAACCCTGGTGTATCTAGTGATTCGATATTGTTTAGAATTTCTTGGCGAAAAACAATCGACGATTACAAAAGCTTACTAATTTTTATATGAGCATTTTCGAAAATCTGTCAAATGTCGGTTTTGTCAGATTGCCGTAACTTTGAGGTTTATTGTTGTCAATGCAAACTGAAATTATTTCTTCGCATTCAACAGTGTTTGAAAGTCTATATAAGTAGAATAAGTTTTGAAGTTATTGAAAGTACTTTTTTACGATGTGTAGAAGATTTCGTATTTTGTGTGGTCAGAAAAAATCTGGGGATCCAAATATTCTTTATTCAGTACCTAAGGTAAGTACAAAACAAATCGCACCAAAATAATAAAAATAATAACATGAGTGTAGCGTCGCTGCTAATTTTATTCGTTTCAGCTTGAGCTAAAGTCTTATATCGAGGAGAAAACATCTGTAGCTCTCATCAATGAGATATTGAAAACAAAGTTTTGTTTAAATGAAGGAAATATCGATGTAATACGTATTTTGAACCGTTGCGTAACTGATGTGTGTATCCCCAATTCCAAGACAGTCTATCACTTTCAATACACTAATATGAACTTTGTCGTACATTCTCAGGTGAATGGGCAAAGTAAATTTTCTCGGAATCAAAGTCTAGTCTTACAAACTGATATAAAAACACTAAAATCTTGTGGAGGTAGCAGGTGACAGTGACAGTATTGACAGGTTGTTAACGATAGGTTTTCACGTTACATGCACGTTTTCTGAAACGCATTTGATTGACTGTCAGGGCTGTCAAAATCTCAGTAGGCAAATAATAAACAGTGGTAGAATATTCGGTTGCACATTCCTCTCTACTGAAAATTAAGCTTCACATGGACTATAACTGATCGCCATCTACAATAGCGATCTGAAGCTTTTGCGATCTCAGAAATCAAGCAATCGGGTTTCGCCAAGTTTATCCCAAAATTATTCAGGTATAAGTAGATACACCAGGGTTTCCTAGGCATCTTATAGCAGAATTATTTAGAGCTAAGTGGAGCTAGTTCAGCAGATAGTAAATCAGAGTTTCTAGCTTAGTGGAGCTTAGTGAAGAGAGCTTTGTTATTGCTAAGTGCAGAAGTCGAAGTGGAGAATTTATATTAAAGAGAGTTTATCAGGGTGTTTTAGTACAGAGTGTTGGATAGTTAGGGGAGCAGTTTGAGTGATTGTGTTGCATTGTATTGTCATAAATAGTTGTAATAAAAGAAGTGAAGTGTTGTTTCGAGTTTTAATCAACGAACCCAAGGAAAATATCGTTACAGTATTTATGGGATTTTTTTATGAAATATGAAAGGTACGGATCTCAGACCAATTTCATCTTAAACAAAAGTTAAAGGAACAGATCCAGTGTTTTTTTTCCTACCGTAAATACAATTTGCTGGGATGCATTGAAAATTGTAATTATTCCTACGATATCATCATTCTGATCCGTGGAATATAAGGATATATTTTCCTACATCAAATAGAGGGATGCAAACATATTTTATAGTTTTGCCATTTTCGTGATGATAGTGTTATTATTCCAATGATGAATGAGGCATTTCTCTGATGAATCACCGTATCTGGTGACATTACTGCCGAGCAACACAACAAAGATCCGAAAGACACACATTGAAGTTGCACGTAGGCAAACAAAGTTTTGATGGATCACAGATTATGTTTCAGTTTCATGTCCCGTGCTCTATTACTATTTATAGGGATAAACGAGAGGAAAAATTCGTGTGAATCTTAAAAAGTCACACAATTATAAATTGATTGAAAATGACATTTCAAAACCAATACTGTAGATCACACAATCGGATATATGAAAATCAGGACAATTATCGGTTATAATTGCACGAGTGCATAAAAATTACCGATAATTTTGCAAGAAAGCGTGATATCTAAAAATTGCAAGTTTATTTTCATATTTTGGCGAAAGTGTCCGAGTCCGAAGGACGAGGGCTCTTTTACAAAATATGAAAATAACCGAATGCAATTTGTATAAGATATCACGCCTGAATGCAAAATTATCTGGTCATTTTTATGCACGAATGTAATTCATTGAAATATTTCACGAATAAAGAAATTGTCAAGGAAATGTTATTTTTTGTTCATTTATACTTTCCCCTATAGATTGTATGGAGTACTCACCTAAACGCGAAATGTTTTTCTATTTTTGAAGTCTATCTGACATTTATTTGCGTTGTTCACTGACGTCTAGCGATACGGTTTCAAATGTGTTGTTATGGTGACTTGATACAATTCAATTACCGCTGTAAGTTTTCGATAATTGCATTGCTCTTATGGGACATTTTATATATGAGGGAAATATTCTCAAAAACATTAAACTTAAATATTTTCAAACTTAAAAGATGAACAAAACTCGTCATTTATATTATGAGAAATGCAATAAGGCTCATCTGTTGTGCTGTTTGACTAATTTTCAGTGACGGATAATTTTCATTTGTTCTTCAACCCGTTACGATATGAAGAATTAAAAAGTTCTCCCCACTGACGACCACACAAATCACACAAATAGTGAGAGACAGGGACGAATACATTTTTATAACAAAAAAAACCTATGAGACAAATAAATGATATTCGTCAACCATTCCTTTGAACAGGATTTGCACTACTTATACTTATTCAAATAGATTGGAGTCAAATGTTATGATTGAGTTTAACAATACATAATATTTCAGAACCAGCTGTAGTTATTGATTTTAATTTTCTATAGAGAAACCTATTGTCGAACTATTTCTCAAGTTCGTCGTTTGAATGGGAATTTTTTCTCATGCTACGGATATGTGAAATATTTCATTCTAACACATCCTCAACAAATATAATAGTAGTAATCAACAAAAAGTAACACACTATTCTCACATGAATAATTGTCAGGGAATAAATTGGTCTAGTTTATTGTTTTCATCACTATTAATTAACATTGAATTATGAATCCAGTAGTGGATTATATGTTATAATAATATACCGAAAAATATCATCGTTCATTTCATCTAGCCTATCTACGGTTGATCGAATAATTTCGAAAACAAAATGTTCTCCAGTTTTCATAATATTCTAGTTTACTGAAACGTGGAATTAATCATATAATATAATAATTAATTATTTTTCAATGATTGATTTTTTGTCATTTTGTGAATGATACATTGAGTAACACATTTTAATTTTCAAATCTGATCATAGATGTGATGAAATATACCCTCCGAGAGCAAAACTATTGATGACAAAAAGGCCTATTTCTAGATTAGCATACCCTTCAGCAAATTTTAGGATTTGTGACATCACTAGGTTCTCTCTCAGGTACTGGTTGTATAATATAATTTCCAAAAATAGCTAGAAGTGCAAGCTTTTCATAATAGTAGGCAGAAACTTTTCGTAGAGATCTTTTACCCTAACACTGAACTGATATTTTGCACTCGACGAGCTTTTCGCTGAGAAGGTTAGCATCTTCAGGAGAAGGAAATTGATACTGAATATAGAGCAGTAGTTATACTAATAACCTCGGCCGCGAAAGCCTCAACCATTTTGTATAAAGACTAGGTTCAGCTGTTTATATACGTAAAGTTTTTGGTCCGATATGGACTTTGTTTGTTACTGCTGATTATTCCAATTAATTTTCTCGGTAGTTCATCCACTACCTACGAAGTTTTTTGGTCGTCTGTTATTACTGATTATTCTGATTAATATCTACGATAGATTAAAAAGCGGGCTGAAAGGGATGGTCCCTTGTCACCATTCATGCTGTTTTTACACATTGCCTTGTGTCAAGCACATGCTCAATCAGTTTCAGATAACTTTCACCAATTTTGTGATCATTGTCTAGAGTGTGTTGGGCGACACTGGATTTTTCTACCCTTCCGTAGTTCATGTGAACAAAATGCTCCTTGAAACGGGTTTGGCCGATGTATTTGAAGGTTCCAATAGATTAGTTCAATAGTAAGCACCTGAAAAGTAGCAGAATCCAGCTGTCAAGTGAATTATATTCCGATGAACTCTACTGGAAGTTGACCAGGTTCCAACTCTTTCATAGTTTATTCTTATTTAGGAATATAACTGATGGATATGGCCGGATACTTCAATAGACTGTATATGAAACCGCTACATGTGTTTCAGTACACGATACTTTCTCCAGGCGTATTATAGTCTGAAGTAGAGGTTTTTTTGTCAAGTTGAAGTAACACGAAGTGTTATTTTACTGAATTCAAGAAAGTAAACATCAACAACAACTATATTTATGCTTTCCATTATAAGTTTCTTGGAAATGAATCTGTGCTAGTAAATTCAACACATTGTTGAGGAATACCAAATAAATACGCCTGTCCTTGATCTGATGAGAAGCCCGCACACTGTGAGTAAATTGTATTTTATCCACTGAGTAACGAATTATCGAATAGCCATGTTATTCATCCGCTGATAAGTTTTTTATGGCAGACGTATATGAAGGCCTAAAATTATATATCTGTTGAAAACATGCATCTGCTTATAATTGATATTTTTTCTGACCTATCCCTGAAAATCTCGAAACCTCAAGTTTGAATAAATGCGAGGAGGAGACTCCCAAAGAATAGAAACTTTTATAATACTACATTACATACCTAGGCATGATAGTTATTTATGATATGAGTGCCAAAAGTGATTTGAAGGGATGGAACACTCAACACTCCGCCTTCGGCGTCGTGTCCCAAACTTCCCTTCTCACAAAATAAAATCACTTTCAGCAGGTATATCATACACTATTTTTTCTACAAACACCACTAAAAGTCCAAATCCACGCATACCTATTTTACATTAATTAATTGATAGAATAATAGCCTCGACATTATCAGTTTTGAATCCAATTTCATCTAATCTTTTTATGAAACAAGTTGCCAAGGTAATCAAAACCAGAATTTGTTGATTTGTCTTTGCGTTGACAACTAACGTCAATAAATCACGAATTATTCTTTCTCGTTTCTTCGTTCCTCGATGGAAAGTGATCCAGAAAATGAATTTCTACCGCCGGAAATTGAAGAAGCTGCCAATAAAGCTGCTTTTGAATTATTGCTTAGTAAGTCGAAGCGACAGTACATTTTTTCATTCGATCATTTCTTGAAATGGTGTAATCAGAAAAATATCAGTGGCAAGGAGGCCAGTGAAAAAGTGCTTCTTGCATACTTTGAAGAAAAGTCCAAAATATGGAAATCGTCAACGCTTTGGTCGAATTACGCTATGTTGAAGTCGATGATGAACATAAATAATCATGACATAAGCAGATATTACAAGCTTGTGGCTTTGCTTTGAAACACTCCTTGGGGAAAATAAATATGACTTGGTTGGAAGTGGAGGCGCTTGAATCGCTCATCATAATTCAAAATAAATAAATAATATTCCATTCGAAATGTCAGAGTGACAATTTGGACAATTTTTTTACTAATCTTCGAATTTGTGTAGTTCATCCTAGTACCGAAGACGAGTTGTTTTTGTTACATCTCGTAATAAAATCTGACCGCCCTTTTGGTTACTATTTGCTGAATTTTCTCCTCCATTATGCAGACGATACAACACTTCATGCGTTCCACTAGTTGAGTAAATAGATTACATCGTTGACATCGAAACGAACACAGTGACGCTATCTCAAAAGCTAATTCAATAATAATAGGGAAGGGATAAAATTCAAATTTGTCTCGAATATTTTCCTCGAAACTTTTTATAACGTCACATTATAATCGAAAGATGTTTTTTTTATATTTAGTGATTATTCAAACTTTCAAAATGTCGTATAGGAGTGAAAAATTCAAAATCACAAAACGCATCAACATTGGTCGAAAGGAAATGTTACGTCAGAGGACACAAAATGACAGCATTTGTTGTTGTCGACTTCAGATGAGCAGAGATCAAAGGAGTGAAAGCTGCAAAGTGATTATTATGTTATATGAAATATTTCAGTCCATAACATTTATCACTGCAGTTTATAATATACCAAAACATAATATAACGTTCACAATACCATTATTCGTCATTGAAATTGCTCCAAAATTCCTATTTCACGTCTGTATCATAGGGGCCGTTCATAAAATACGTTCGCATACAAGGGGGGGGGAGGGGTCTGGCTGAGTGTGACAAGATGTGACAAGGGGCGACGGGGGGTATACGGCAACGTGACGTTCGCCGTTTATTATTTTTTGACATGAGCACTAGAAGCCAGCGTGACCACTTTTGGTAGAAATCTACTTTTTTAGTAGATTTCTGACGAAAATTGGAAAATTTTGGTATGAAAGAAATCTTCAGTAGATTTTGGTAGAAATCTACATGTGCGACATCTTCTAACGAATTCCTAAACTCGTCATATTTTTTAATCAAATCTATAGTGACATCTTTGCGAATGAATTTTCAATTGAGAATGCGAATTAATCTTGTTACAGTACACTGTATTTCACTGTACAAATGAAACAAAATAAAGCGATTTTTTACTGTTTCATTGTGTTATTGAGCATTGAATCTTCTGATTATGTAAAATATGTATATTATTTGTGGCCATCCATATTGAAATTCTTTATAAATATCTTAGAAATATTATTTATTATTTATATGTTCGTTATGAAAAATATTTATTAATTTATATAAATATTTTTGATTTTCAGAATATGTGTACAATCATTTAGAATTCATCATACTCAGCAGGGGGGGTCTTAGTTTTTGTGACGAAATATTTCTAGGAGAGGTCACAAACAAAAAGTGTGACACAGCGTGACAATGGGGGGGGAGGGGGTCAAAAAAAGCTGATTTCAGTGTGACGTATTTTATAAACGGCCCTATAATTATGTATACATAATATTATATTATTGAAGTTTACTCAAGTTTGATAAGTTCATTTACTCTTTGTGAATATTAGATTTGTATAATATAAAACGATATGGGTTGCGTTAGTTTTAAAATGAATTTTCTACTGCAAAACTAACTTCTTACTACTTCATACTAAGCTCTTCATGATTGTAGCAAATTTAAATCAAAATGTTTTTCACAAAAATAAGAACACGAAATATTAATAAATAGTTTAATGCACCACCGTCATAACTAGATGTTCAATTATCTCGAGCAATTCACAATAGGCCCTCAACCCAGTAAATTGCTCCAGATATACAGGGTGTCCCAGAATATTCTTAACAATCAAAACAGAATTAGTTCTGATTTTTTTAAACGTGAAGAATAACCCCCACAGCTATTTTTTCAAAAGATACCATTTTTTTAGCTCTTTTGGTAACGGCGATACGGCTTGTTAAGAAAATTCTAGGACACCCTGTATAGTCTTCATTATGACCTCGGCTCGGAACATTTTTAATCATTTGATTCCATTTCGAAGACAGCTAGACTGGAATCCATCGTTTTCAAATCATTAACGGGTTTACTTTTCATTCACTTGGGTTGATAATAACTCTAATGACTCGATTCTAAGAGAGATTATTGAAGACATTATCGAATAAGAATTATCATCAATTACGGGGTTTTAACGACTATATTGCCTCGCCATTTGAATTTCACAATGTTTACCTCGATGAATAAATAAATGTTTTTAATAGTTTTAATACATGCAACTTTCTCGAACTGTCTATGCAATAGGTGTCGAAAGATAATAATCAGTGATGAGTAATGTTCTTGAACATCTGTAAAATTGAGGGGAAAGGTTGACAGATTTCAATATAGAAATCGTCGTGTAGTAGTCGTTTGATTATAAAGAGAAACATTCCAAACTGTTAGGGGTCAAGTCCCCATGAAAAATGCGAAGAGTTTGTTTTTCATTTCATTATTTCGCAAAATATTTGAAAAAGTTGTTAATTATCCTGTATTTCAAACAGTATACCTTTAGTGGAATTTTAAAATTTCGGAATCCAAAGCGAGTCATTTTCATTTCATTTCTTTATTCGTCTTTTGGATCATTTACATGATATTAGACTCGTCACGAGAAGATTAATATATAGGTAAATACAAAAGTAAACAATTGCTGTACAAATATGTGCGCAAGAATATAAATAAAAAAAATATGTATAAAATCACACAACTGGTAAAGTAAAACATTGACACATTAAATATGAATATAAATAAAATTTAAATATGGAAGTGGAGATGTAGTGAGAACAACACATTACAAAAGAGCTACAGATCCCCATGCAGGAATTCTTACAAGCTATAATATCCCTTAATTGCTAAAGCCTCTTTTATTTGCTTTTTGAACAAAACTACAGGCATGTCTCTGATATCTTGTGGCAATGAATTGAATAGTATCGTACCGTTGTATAAGAGCGATTTCTTGAATGTTGATGTTTTATGCTTGGGGATTGTTAATAGTTTTTTATTTCGTGTTTCATATTCATGGGCGGATGATTCCCGATTGACAGTGATTGACAGAGCTTTGTAAATATACCGTGTGTCACAGACTCTGGGTACACCCCCGTTTTCTCCTTTGCTTCTTTAGCTATATTTCTGAAATTTGGAACATTGAATATGCTCACTGAGCAGCATTTCTCGACATATCTGAAAGAAAAAAACAACTTCCAATTTTTCCGGAAATGGCATCAACTTTCGATTCTTGAATGGGACACCCTGTATATTGTTACATGATCGGTTAGGGATGATCATGAGGAATCCAACGATACCAGGTTTTATGGTGTTATCTCCGATGACTACGGAGATATCGCCATTTATTTTATTCATAAGCTCAATGAGTGGGAGAGAGAATTGGATTGACCCGCCAGAAAAAGTTTCTCTCTCCTACTCGTTGAGCTTATGGATAAAATAAATGGCGATATCTCCGCAGTCATTGGAGATAACATCATCAAACCTGGTATCGTTGGATTCCTCATGATCATCCCTAGCCGATCATGTAACAATATACAGGGTGTCCCATTCAAGAATCGAAAGTTGATGTCATTTCCGGAAAAATTGGAAGTTATTTTTTTCTTTCAGATATGTCGAGAAATGCTGTTCAGTGAGCATATTCAATGTTCCGAATTTCAAAAATATATCTAGAAAAACAAAGGAGAAAACGGGGGTGTACTATGAGTCTGTGACACACGGTATATGCAAGGTACCGTTAAAATTTTGTTGTTTGAGAAAGCAGATCTACAGCTATCTCTGGGTGCAATGTCGTAAATTGTTCTGATCAATCTTTTTTGGAGAATGAATACCCGCTTTGCGCCAATAGATGTGCCCCACATTAATATATTTTGGGCCATATGCGAATAAGCCAACGAATAATAAACAGTCTTGATAACATCTAAGTTGAGTGCTTCCTCAATCTGATGTATGGCAAATACAGCCTGGTTCAATTTTTTAGACACGTGATCAATGTGAGGCTCTCAAGATAGCGTCTTAATCTATGTATAAACCCAGAAGTTTGGCAGTGTCAACTAGCTGGACATTGCTTAGATTTATTGGTTTTTTCAAAGAAAACTCCAAATGTATAGTTTCCTTCATATTCAGTTTCAGTTTATTTCGATCGCACCATGATGTCATAGAATCCATAAGAGAATCAACTTTGAATTCTAGTTCCTCTGTGTTACCAGAAACTGATATGGTAGTATCATCTGCGAACATTATGGTATGCCCATGCCTTATATAGTGGGGAAGATCATTTATATAGATACAGAATGGTATCGGTCCCAAAATCGACCCCTGTGGTACACCAAGTATAATTTCTTGAGTATTTGAAACTTCGTTTTGGAGAGTTACTACCATCTTTCTATTCGATATGAAAGACCTGATCCATTCGAGTAGAAATCCCCTAATGCCAACATTGTACAGTTTGTTGATTAGTACTTCCTTATTCACCGAATCGAAAGCTTTCGCCAAGTCGAAAAACAGTCGATTAATCTTTATGAAAACTGTTGGACTGCATTGTTGAAAGCTCAAATATAAGAGGTAAAAAACAGGAAAATGCAAAAATTCGCGAACAAAAACGAGTAATATCCAAAAATTATTATTATAAACTAAATACAGTGGCTTTTTTAATTTTTTGAACGGATCAACTCAAAAATTCGAAAGTTGGGATAACGAAATTGATGCATGAATACTATATTTTGGAGTTGAATTGACAAATGAAAATTTCAAGATGGAGAATGTGACACATCCTTTTAAAGATGCTGACGAACCCTAGAATATTAAGTCAATATCTTCAACTTTCAAAAGATGGTGGAACATTCAATAATTCCATGAATACATCGACGTTTAACTTCACAATTTGAGGAAAATAGCTGGGTTTAGTTCAGAAGATGCTCGAATTGGTGCCTTGAAATTCTTGACATAAGAACAGCCTATTCGATATTTCACAGATTTGTTGATTTGTTGTTCACCAACATTGTTCATGATAGGTATGAAGGCAAAAGTAGGTGTTAGTTCGAATCCGGGGTCAAGACCTTTTTTTACAATTTTTTGTTTTTTTTTATGTTCTCCCAATTTTGGGGAATTCAGGAGCATGCTATACTGTTCCTAGTATTTGTTAGTTTCATAAATTATTTTTTCAATATGACTTCTTATTTGAGGAAGGTAAAGTGTGATTTCCTCCCTTGAATGATTACTGCCCTCTGCTAAGCGCCGGGCTTTGAATTTCATCCTCCGGTAAGTGTGTTCTTGTTGATGATAATCTAACATTTGTCATGTTCCGATATTGCTGGTAATACTGGCCGCAGTAAGCATTTTCGGAACGCTTTTTGCAGTGATAGTAATCTACTGCTGATGATATCGGAACGGATCGCCATCGGACATCCATCAAAGGAACTGTCAGAGGTGACAGGTGTGACGTATGCCCACTGACTATGTCAAGTGTTTTTAAGTAGTATGTATAAGGGGCCATCAGGACCGAGATCTCGGTCCTGATAGCCCCTTAGGGTATTTCGGGAGTTTGAGGGAACATAGTACGCCTATGTCAGCGGGCGCGGTCGTGGACCCCGTTACCCCGTTGGTACTCCGCCCATGTCCGCTAACGGTCTTCGTCGACATGTCGAGACCTGCAAAAGTTCGAACGGCGAGTTCCCAGGCTCACGTGCAAGGCGGCTCTTTTGTCGGCATGTTCGTCAAAGATATCGAATGAATGATTAATGGGTTTTCGGGTGAATCCCAACCGCCGAGCTGTTTACGAAAAACAAACGTGATGACTCATGCGTTTTTCCGAGAATTGCAGAAGGTCATGCCTGCGTGAGACTTGCAAAACAAAGCACACGTGCAAACGTGATGACGTAAGCGCTTTTCCGAGAAATGCGGTCATACGCGGCGTCTTTCGCTTCGGACGTGATCGGAAACGTTCGGGCGGCATCGTAGAACCGCACCCATTTCGAGCGGGAATATTTGAACTGGAAGCGTCTTTCGCTTCAGGCGGCGTTCATGACACATGTGGCGGGAATATTTGAACTGCAGGAGGTGTTTTATGACACAGGCAATGCTGTCTTAACCGCACACACAGAGGTGAAGAGTGGAGGGGGCGTAGCCATAAGGAAAATGGTTATGATCGACGATTGTCAGTGTGAAAATGTCCTCTGAAGAATATAGACGTAAATTGGAGGAATTTGGTGCGCGAGTACGAGCTATAGCCAAAGACTTGGAGTTTTACGAAGACAAGCTGAATTGCACGAAACAACTGGAGAAGTTGGCCATATCTGCTGCATATTGGGACAAGGTTTTCGAAAGGTACACCACAACTGCAGTACCGCAATCGCCCATAGGACCTGTCAGAAGAATTCAGCCAGAACCACTCTAAAGATGGCGGCGGCGGCGGCCAACTTATACGTTCTGCTCGTATTTGTCAGTATGGCAGGCAGATTGTACGTCAATGCTCCGAATGATGTACATGAAGCTGAAGTTTGTTTTGGAAAATGTATCGACGACGACGACGGCGCGCAGTGGCAGAAAATGGAGCGAACTCATGTAAATGGAGGGCTAGAGGTGTTCTGCTCCCATCAACTACTGACCATGGGCGACGACGACAATTCGACGTACCTCAACTTCAAGCTGAAGCTCAAGACAGAAGAACGAACCATCATGCTGGATTCCTCCTCCTTGATGAAGAATGGATCGATGTCACTCGAATCGGTTGCTGAACAAGAAACGCACGACTTGTTCGTCATTGCATGTGTCATCATGACCTTGATGAGTGTAGCCATATTGAAATTTCTTGTTATGAGCATACGCAATAACCTACTCGATTCATCATGTAATTTGAAAGTGAATGCTTGAATAAAGATGTGTGAGAACGAAAAAAAAAGAGGTCTTTCATTTTTGAGGCAGATGGCTGAGACTCTCCGTCGACGCCATCTATCCACACCACTGTGAGGCAACTCATAAGGGTGAGCTCCTCCGAGGACGCCATCTATTCACGCCACTGTGAACCAACTCATAAGTGTGAGTGACAGATGACGCCGCCTTCGAGGACGCCACCTATCCACGCCACTGTGAGGCCGACTCATAAGTGTGAGCTCCTCCGAGGGCGCCATCTATCCACGCCACTCTGAACCAATGCGTGAGTGACAGATGACGCCGTCTTCGAGGACGCCATCTATCCACGCCACTGTGAGGCAACTCATAAGTGTGAGCTCCTCCGAGGGCGCCATCTATCCACGCCACTGTGAGTCAACTCAAAAGTGTGAGTGACAGATGACACCGCCTTCGAGGACGCCATCTATCCACGCCACTCAGAACCACCCATCGCACAGTGATCTGTGCCCCACACTCTTGTTTTTTCATTTTTTCCCACCCTCTATTCCCCATTATGTCCCACCCCACAATCTGAAAGAGAAAAAAAACAACCCTTTCGAAAATTCGATTTATTGATCGAAAAAAAACATACATTTCTCTCAACGAGGTAAAACATTATTGGAGAACCATCTAAGCATAGAGTCCACATTGAACTGTGTACACATAAACTTGGAATTGTAGGCGGCGGCTATGTGGTTCGGGCATGGCGTGGGCGTTGGCTGGAAATTCTCCTCCATTCCCTGCGTCGTACCGTCGAACTGAGAGACGTCCTGGACATTGGGGAAGACCACTCCGATTTCTCGTACCTTCTTCGAGAGGAACTCGGCTTTCTGACTGCCTCTCACGTATATGATTTCGGCCGAGTGCAGTAGGTATTTTTGCAAGATGGCATCGACGTCGTGGTATTCAATGTCCCCCGAAGAATACGGGATGCTGTGTATGAACTTTTCCAAATAGCGGGCGGTCTTCTTATCTTTGTCCGTCAGCACGACAAAGGGCATTGGCGGCTTGAAGAGGAAATTCTGCCTCTGATGTCCGATGTGGATGGTAAGTTCTTTGGGGTGGAACGCCCCATTGACGATGAAACCTTGTATGTCGACGAAAGCGATTCTCATGGTGTGTGTGCGTCTTGTACTCGTGATAGCTGGCAACTGAATGACGAAGCGCGCTAGAGAGCGTCACTTCCACCACTTCTCCCACCACCGCAGCGCCGCCTATGAGAGATTTCTCATGACTTCGGTGAGGGGGAAGTACTCCATCAGACAATCGTGTATGATGATGCAATATACGCGGGTTTTATCGGGAAAACCCACGCTGGCCTCGATGTCGAGACGGACGTCAACCGTCGAGGATTTCATCCGTTCTTCTTGTTTCGAGCAGTCTATGACGAAGAGGGCGCGCTCCTTGAAAGCGACGTAATTCAGGAGAGCCGACTTCTTTGCCGCCATATTGGTGTAGCTCGGCAGGAACTCGGTGTAATTGAAATGGGCGTCCGTATAGTGATTTCGCTGGAAATCCAACTGCATACGTTCATTGGGCCAATACTCCCCGTTCAGAGACAGACGAATGTTCTGAATGTGAACGTGATCGAAGGACGTCGGGTCGGCAGCTGCGACGTCGCGTTTGTCCGTCTGGAAACATACTACGACGAAACGTGGTCTTTCCACAGCCGTACTCGTCTTGACAGCCCAAATTTCTCGTTTAGCGTCCTTCGTGATGGCAGGCAGTTCGTTCAACTCCCATTTTCGAAACGGTATAACTATAGGTTCATCCGCCTGAATGGCCCTCATCAACTGCTCCCGAATGTCATCGTTCGGATAGATGTGTTTGATTTTCAGCTCGATATTCTCGATGACAACTTTGACGGTGGTGGGTCCTGCAGCAGCCGCCGCTGCCCCCAGTTCTCGTATGATTACGCAATCGGTATCGTTGCGAGCTCGAACGAAGCGAAGTGTCTGTCTGCCGCACGTTATGAGCGGGTAATCGTTGAAAATGTTGAATATGTGCTTCAGCGGAACAAGTACGCTGAACGACTTGTCTTGATCGTTGAGAACAGGCGGAGAATCGGGATAATTCCATCCGGCTATTGCCATGTGTGAGGAGTCTTGGCGCTCATAGCAAACCATGGCTCGGATGGCGCTTACGATCCCAGGATCACGAACCGTTTCGATTTCTCGAGCGCTCTCGCTGTAGGTGCAAGAGTCGAAGAGGAAGGCGGCGAAATTGGGGGCGAGCGATACGTTGCCCGTCCCGGTAATTTCCAGCTTTCCATTGATCGACATCTGAGACTCGTTCATGGCGAAATACGAGTCGACTTGATTGATGTTGAACTCTACGATATCGTTGCAGTTGTACGACTTGATGAAAGGTGTGTACGAGCGGTATTCGGCCTTGCGAATAGTTTCGTCGAATTTCGGCTTTCGAAACACGTCGAATATCGTGGTCGGTGGCTCAGAGGGCCCCGTCGACGACTCAAAGTCATTACGTCTTCTTTTGCTTGTTTGCGGCATAGCTCTTGAAGGCACCGTCACCCAATGTGTATGCGGTAAGAACTTGTTTGAGGAACGCTCTGTTTGCACAAGTCAATTCGTGGTGGTGACGCTTTGAAGGCTGCTTCACAACTAACTGACCTCCTGCAGCGCGTTTTCCTTTATTGGATTCGAAGATCAGTCCCATCTGTCCCGGGCAACTCGCACCTCCAAGACGATGGTGCTTTTTTCACCTTGAAAGTCTACGGGTCGACCGTCCTGATCGAGGGCTAATACGGTAACGTTGGTGATTTCTCGCTGCGGAATCACCGGTAGGTACAACAGATTCGAAGGTGTTTCGTTGATTGCGTATCCGGGGTCCACTTGAATGGCGAATTCGTAGATGGTGTGCGCAGGCGTGTCACCGTCGAAGGCTCCCCAAGTAATACTGCACTCGAAACGTATTGTCGATACTTTTATAATGTTGACAGGTAGATCCGACGAATGCAGTTGGTTGACAGGTAGGAATTTCGCCGAAAAGCCCAAAATGTGTCCAATATTGCCCTGCTCTTCGAACGAAATGTCAAAGTACTTGCTGTACATTTCACATTTCAACGTGTTATTGTTGGGTTTGAGCGAAAAGGTGGCATCTTGCTCTGCACCGCTCAGGTGCGAAATGTTCATCTTTTTCCGTATGAACGCCTCGATATCGGCAATTTCGTAACATCCTCGAGGAAACTCGATGGTTTCGAGTGTGCCCTCACGGTTGTAGTAGAAGAACTTTGACCCTCTCTCGATGTTCGGAATAGAGTTGTACGAGTGAAACGACCTCAACGCCAACTCGTACTCTTTGTTCGGGTTGAGCACGATAGGCGCTTGCGGCCTAAAGGAAAACACGTGATTGTGACTGTTCACTCTCAACAGCTGCGACATGACGACTGATGATGGATGGATAGGTGCAGAGATATAAATAGCCACTGAAGTCAATCAACGTTTATTCGTAATACAATCTGAGACAAAATACACAGCGTGTCTCCATGCGAGGGCCGCAAACGTCAGGCCACACGTGACGATTGTAGTTCCGGTTGCAAGGCAGGAAACGTTTCAGCTTTTGGCGTACATCTTCGGGGAACCACAGCCACGTTTCGATGGTAATGTTCCTCATCAGGACGACGATGACGAACCACATTTCCTCCTCGGACAAGTCCATTACGCGGTGGTCCATAGAAATTGCAAACAAAGATGGCCGCAATTGTATTGATTGTACGTCTGGTATTGTTCGTTGTTGTAGACGATGGTGCAGTCTTTGAGGTATCGCACAAGTTCTCTCATCGGTTTCAGATTGCCGAATGAGTCAAAGTACTCGACGCGATCGTTTATCTTCCTATAAGCTACCCAATGCGTTCCAGGATTGTGGGAAACGTCCAAGTTGACGATGGCGCACTCCCGACGACGCGCTTTAGCGGGAAGCGTGTCCCGCATGAAGACGCCGCGAAAATGCGCGATTTTCAACTGCTTGGCGTAATGACGAAGTTCGTGATCGAACAGCGCCCTATCGGGTAGCTTTATTGGGAGTTTTTTTGTTTCTTCAGAAAGAGACCGTATCCACCTTTGGCGTTCTTCCTCAGGTACAATCCTTTGCCGTTGATGGCTTCCATCGCCTTGTTGTGGCGCTTCTCCTCGTCGAGTTTCTTTTGGGCGTTTTTGGCATCCAGGACCGTCTTGGCGATTCCTGCTGCGCCCCCACTCAGAGCGCCCAGAGCGCTCAAACCGGCAAACAGCGGTATGAGAGGTAGGACTCCACCTGATTTTGCATTTTCTATGGGTATGATTCTGGGAATTCGAATGCGTTTCCTGCCCCCAACCTTCTTCACGGCCACTCGAGCCGCCTTCAAGGCGTTGATGGCGGCCTCCTTGAGCGTCGTCGCCGATGGTTTCATACCCTTCTTCACCTTTTGAATGATGTGACGTTTGAATGACAGAGTGGTGGGTGATACGCCCATGCCAAGCTTTCTTTTGGCCTTCATGGCTCCGGTGACAACTAGTGCGTTGGCTCGTTCACCCAAAGAAGCGTCTTTTGCTCGAAACCGATTCCAAGCCTCGTCCTCGAGCACCTTATCGGCTTTATGTCTATCTTCAAGCAGCGAAGACTTGGAGTAGGCTATGTCGTGGATGCGACACGCGGCGTCGAGCTTATTGATTCCGGGATCGCCGCGCGCAAGGCGTTTTTGAAGTTTGGTTCCCGCTGAGAAAGTATTTGAGGTTAGATTTCCCCATTCGTGTGAGTGTGACTGTTACAACTTACGTCCACAGTATTGGTATCCCCCCGGTAGATGAAGTTCGAACGGCAGCTTGGTGATCAAGTTGTTGACTAGACCTTCACCCTCGTACACCAACATTGAAACTGATTGGTCGTTCACGTACGCCCCTATATATATATATGCGACACCCAGTATACTATTTATAGGCGAACACTCTGTATCCAACAAACACAACATGCAGACCTTTCGACAAGAACACACGCTTCCAATCAACAACTTCGATGACGTCATCAGCGATGAGTCATCGAAGCGAAGAAAACACAGCAACTTGTTGCCGAACAGTTTTCGAGCCATCATTTGTGGACCGAGCGGATGCGGAAAGACGAACATCATGCTGTCTCTGTTGTTCCATCCGAATGGCGCTAAATTTGAAAACGTCTACGTGTACTCAAAGTCGCTGTACCAGCCCAAGTACGAGCTGTTGCGTGAGGTGTTGGGCGGCGTGAAGGGGGTCGGGTATTTCCCATTCAAGGACAACGAAGAAATTACAAGTCCACACGAGGCGAAACCGAACTCTGTGTTCATTTTCGACGACGTCGCCTGCGACGGCCAGCAGAAAATTCGAGAATACTACTCTATGGGCCGGCACAAGGACATCGATGCCGCCTACCTATGTCAGACGTACTCGAAAATACCCAAACAACTCATCCGAGATAACTGCAATTTGATCGTACTCTTCAAGCAGGACGAAATCAATATGAAACATGTGTTCGACGAACACGTCTCACCTGACATGTCTTTTGATCAATTCAAACGAATGTGTTCGGCATGTTGGGACGCTCCCTTCGGCACTCTCGTCATCGTCAAAGATTTCAATCTGAACGAGGGACGTTACCGCAAAGGTTTCGACACATATATAAAAGTATGAAACCATCGTCATCACCTGTCATTCCGCTTCAAGATGTCGTCCGATCGAGTTGCCATCGCTACACGCAAACGAAAAATCACCGAACTCGCACGCTCCATTCGAAAAAAGTACTTGGCCCTAAAACTGGGCAAATCCGAACAAGACGAATCTATCGGAAAGCTGTTCAAACCCATTTCGCAACCGCTGCAACAGATTGCCCGATCCTCCAAGGCCATATTGATTCGTACGGCTGCCGCCAAAAAGATCAAAAAGGAAGCATCGGCTTTGAAGCAGGAGAAACCCGAGAAAAAAGAAACCGACGACGAGGGCAGTGAAGAGGAATTCGACGATGCCGCACCGTGGCTACCTTCGAATTTTACCAATGACGTAATGGACGACTACCTGAATCGATATCCGAGCATAGCCCAACCCTACCTGTACGAGCACCTGAAA
Organism: Zygogramma bicolorata; assembly: GCA_032362365.1. Taxonomy (NCBI): domain Eukaryota; kingdom Metazoa; phylum Arthropoda; class Insecta; order Coleoptera; family Chrysomelidae; genus Zygogramma; species Zygogramma bicolorata. The sequence goes on from JAVJAQ010005627.1 coordinate 986,736, forward strand.
AACGACAAAAAAATCGACAAAGTATACGGTCCCGTATACGATGCGAGTTCTTCGTCGTGGTTGTTGGGCACCGCACCCATCAACTTTGAAGCGGACGGCTCGATAAAAATCAATAATGTGCACACGTTCGAGGGAACGCCCTCCTTGTACGATCTCATCTTCTACGACGACCCCGACGACGATGACATTCAACAAGATGACTTCGATGCGTACCGCCGCATACTGGAATTGACCAATGTTCACCGAGACGCTAGGGGACGTCTGAAGGGCTCCTCCAAGCGCAAGTACAGAAACATCATAAAACCCATGTTTACACATCATGCAGGTAGCGGCGGCCGCAGTACATTGACGTACAACGACAAACCGATGGAGTACATCTATTGGGACGACCCGAACGAGCTGGTGGATCGCCTGCGGCTCCTGATGGCCTCCAAACAGGCGGGAAATACGTCTCACGACAACGAAATCGTCGCCATCATCAATGAACTGAAGGAGGCCGATATAATACGTTTACGAAACGTTCGTCCCTCATTCACATCATGAGCGTCGACAAATTCGGTCATCGTTCCGGAGGCGCCACGTCGTCGTCGGCGGTCACCCTGTCATCCATTCTACATATTCCGCCAACGTTCCTGCGCACTCCCGACGGCGACTTGGACATTGAGAATGTGAAAATTTGTAACTTGAAAGAACCGAAGGTCGACAGCGATGCCGTCACCAAGCGATACGTCGACTCTATTGCGTCTCAGCTGAACGAAGCGATGACTGGGCATGTGGCAACGCTGCATGACTCATCGCGCAAGTATGCAGACGAGATAAGCGCACGTGCAAAGAAAGATTTGCGAAAGGAAATAACAAGTTTGAAACGCCGCATCGAACAACAAGAAAATACGTTGAATAAGCGGCTGAATTTGGATTCGGACCAACTTACTCTGCTGGAAGGTCGAATGACGGACATATCCAAAATGATGTTCGAAATACAAGATAAATTGGGCAAACACCTGGACGGTAAGGTCATTATCGATCTGGAATCGAAGCAGCATTGATATGGCTACGAAAAAACACGTGGTGGACGAACTGCATCGGCAGGCTCGTCGAAGGTTTCCGCGACGCCGAACCATCGTCAGGGGCTTGGACGATACTTGGCAAATGGACTTGGCCGATTTGCGGTTGTACAGCACTCTCAATAAAAACCACACCATGATAATGGTGGTCATCGATTGCTTCTCGAAATTTCTATGGACGCGGCCGCTGAAAACGAAGACGGGGGCCGAAATCACCGAGGCATTCAAGGACATCCTCGACAAGTCGCAGCGGTGTCCCAAAAATCTACACACCGATCAGGGCACAGAGTTTTTCAATGCCAAATTTCAAAGTCTGATGCGTGAGAGGAACATCAACCACTACAACACGTATACCATCATGAAAGCCGCCATTGCAGAACGGGTAATACGGACGCTCAAAGCCAAATTGTTCAAGTATTTCAGCTTGAAGGGTTCGTACAAGTGGTTGGACGTTCTGCCGAAAATCACCGACGAATACAACGCCACCAAACATAGAACGATCGGCTGCAAGCCCTCCGAAGTGAACAAATCCAACGAAAAAATCGTCAAGTACGCATATTCGAGTCGAAAAGTTGTGCGACGAGCGCCCAAGTTCAAGAAAGGTGACGTCGTACGCATTTCCAAGGCGAAACACGTTTTCGAGAAAGGTTATGTACCCAACTGGACCACAGAGCTGTTCGTTGTGAGCGCCGTCAGGGTTACCAACCCCATAACGTATATGCTGGAAGACCAACAGGGCAACCCCATAAAAGGTGCGTTCTACGAGGAAGAACTGCAAAAGACGCGCAACCCAGACGTCTATCTCATCGAAAAGGTATTGCGCAGAAAAGGAAAGAAGATATACGTCAAGTGGCTCGGTTTTGACAACCGACACAACAGTTGGATAGACTGCTCCGATGTGGTGGGGGAAGACGATGCTTAGTGTTGCGCTGGGCCGCGTCCCTCTCAGTTCAACTTCAGTCATGAGTCAAGACAGTGGCTATTCAAGCGGTTGCAGCATCACAAGTATGCTTTCGAGTTCGAGTCGATTCAGTGGCGGCGGCGGCGGCAGTAGTGACGAATCCAATTGGTATTCGACAGACGGCAACTTTGATCGACATTTGACACGTATATTGGAGAAGTACGAGATGGCTGCCAGAATCGAGGAACATATGTTGCTGCAGTTCTCCTTCATTGTGGAGGGTTTCGAAATACGTGTGGGACTTTCTCCGGCAAGAACCTTCAGCCCGTCCATCATACTCGCTCATCCGTACAGGTGGGCAAAGTTTTCGAAGATTTCCTTCAGTGCCTACGAATGGTCTGTGCTCTGTGACCTGTTTGGACAGAAAATGGATGACTTTTTCCGCGAACCGATCACCGACCTTTATGATCCGATAACTTTCCCAGTGGGCGACTACTGCAAAGTGACGCAGACCATGTGGGAAGATACAAGAATGCTGCTCGTGGAGAAGCATGGCGAGTGCTTGGAGCTGCAGGAAAATGACGTTTGGAAAATCTTCTCGGCGAACAGCACAATAGTGAAGAACCGAGTCGCCATGTTGGATTCCATCAACTTTTGTGCCTACTACCACAATCTGCTAGATGGCGTTAGACGCTACTTTCGCTGCAACCCGGACGCCACCGTGGGAGGCATGCAACTTCTGACGACGTTCAGCGACATCTGCCCCGACAGTTTGCTGAGCAACGCCATGAACGATTATCTTTTCTTCTATAGAACCAATATTTTGAATGATCTATTGAAAGATGAATAAACTTGTTTGTACGTACACTGTGTGTCTTATTTTTGAGGTTTTTGATGCAGTTTTTTCGACGAAAAAATTGCATCAAAACGCACCATTTTTGACGTGTTTTTCGACACTCATTTTCGATGCGTCGAAGTGACAGAAAAACGTCATTTTTCACGTGTTTTTTCGACGCTCATTTTCGATGCGTGAAAACGCGTGAAAAACGAAGGTTTTTTGTCACTTCGACGCATCGAAAACGAGCATCGAAAAAACAGGCAAAAAACGACGTATTTTGGTCACTTTGAAAATGACAAATTTTGGGCGAGAAACAGTCGATGAAAACTGCACAATTTTCATCCCATTTTACATGTATTCTTATGGGAAAAACCGGCGATTTTGATCGACTCATTTTCGCACAAAAATCATCGAAAAACGACCAGTTTTTCACGATATTTCGGTGCTCATTTTCGGTGCGTCGAAGTGACAGAAAAACGTCGTTTTTCACGTGTTTTTTCGACGCTCATTTTCGATGCGTGAAAACGCGTGAAAAACGACGTTTTTCTGTCACTTCGACGCATCGAAAATGAGCATCGAAAAAACAGGCAAAAAACGACGTATTTTGGTCACTTTGAAAATGACAAAAACGCACCGTTTTTGTGCTGTTTTTTCGCTTCAAAAATGGCATGTTTTTTGCTTGCAAAAAGCATGCTATTTTTGATGTGTGCCTGAAGGGCCCTCTCTCTCTCTCACACACACAAAATCAAAGTCAGTAGATTTCAGATACAAGTATATATATTTCCTATAACATATAATTCTATATATATGGATATGTACAATTGTTGAGACAGATGGGGAAAAAAACTCAACTTTACACCAAGTCATCGTCGTCAACATCTTCCATGACGTCGACGTTTTCGAAAGCGTCGGGGTTCACTGAACCGCCGGCGTTTTCGGAAACGTCGTCGACGGCGTCCTCCAAAACCGAATAATGGCCCCACGGATATGTATCGAAGCTATTCGGGATCAGTTTCCTCTTGTCATCGTGAGGACTTAGCGCGATTTTCGTCTGTTCAACACTAAAAACGTTGTGCGCATACGAACGAATGCACCTTTGAGTTGCGAGTTTTTCGCGATTTTCCTGCAGGCATTTCAGGTAATCCTCAAAGGTGATATCGTTCGCAACCACATTGTACTTGACCCCTTTGGACTTTTTGACGCATTTTTGCCCCTGAATTTTGAAAGTGTACATTTTTGCCCGCAACCCCACGAAATCTGTCATAATGCACCCGTTGGCTTCATCTTTCATCAAACCGGGTACTTTTTTGTTGACTTGCGGAATTTCGAATTGGTTATCGCTTGGGTAATCGCTCGTATCGAATTTATCCAAGTGAGACGCAATGAGATCTCGGTAGGCGTCGTCACAGGTGAGTTCGTACACCAAAGAGTCCGTATCGGTATACATGAGCTTGCACTGGTCTCGCGTATACTTTTTCATCATGAAATCATAATGGAAATCGTATACGCAGACCTTGGATATGTCGAGGATGGACATGCCGATATACAGGGGTTTGTTGAACTCCAAATCGCACTTGAGGAGTTCGATAGCCATGAGGTCGTTGTCGAAGATGGTTCGACTATGGAACTTGGGACTGCTAATGAGATTTTTGGCACCAAACCGGCCGTGCCACCGGTTGACCAGTTTCACCACTCGGTGTTTCCGGATGTTTTCCATTGTTTTGCCGAAAACACTGTTGTTGGCAAGCTTGTAGTGGTTTTTGCCAAAGGTCGTGGTCGCCTGCGCCCGCAACCTCGTATTCAGTTCAATGTAGGGCTTGAGCCAAGCCTGCTGCTTGAACTGAAGTGCTTTGTGTACTTTTGTGAGTACAAGTCCGTGCGCTAGTGCCTGTTTCAGTAGCCGATAGTGTACGACGTATCTTTCCTTTCGGTACAGGGTGGTCATCAATTTTGGGTGTTTTGAGTTTGGCGGTACTCGGTGTTCGGCGCACATCGGAAAATCTCGATGTTTGTCGTGGAGATGCTCGGGGTATTCCAAGTCGACCTCGAGGATATACCCAACGTCGGACGAGTCCGAAACGTTGCGAATATCCAGATCGTCGAAGTTTTCGACCCATTTGAATTGGCCCACCGGCAAATGCTCCATCATGGCCCATCCATAGAGGTTGTTGACGTCGAAATACATCAAGTACTTGGACGGTTTCGAGGGATCGAACTCGGCCATGTACTTGTTGTTGGCTTTCGAGTAGCGGTTGCAGCACTGGCTGATACCGCCTCGAATGCCTCGCTCTATGAATAGCACCATGTCGACGTCTCTGAGAAGTTCCAGCTTGCACTTTGTATACTTCAACATACACGACCACGTATAGCCGGGCATGGTGAAGTACCAAGCGGGATCGAGCCCGTAGGTGCTGTGGCCGATCTTGCGGAAATTCTCAAAGATGTCGGTCAGCAACAAGATGTCGGTTTTCATGTACAGATCCGAATATTCGCCGAGGGTTTTCACCCCGAACGATTGCCACACCCGTTGCGCATGCTCGTACTCGCTTTGGGTGATGTCGCAATCGTTCAGTTTATTGTGAAATTCCTCGAGAGCTGGCAACTGTGTACACTCCAGTTTGTCCAGCGTGTCGACAAAGTCGTATGGGAATACCCCTTTGCGCGTGAGCAGTTCGTATTGTTCGGCGCTCACGTGACTGAATTCTTTGCGCGTTGCGCGCAAGTCTTCAGTTTTCATGGTGCGCACCAACCCATCCAAACTCATACTCAAAAATCGGAAAGAGTCGATGAAGCGGAATTTGATGGTCGTCTCCTCGTCGTACTGTGTAAAGGAAATGTACTTTTCCTTATTGATCGGCAACAGGACTATGCGTCCACGTTTAGCCAAGTCCCTGATGATGAAATGGCTGTCGTAGCCGCCCAAGTTGTGGAACACAATGGGCACTACGAACTGCTTCTTGTACTGGAGGTTGCATTGCGCATGCGCCCAGCCCCGGAATAATCCGGTGAAGTGGTCGTGGTCGGCCACCTTTGCGTCCTCCGCCTTGAAGGGGAGTTCGCAAATGTGGCAGACTTTGGCAGAGTCTCGGCCCGACGGATATACATCCATCGGTACGATATGATGGATTTTGGCCTCAACCTCTTTGGCAATGTCCTTCATTCGATCGGCGAACCATTCCATCGAGTCTGCCCCCCGATGGCTATCGTAAAACGACAAAGAATCGTCGTAAGTGCATTTGAAATAGAAACCTGCGCTGAAAGCCGAATGTTTTTGGTATTTTTGGGTATTACACATTTTGGATTTGGTCAAACTTTCATCAAACGGCTCCAGAATGCTCTCGAAATCCGCGTAGATCACAAAAGGAGCTTTCTCCTTGAAAACGAAATTTCGAAATTCGATATGTGTGTATTTTGGAAATTTAATTTTGCATGAATTTTGAGCCTCGCAGTCAACCGTATGACTGTCGAGCTTCTCCTGCGTCGAAAAGTAATTCAAACATCGGTCGCAAATGAATTTTTTCTCTTTATGTTTGCTGAGTTGTTTACTGACAAGTCGAGACAAGTCTTTGATCCAACAGTAATGTCCGCGGATGTTTGTGACGTCATCGTCCGTATTGTCTTCGTCTTCCTCGTATATTGTCGGTAGTGGGTCGTAGTCATTGATTTTTGGTGTGTATGTTTGTTCGATCAAAAGTAGATTTACATGTCTGTCTAATTTCTTTTTTGTCTGTCGAATGGGAGCAACATCGAAATAGGGTCGAGCGTCTGATGACGGTTTGATCAATTCCAAAATGAACACATTGACCGAAATTGAGTTCAATTTTTCAAATTTGTCGATTTGTTTGATTGTCATGGGAAATTTCAAACCCTCTGTATTCAGCTTTTCACGCCAATCCGGATACGATGATGTACGTTCAACCTTTTTCCCTGCCGGAGATGGATATAGAGCCGAAACGATTGCCCAAGCGAAACATGCATCGTCATCGTTTTTGATGTTGATGCAAGCTCGTTTTTTCTTGATAGGTTCCGGAAGTTCGATGAAAGATGAACCACGCCCATTCCCAAATCCCGATTTATTGATATTTATTTCCAAACTCACGATTTTCCTCAAAGACCACCCACTTTCCCTCCCGCTGAATTCGTCCAAATTGGTCAAGATTTTACCCTCAATATTTTCCTTGAACCACGCTTTCAAGTCCGTCCCCTGGTCAATTACTTCGTTTTTAGTGTTGAAGTACTTCATTTCCACACTTTCATGTTGATCGGCGGAAATTTTGAAGAACTCTCCGCAAAAAGCTGCATTCACTTTCAGCGACGCTCCAACCTTCTTCAGTGCGTTCATTATGCGACGCTTGAATAGGCTGAAAGCGTCGCTGAAAAATTGAAGTACATCTTTGTGCTTCAAGTTTATGATTACCCCTGTACGTACGCGCCCCTGAAAGGTGGAAATCAAGTCCTCCCAGATGACACGGCTCGTCAATTTTCGCGCCCCTCCCCCCGCTGCCAACCCCCGCCCCTCGATAGGATTTTTCAGAAAATTTTGAAATGCTTTCACATGGCCTAAATTTGTTTGAAGTTTTCTCAATGTGCCGATTGAAGAGGAATCCGACACCCGAATAGCTTTTTTCAATATACAAACAGATCGTTTGCTATGCTTTAGCCAAAGTTCGCGTTCCGCCGCGCTGAATTTTGTCCCCAAAGTTTTCCGAATTTCCCCAAATTTAGCAATCATTTCATCACTGACGGCGGATATGTCTGCCATTATTCGGTTTTATATGTGGAAATATGGTGCAAACAGAGTATTTTCCTCACCTGCTCAATCAGTTTTCGACAAATTCGAAGGGGATCGTCTTTGCGGCGGTGGTGGCTCCCCCCTCCTTGATGACTATCGAGTATTTTCCTGGAGTGAACTGCTCCAATTTATCCCGCAGGACTGTGACCACTCGTCTAGGCAGGAATACTTCGTTATCTGGGAGATCTGCAACGACGGCCTCCCCAAACTTTGTCTTCACAAGACGCAGCTTCTGAATAGGATAGGGCAGGTTTTTCTGCAATGTGCTCAGCGGAATAGTCTGCTTATATCCAGATGAGCTGGCGACTGCGTTTATATCTGCAATTTCCATCTAAAATGAGTGATCATCGTTTCAGAAAAAAATATCAAGTGCCCAAAGGAAAAGAAAAATTTTGCCACCCAGCCGAAAAATACGAGAAAATTTTTGGCTCACCCTGTATGAGCCGTTCGAAAAAACTCACACCTGTATGAGCTAACCCACCCCACATGAAAAATATTTGGATGTCATGAGCAATCGGGACACTTTGACAGAAAAAATGTTTTCGACACACACTGTATATGCCGTTCGAAAAACTCATACACTGAGCTAATGGAAACAGTTTCGACACACGCTGTATATGCCGTTCGAAAAATATCACACTGAGCCAACGAAAAAAAGTTCAGACATACGCTGTATATGCCGATAAGTTCGAAAAAATTTACACTGAGCCAACGAAAAAAAGTTTCGACACACGCTGTATATGCCGTTCGAAAAAATCACACTGAGCCAACGAAAAAAGTTTCGATCTGTATATGTCGAAGATCGCACTCAACCTGTATGAGAGCCGTTTTGCGCGAAAAAACACTCCCGAGTATGAAGGAAAAAGGTACTTACATTTTTTCGTTTGAAGACACTGACAAACACAACACTTTGTTGATTGAGAGAGAGAGAGCGTATTGACTGAGATGTTCACTCGTCGAATTCTCGAAGCAAAATGATGCGCGTCGCTTGTCGATCATAGCCAAGTTGACGCAATCCCCTCCCGCGCCGCGTCCATCTCGTTGACCTCTAGAAGAATATGACAGCATTGCCTCAACGTACCACCCACATGTGTCATGAACGCCGCCTGAAGCGAAAGACGCTTCCAGTTCAAATATTCCCGCTCGAAATGGGTGCGGTTCTACGATGCCGCCCGAACGTTTCCGATCACGTCCGAAGCGAAAGACGCCGCGTATGACCGCATTTCTCGGAAAAGCGCTTACGTCATCACGTTTGCACGTGTGCTTTGTTTTGCAAGTCTCACGCAGGCATGACCTTCTGCAATTCTCGGAAAAACGCATGAGTCATCACGTTTGTTTTTCGTAAACAGCTCGGCGGTTGGGATTCACCCGAAAACCCATTAATCATTCATTCGATATCTTTGACGAACATGCCGACAAAAGAGCCGCCTTGCACGTGAGCCTGGGAACTCGCCGTTCGAACTTTTGCAGGTCTCGACATGTCGACGAAGACCGTTAGCGGACATGGGCGGAGTACCAACGGGGTAACGGGGTCCACGACCGCGCCCGCTGACATAGGCGTACTATGTTCCCTCAAACTCCCGAAATACCCTAAGGGGCTATCAGGACCGAGATCTCGGTCCTGATGGCCCCTTATACATACTACTTTTTTACCTTATCTTATTTCAAAATGAATTGAATATTGGAAGGATTTTCAAGCAATGGTGATACGGAAATAGAAAATTCAGAGAGCTCAAGCTCTGATAATGAGTCTTTAGAGAATATAATGACTGAAATTATAATCCTCGACAAAATTAGAGGTCCCATAGAAAAAATACCAAGAATAGAAGGGTACATTCAAAATGTAGTAGGTTTTCACACCCCTACATGACTACTGTCATGTTCCGATATTCCTGAACAGTACTGTCCAGTAAATTCAGTCGTTTCGATTTTACTGACATTCACTGACAATTATTTCGCGCCAATTTTTGAGTTACCCTGTTAGAGACTAAAAAGTTACTGGTGCTACTGCTGCAGAAGTGGTCCTGTAGTCCCAGTATTCCCAAAATTGAGTTAGGTTAGGTTGTGTTCGAATAAACGTCAACGGATAAAAGATTAAATTTGTTGTCAGATCATTGCAATTGCAAAATCATCAAAAATGTTTCGAGTTATACTGGAAGATATTTTCGTAGAAGTCGGTGCTGAATGAAATGAATCCAGCAGATCAATAAAATCTGCGGGAAACCCATTTTTCGAGATTGCAAGCCTTACTCACTCGAAATGTTGTTTGAGAATCTTAGGAGTGTAAAAACTTACTACATTTTGAATATATCCTTCTATTCTTGGTATTTTTTCTATGGGACCTCTAATTTTGTCGAAGCTTATAATTTCAGTCATTATATTCTCTAAAGACTCATTATCAGAGCTTGAGCTCTCTGAATTTTTCTATTTCCGTATCGCTATTGCTTAATATATTTCTTCCAATATTTAATTTATTTTGAAATAAGATAAGGTAAGTCACACCTGTCACCGCTGACAGTTCCTTTGACGGATGTCCGATGGCGATCCGTTCCGATATCATCAGCAGTGGATTACTAGCACTGCAAAAAGCGTTCCGAAAATGCTTACTGTGGCCAGTAATACCAGCAATATCGGAATATGACATACAGGACCACTTCTGCAGCAGTAGCACCAGTAACTTTTCAGTCTCTAACAGGGTACCTCAAAAATTGGCGCGAAATAATTGCCAGTGATTGTCAGTAAAATCGGAACGACTGAGTCAGCTGGACAGTACTGTTCAGGAATATCGGAACATGACAATTAGGCATTCCAGATACTTGTCAAAAATGTCAAATGAATCGAAATGAACCAATACGGCGCCATCTGCCCCCCAGAAACTATCGTTTGTTTTCTTTTTTATAAGTGTGTGATTGGTTAAAACTGGTATTTGCCCCCCAGACATAACCTGATCTGGAATGCCTAATTGTCTGCTGAAAACCTGTCCATTTATCAACACCTAACCTCAAAAAACACTGTGAAGTTGACGTTTGACAAGAATATTTATTGACGTTTGTCAAATTTGTCGCCCATATTGAAACGTACTGCTGCGCTGAAAGAACACTGAAATTGTAACTTCTTGTTCCAGGGTCGAACATATCGAAGAAGAAACTCCACACCCGAACATCTCTAGCAACATCAATCGACGCACATCTTCCCACCGATGAGGAACCAAGAAACCGTGCCTGTGATAGCGAGAACGCAATCTGATGTGGACCTTATCACAATGTTGATTGTGAAATTTAGATAAGACTCGTTATCGTAATCCAGTCGTCTAGCGGACGTAGGTAGTTTTTAGTTCGACGATGGGGTATCTATGGAGAAAAAGGTCCCTCCTGCTGAAACTCGTGGTGATCGTGGGGACGGCGTGGTTCACGATCGCGTTCCTTTTGTATAATGATGATAGTGTTCAGACTCGAAACGGGGTGGCTATGCGCTTGGAGGCGGGTGATGAAGTGAGAAAGACGGACAGGAAAGTGGAACGAGAACTGGAAAGGATCGTTCCTTTCGTGAGGGAGACCTCAAGTACTAAGTTGTCGGTGAAAAAGCAGGACGATAGTGGGGGTGTGTTATTGCCCCCGCAGGATATGGCCGGGGAGATGGGGAAGCCGGTTATCCTGCCTGCCAATTTATCAGGTAAGTCACAAGAAGAAGGCTTCAAGATTCATCTTGATCTGTTTCTATGTAGAAATTGAGTTTGTTGTGGTGCATTTCCTCAATCCTGCTTTTTTTACGTGTTCTGAGAAACATTTCGGTTAATCTTCGTTTTAATCTTCATGTTTTTATTTGAAGAGAAATGCCACGCATATTGAGGATTTATAGATAAAGAGACTATTTATAATAGCCTGTTTCGACGATCCAATTTGGCGCTGCAACTCTATAAAATTAAATGTATTCATGCTAATTTTTTGAGTTGCATAAATCATTATTGGTCCGATAAATTGCAGCGATTTAGTGATCTCTGTATGATGAATGGGTTCCCGCAAACAACAAATATGTAGCGGCACCATTGCGAAGAATGGTAATTATGAATAATTCAATCATTTTTCTACATTGAACAATTCAAGTGAAGTAGTGAGGTGATTTTATCACAAATGCAATTATTAAAAATGAATGAAATCATGTATCTCTTGTGATGATGTAAACGTTTATCTTGGTAACTTTCGGTGCTATTTTTCGATATCGGAAATGTAAACTGACAGATAAGTAGATGACATTTCTCTCAGCGATAAGTTGCCGCGAGAAACTACATCGTAGGAACTGGCTGTAAGTTGTTTGCATTGAATATTTCCATCGTATGTTAAAAATCCCATATGAAGCGGGACATTTTCGATCAATTACAGCGATAAATTCCCGGCGGGACATTTTCGGGCTGGTAAATACCCGGTAGGTATCGAAAAATACCCACTCGGTCCGTGTATGTCTAGTAACGATTGTTAAAATGTACATTTGTCATCTTGACAGGCATAAATACTGAATTTTAAACGTCGTTGTTTCAACTCCGGAAATATTCTACCGAATTACACTCGTGCATCAAAATAAACCTTCGGAGCCGGGCTCTTCCGACAAAATATGAAAATAAACTCATGCAGTTTTTAGACAACATGCTTTCATGGAAAATTATCGGTAATTTTGAAGCACTTGTGTAATTACTCTCGATAATTCACATTCAACGGGGTGTTCCATAATGATATGCGAATATTAAAGGGTATAAATTCACACAAAAACTTAATGAATTATAAAAAAAGTAATACATCCCCTGTAAAGAAGTCGTTACACATTGCCTTTTGCGTTTCAGGAGATATTAAGAAATTGGTCGACGAAGGATGGATGAAAAACGCTTTCAATCAATATGCCAGTGATTTGATCAGTGTCCATCGAAGTTTACCAGATCCCAGGGATGAGTGGTGAGTTATTATCATAAACATACTCAGTGCTTAGAATAATATGTGTGGGATTGAAACTTTTGAGGCGAAATTGAAAACTTTCAACAGAGGTCAATTTTACACCAACACCATATTCAAATCACTTGCACTCGACGCGCGTTTTCCTAATCAAGTAAACATCTTCAGGAGAAGAAATTGCTAGTGAACTTGCTTTGGAATGTGCAAACTAAAGTTGACAATGGTTATAACAGACCGAGGAGTCTACAAGTTATCGAATGAGAATAAAACTTACTCTATTTCATACATGCAACTTTACATTCCATCATAAAAAGATGTATGTTTCTTGGGAAATAAACCATTTATTTTTATCATTTTTACATTTTGCTATTTGTAGACTTTAGAATGCATCGAGTAGCCTTGTGCAATGCACATCCTGTGATCACTGGATATTTCTGTCCTTCCGTATCTCATGTCTGCATAATGCTCTTTGAAGCGGGTTTCTATAATTCGTCGGCTCTGGCCAATGTATTGATTGTTTTTGAAGAAAGGTTAGTACGACAATAAGAAGAGAGAGATAGGTACACTTTTAACCCAGAGATAGTTGAAAGATAATAAGAAGTCATGTGAATTTAGGGAAACACTTCGTAAATCTTCGACTTTTCGAAATGATGAGAGTAGTAAAACGTTTGTAGCAATCCCATATGAACCTAGAGGACTTGAGCAGATATTTAATGAAGTAAATATGGAGGTTGCATATAAAACTTGTTATAAATTTGAACAGCTTCTTGGTAACAAAAAAAAATTAATTAACACATAAAAGTCGAGAATTCAGCAAATCACTAGTCAAGGTTGCATCAATAAATACGTTGGCCAGAGTCGACGAGCTATAAAAACCCGTTTCAAAGAGCATTATCCTCTGATGAGATACGGAAGGTCATAAAAGTCTAGTGTTGCCCAAAAAATTAATAGTGACAAAGAGCATATTCCTTTCAGCCCTCTTCTGAGTCTATTGTTGTAAAATAGTGATTAAAATAAGCAGTAGTTAACAGACGAAGTCGATATCCGACCAAGGAAAAAAACTTTGCGGGTAGTTCTTGCACTACCTTAAAATTTTGAAAATACACCAGATTAAGCATCGATTTTTTTTTCCTGTAGATGCTAACCTTCTCAGCGAAACGAGCGTCAGATGCAAATAAAATCATCTTGGTATTGAGTAATTGAACATCTACAAAAAGTTTCATCGAAATATATACTGATGTAACATCACAAATTTAACCATTTCACATTATTGATTTTCATATATATTTCTGGTGAAATAATAGATGATTTCTAAGCGTTTTATAAGAAAAATATAGCGTGAATGTCAACGTAAAGTGTTCCTAGATAATTGGTCTTCAAAACATTACCTCTATATCGAGGATAAATAAATAATTAACTCTCTGCCCCCAAAACTCAGGTCACTTTCGAAATCATAGCGTTCGAGTTGTTTGGAAAATATGACGTAGTTTCACGGGATTTTGTTATGAGAAAAGCAAGTTTATCAAACAATTGAAAGTAAAACCATTTGTTCCTAAGTGGCGGAAATCAATGAATAACTAACTCAAGTTTCTCTCAGTTGATCTCAAACTCATAAAGACTGTATGTAGGTATTTCGAATCCAAATGAAACGCAGTCGCCGAACAAAAGAAACAAAGCTCCTTTGATGAAACAATAATCAAGCCGGAGAACAAACTACTGGATCCTTGTATGGAACGTAATTATTGCTAGTCATATCGTTCCGCTTGTAGACACTCTTCCATTGTGTTGTTAATTGGTGGGAATCATCAAATGAGGATGCGTTGTTTGATCTTCATTCGTCGTGTGAAGATTATGTGAAAGGTACCCTCCTTGTTTGGAAAAACGAGGACTGTGTATTCCGATGTACTAATTTTGGCCTGGATCTAGACTTTATCGGAATGCTCGTTGAATGTGACACAAAAAGGGGCGATAGTTTCAAGAGATGGCTAGATTTGAAATGAACGATTCTATCTATAGAATGCAAAAAGTTGTTGATACTGAAAGCACAAACTCAAGTTGGTGATTTTTGGTACTAGGGAATAGACGAATCATTTGTAAAATTCTTCATGGATAGGAACTTGTTGTCCAACTGTTGTTTTCCTTTTATAACGATTTTTTCAGTACTGTATGAACGTCATTGATTTGTGGTGAATCAATATTTGTTCCGTAGTTTTCTGGGTTTGTAACCTACCACAATCTGAAAAAATAAGAATTAATATTGGAATCTATAGAAGTGTAGAAGGGCAGATTTTCAATCTACCCCGAAAAGTTGCTGCGTCTATTGAAAAACAGTTCTTTCTGGATAGAACAAGTCCAATTAGTCAGCAACTTCTCGTATAACTCAAATTTTGCCTATCAAAAAAATAATAAGAACTTATATATATATGAAAAAACTCATCGTTAACGTTCCGGAAACTCAATCAGTTTCCGTTCCCAAAACTTCACGCAAATTCCTGTTCAAATGCAAATATATCTTGTTGGCAATATTCGTAATTGACATAAGTAGTTTCTAAATTTTTCTCTAATTCATCCACCTTTTTATTTTTACAAGTATGCTGTTTCCTATCTAATCTGTGATATTACCTGAGAGTTCTTTTATTTGTAAGAGGTTTTAACGAGTTACTTCCATGTTTATTTTTTCAGAAATCTTCTCGAATCTAGGCGGACGCCTTGATCTTGAAAATATATATCTGTGATTATCTTCGAAGGCAAATATCAATTATTTATGTAGTGAGATACCGTAAAGTAGCGTGAGTTACACAAAATTTATTTTTTCATCGTGTAACATACATTTTTTTTTAATTTCGATGGAAAATATTCTTTCACTATTTTCACCCTGTGTCGACGATGCAATTTGTCGCTGCGACTGAAGAAAATTACATGTATTACATTGTTTTTTAACTTATATGAATCTTTTTTGCTGTGATAAGTTGCAGCGAATAGTTATTTCTGTAGTGAATTTGTTGCCGCAAACCACAAATATGTGGTGGCATTATTGTAAAGAATGGTAATTTTGAATATTTCAATTATTTTTCGAAACTGAAGGAATCAATAAAAGTGGTGAGGTGAATTTATAAAAATCACAAAAATTTGAAATGAATTGAATAGATATATTAGTTGTGATAATGTAGGCGATTACCTTGGTAACATTCGGTGCTATTAATATTGGCAATGAAAACCGACATGTTGCCGCGAAAAATTGCAACGTGAATATAGGGTGTTAATCTACAGAATATACTATCCTTTGTACTGTGTTCATTATATTAACAGTGTTATTCACCTTACGTGAATTATAAATAAACGAAAGCATTTCAATTTATTTCAGTTACACGAATATTATTATCTAAATACCCCAACACCTCTGTTGTAACAATCAAAAATTATAATAACAATCTCATATAGAAATCGTGTTTATGTAAGATTTCAGAGTCGTACAATTCGTCAAATACAGAAACAGGTAATCTTTTATTTTTCATATGCAAATAGGTGAAATTTCATTCAGACCTGCATTTTTGACAATTTGAATAGGTAGCCCCTGCTTGAGAAAGGGAAAGATATTACGTAAAATATACCTAATTCCTCTTCAGAAAATGAAATCAGCGGAATAAGCCCTTTTTTTGTTATGAGTCATAACTTGAAATCAAATAATCTCCGTGCGGAAAGTTATTCAACTTCTTAAACTTTGGAATGCGAAATCACGGTAAATAGGAGACGGATAAAAAAGTTGGGGTATCTTTGGAATAAGAGAAGAACGCTCTTAGGAATAAGGCTTGCGGTTCATATGCAGCAAATTAATATTTATACTGGTACTTACGGGCTGAATAGATTTATCTCAATACATTAATTGTGCTGTTTGTTTGACGATGTTTATATTATAATACTAACTCAAAACATTGGCAGCTATAACCTCAAAAAATGATCAATTTGGGATCCAATGTGTTCAAAAACCATTTTTTTTTGTTCATGATTGTCATGCGGTTTTGGTTTTTGTCAACTTACTACATGACTCTTGGGACGAAATATTCATTCATGTACCAATGTCATAATAATGGTATATTATGCAACGATCATGTAATGATGGTTATTAATACACGAGCATTAACCGGGATACAGAACAAGCCGAAGGTGATTTTCGTATGAGTTATGCGAGTAAATTAATAATCCTTACATGAGAGTTACATACGCTATTTTTTCTACACCCGATAAATAATGAAGAACTGAGAAGTTATTTATTATATTCATTTACAATAATTGTAATCAATCGCATTTCTTTGAGAAATTCTACAAAATGAAGAAAAGACAAAGAATAAAACAAAAAGGGGCCGAGACTAGTTTTGAACCCGTTTGTCATACTAGCTATATTCTATGAAAATTCAATACATTTGATTTTTTCGCATCATTGATTGAAAAATAATGAGTTTCTATTGGTTGAAAATATGTATCATAATAGATCTCATTATGTGAACATATAAGTGTATTATTACAGTACGGGTGAAGAAGAAGATGTCAAATATGCTCATTTATAACCTTCTTTCCGGTTGGACAGTAACCCGTTGTTTAATCAGGAAAAGAAGAGGTAGAAAATAACTTTCTAGATCTCTTCGGAACTTACCAACTTACCAACCTCTTCGTCGTTTATTCAAAACGCCATTCATTTCATCAGAGTTCAATATTATTTCCAGAAAATGAATTTAAAAACATTCAGAAGTCTGGTATTGATGAAATAAATTGTCGAGATTGGAACAATAAATACGTTGGCCAAAGCCGACGAGCTTCAAAAACCCGTTCCAAAGAGCATTATGCACATTGTGAGATACGGAGGGTACAAAAGTCCAGTGTTCTAGTTTATTGTCGAGAAATTAATCAGAATGATTAGTAGTTAACAAACGAAGTCCATGAAACTGACCAATGAAAAACTTTGCAGGTAGTTTTCACATTATCTTTTTTTCATCATCTACGGCTTATTGCGTCTTACTTCCCTATACTTCTTGACACCCATTACAATAACTATCCCCACAAGTATCTGCAGGTTGATTGCTTGGTGTTTGTTATGTATCTCTGGATTCAGAATTGGTTTTCCATATATATGTTGCCTTTTGTGATCTAGAACCTCACACTCGCAGAGTACGTGTCGAGCTCTCTTTCCTTTTGTTACATTGTCTGCAGCTAAGATCGCAGTTGGACTGTTATTACCCTTATCTCATTCCTGTTACACTAAAGCAGGTCTTCAGTCTTTTTCCTCGAAGGTCCTTTCATAAAGTTCTCCCGTTAGCGCTACTAGGTAGATTTTAATTATAATGAAACCAGAATGTACACACTTTCAACTTCTAGGTAGGTAAATTACATTTATCTACACCCGTACTATAATAATACATTTATATGCCCACAACCCGTTTTATAATGAAATCCATTACGATACAGATTTTCATTACGATACAGATTTTCAACCAATAGAAACCCATTATTTTTCAATCAAGCATGATGTGCAAGCTTTGCATTTTGACGTTCGTCAAGTCAAAATCAGTAGGTATTGAATTTTTGAAGAATTTAGTCAATTTTCGATAATCGAATGAAAATGTCTTATAGCAGTGATATAGAATAATTACCAGCGACTCCTCCACAGATGTCTTAGACAAGAAAAGAATACATTAAAAGGATTATATTTATCATTTGACAAATGCAACACATGTGTTTTTATTTTCGATCAAATTGATTGAGCTTTCATGGCCGAGAGGTCAATGGCGAGAGCAGTGATCAGAAGCGTCCGGGTTCAAATCCTGACCTCGGCAGAGACTTTTTTTCATTTTTTTTCTTATCATTTCTCATTGTATTTTCCGTGGTTATACCATTGATCATAATTTTGTAGAATTTTTCGGAGATATACGATTGATTACGTACTATTATCGTGTTCAATGTAAATACCTAATAATGCAATATTTTTAGTTCTTCATAATTTATTGGGTGTAGATAAAATAGCGTATGCAACTCTCATGTCAAATTAATACACTCGCATAAACCATACGAAACTCACCTTCGGCTCGTTTCGTAACCCGGTTTATGCTCATGTATTAATAACCATCATTACACGATCGTTGCATAATATACTATTACCCACAATTATTTTTGTTGTGAACTTCAAGAAGTAGTGCGGTCATTTCACTTATTCACTCACCTTCTGATTACTTTGATTCTTTTCCGAATTAACCAAAAAACAGTTCCCAGGGCTTTTAATTAAAATAAATCCCCAATTCCATCAAATATCTTTCGGAGTAGGCGAACACTAGAGGCAATAAATACCGGCTCCAGGTAGGTAGCGTTACTTCCATTATTATCCAGAAACCTCTCCAGATGCAGGTTGAATTGCCCTTCCATTATTACATCTTGAAGGGCACTTAGCGTAAATATATTCGGAAAAGGGTGTAAGAACCACTTTGATCGCACCACTAATTATTGTCATTACGTAGTTTCTCCGATTATTCTTGTCGTTTAATTTCGTTTGAGTAGACCGCCTTGTTTGCTCTGATCCGGGAAATGGAACGAGAGAGGTAATCTCCAGAAACGAAGAACTCTGACAACTTTCATCATTCTAATCAGGTAGACTCGATTGCCAATGTCTATCAGAATCCGAGTTGAAATCTGCAAAATTCCATACCATACAATTTTTTGCGCGATCCAAACTTTTGTAACTCACGGTATCTGTTGTCAAAACGGTTGAATCTTGTTTTCTGGTTCGAGGGGGAAACATCTTCTTTCAATTTTGTACACCTAAAAATTTTAAGTCATTTAATTCATCGTTTTAAGTCTTTAAGTCATGCGTTTAAGTCTTTAAGTCATGCCTTTAAGTCTTCAAGTCATGCGTTTTAGTCTTTAAGCCTTTGAAAGATTTTAAATCTTGTACAGATTTCAGCTAGTTGTTTCCCCCTCGTTCTGGTTGCTTGGCAAAAGGCATTGGTAAGTAATTCACTTACAGACGCCTTAATTACTATATAATACAATATGTTGGATTCAAAATGAGATCATTTATTCGATATTGTTTTGTCAAAATCTCCAAACTCGAATTATCAGATTGTGCGGCTTTGCAGAAATTTACAGATGGTGTAAGAATCGAATTCTGCCATATTTTCAACAAGGAACGTACTGTTATTAAATCGACTTTGATTTCCTAACGCCGCCACTGAGCACCATAAAAATGAAAAGTTACATAATTCAATGAGCGAATCTTTATCTGGATCGACCGGCCGATCTAGATAATGCCAGACTTTTTCGAAGCGGGAATTCTGAACCAAATGAAATATCTAGACTAATCATCTCTATTCGAACAGAGTATATCTTATTATTAAGCGAAGTGTTTCATCAATAGGGCAGTATTGAGAATTGAAAACTCAGTGCTGATTAGTGTAGAAGTCTAGTAGAGAATGCGGTAGTTGTATTTTCGGTTATAATTGCACGAGTGCATAAAAATTACCGATTATTTTGCAAGAAAACGTGATATCTAAAAATTGCAAGAGTTTATTTTCATATTTTGGCGAAAGTGCCCGAGTCTCAAGGACGAGGGCTCTTTTATTAAATATGAAAATAACCGAATGCAATTTGTATAAGTTATCACGCTTGAATGCAAAATTATCTGGTCATTTTTATGCACGAATGTAATTCATTGGAATATTTCACTCAAGGAAATGTTATTTTTTGTTCATTTATACTTTCCTCTATAGATTGTATGGAGCACTCACCAAAACGCGAAATATTTTTCTATTTTTGAAGTCTATCTGACATTTATTTGTGTTGTTTACTGACGTCTAGCGATACGGTTCCAAATGCATTGTTATGGTGACTTGATACAATGCAATTACCGCTGTAAGTTTCCGATAATTGCATTGCTCTTATGGGACATTTTATATATAAGGGAAATATTCGGTTACAATTGCACGAGTCCAAAAAAATTACCTATAATTTTGCAAGAAAGCGTGATATCTGATAAATGCAAGAGTTTATTTTCATATTTTGGCGAAAGTGCCCGAGTCTCAAGGACGAGGGCTCTTTTATAAAATATGAAAATAACCGAATGCAATTTGTATAAGTTATCACGCTTGAATGCAAAATTATCTGGTCATTTTTATGCACGAATGTAATTCATTGGAATATTTCGCTCAAGGAAATGTTATTTTTTGTTCATTTATGCTTTCCTCTATAGATTGTATGGAGCACTAGGGAATGTAATCCCGGGTTACGGGATCTCGGGATCCCGGGATCCCGGAAGAAAAAATCGGCCGGGATTTTGAAAAGTTAATCCCGGGATTTTCGGGATCCGAAATAAGTATATTTTTTCTCCAAGAAATATTCCTATGAGAATATAAAGGAGATTTAACAACATAAAGTTATAATCGGCAACACTGCGTTCAGCTCCGCCCAACTCTCCCAACAACGAAAAACAGATCCTAGTCAGTCAGAAGATAAAACAGTTTATACCCTGTTTCGACGATGCAATTTGTCGCTGCTACTCCAGAAAATTGCATGTATTCTTGCAAGTTTTTCGAGTTGCATGAATCTTCATTGGTGCGGAAAGTTGCAGCGACTTAGTGAATTTGTTGCCGCAAACTACAGATATATGGTAGCAATATTGTGAAGAGTGGTAATTTTGAATCATCCAATTGTTTTCTGACACTTAATATTGGCAATACAAACTGACCGATAATGACATTTCTCGCAGCGACAAGTTGCTGCGAGAATATGCAGCGACAAATTGCATCGTCGAAACAGGCTGTAAGTTATTATCTAGTGCGTAGTCGCATACGTCAAACAAGATATATTTTGTTAAATCTATATATTATCAGTTCGCAATAATTTCATAACATATGAATTGCTATCCAATTTTATTCATGTTTTGATTAAAACCAAATTTTTTATTGGGAGTTTCAACAGTTTTTTAGTGAAAAATGGATTCCGGGATCAATCCCGGGATCCCGGGATTGAAAAATTTTGATCCCGAAATCCCGATTCACTGATCCCGGTCCGGGATTACATTCCCTATGGAGCACTCAACAGAACGCGAAATATTTTTCTATTTTTGAAGTCTATCTGACATTTATTTGTGTTGTTTACTGACGTCTAGCGATACAGTTTCAAATGTGTTGTTATGGTGACTTGAGACAATGTAATTACCGCTGTAAGTTTTCGATACAATGCAATTATCGGGAGTAATTACACAAGTGCTTCAAAATTACCTATAATTTTCCGTGAAAGCATGTTGTCTAAAAACTGCATGAGTTTATTTTCATATTTTGTCGAAAGAGCCCGACTCCGAAGTAGGAGGGCTCTTTTAGCAAAATATGAAAATAATCGAATGCAGTTTTTTTACTGACAACATGCTTGAATGGAAAATTATCAGGTTTATTTTGATGCACGAGTGTAATTCGGAAGAATATTTCCGGAGTTAAAACAACGACGTTTAAAATTCAGTATTTATTCCTGTCAAGATGACAAATATACATTTTAACAATCATTACTATAGATACACGGATCGAGCGGGTATTTTTCGATACCTACCGGGTATTTACCAGCCCGAAAATGTCCCGCCGGGAATTTATCGCTGTAATTGATCGAAAATATCCCGCTTCATATGGAATTTTTACCATACGATGGAAATATTCCCTGTAAGTTTTCGATAATTGCATTGCTCTTATGGGACATTTCATATATGAGGGAAATATTCTACTGAAGTTAATGAAGATAGTGTAGTGTTGTTAGGAGTATCATTCAGATAAACGATACCAAAATATCGTAACATCGTAAATATTATTCATTGGCGATTAGTATCAGGATAAGTGATAATAAATATAAAAATCAATAATAATCTGTCACTTATTTCCCGGCACCAGGACCATAAACGACAGATCATGCCATAAAATTTTACTGATAGCGAAATATAATATCTGTTTAATATAAAAACATTTTTTCCGCAAAACGCTAGGAAGTTTCGGCATTCCAGAAAAAATTTCTCAAAGAGAAGGTCAAGAATTCTTTATTGTAAAAAAATATATTTCCTTACAGTATTTCAAAGCACCATTCATTTGTGAATAAAGTGATTGGCGAATTTTTGAAAATTAATTAATATCGAATTTTGAACAATTTGCGGAAAAATAGTATGTTCACCTCGTAGAAAAAAACACATTCCTGGATTCTTGTGTTGCTAAGTCTCGGCTTGCACCATTACTTAGTAATTTTCAGTCGTCCAGGAATGTTAGGCTTTTCCTACCTGGTAAACAATAAACTAAGTATTTGTCGCTCATATTCAAAATGCATTTCACGAATGCGTTGTTGAATATAAATATAAATAAATAACAATGGTAATCACGTTTGAATGTAACTTTTGAAAAAAAACAACGAATTTAAATCATGTGTGAATTGAATTATGCCTTCTGCAAAGTATTCTTAGTCGCGATAAAGATGGTTTCACAGTTTTGCAACTTTCAATTCTTGCTATTCTTCGCAGACAAATCTACAATTGATCTTGTACAGCAAAGCTGATCGGAAAACACTGCTCAGGCAATGAAAAATTGCTACAATTGCTTCAAGAATTGCGAAGTGCATAATGGATCTATAAAAGCGAATACAACTCACACATATTTGATGCATTATGAACTAGCGAGATAAATAAAAACCGCGCATCTTATAAACTAGCTTCATAATGTCGCATAGCACCTACATTCAATCGGAGGTCAAAATGAGGCGCTTTTTTTTCGTTCGTTGACCCTTCAAATATGTTCAAACCAGTCTGTATCTACATAGTAGGTTGATGGGCTATCAATTGTCAGAAAACAACGAGAACATGTTAAGAGAATTTCTGATTCAAAAAGAGCCTATAACAACAGTTTGTTTACGAGATCGAATAATAAATCAAAAACGTCGTGGCAAATAATAAAAAATGAAATAAATACAAACAAGGCCCCCAAGCTACCAGAGTTTTTTATTGATGATAAAAACGAACAACTTAGCAACCCAAATGAGATTGCCGAAAGTTTTAATAATTTTTCAATCAACTCGATAAAAAAGCTAATGGAAAATATGCCTTTGCCTGAAATTTCCAATTCTAGAACAAATGTACAATCACTTTTTTTAGCACCATACACAGAGCAGGAGGTATATCACAGCATAATATCAACATCAAGGAAAAATTCATCCAGTTTTGATAATATACCATGCTCTTTATTAAAACATGTGGCATCTTATATCGCTAGTCCTCTCACTCAGCTAATTAATGATTCATTTTCGGAAGGAAGTTTCCATGATATTTTAAAAATGGCTATCATTCAACCAATTCATAAAAAAGGGGACGTTCACGATATTTATAGGGGGGTAGCCTTGTTATCAGTATTCCCCAAAATTTTTGAAAAAGCATTCTATCAGAGGCTGGTGGCATTTCTTGACAATAATTCTTTTTTCAGTCCATTTCAATTCGGTTTTAGAAGGGGAATGTCTATCGATCAAGCAATCATACCATTGTATAATGAAATTCTCCGAAACATAGATAAAAGTAGGTTTACAGCCTGTATTTTTTTCGATTTGCAGAGAGCATTCGAAATAATCAACATCGAACCCCTACTCAAAAAGTTAGAAAACTATGGGATACGAGGAAATGCTCTTCGGTGGCTTGGGGGATTTCTATCAAATCGTACGCAACGTGTAAGATTACTACTTAACGATATTCCGTATTACTCTGAAGTAGAAGCGGTAAACAGTGGCGTCCCTCAAGGGACTTTGCTGGGGTCTCTGTTATTTATAATTTTTGTTAATGACATAACATACAAAAACATGTCTGGAACTCACATATCGTTATACGCAGATGACACTTCTGTTGCCTACTCTGGTGAATCACTAGCAAATTTGAACAACACATGTACTGAGGCTGCAAATTATATCAATAATTACTGCCGAAAGAACAACCTTATATTGAATCAAAGCAAGACTGAATTAATCATGTTCTCCTTGAAGGATTTGAATAAAAGCTTTATAATAAAATTACATGATGAATCGATCGAACAAGAGCAAATAGTAAAATAGTTGGAAGTCTTGATAGCAAATAGTAAAATACTTGGGAGTCTTAATAGACTCGAAACTTTCATGGACGTATCAAATAGATAACGTTCTAAAAAAATTAGCGAGACATACTTTTGTAATCTGGCAACTTAGATCAAGAATTGATCACAATCTCTTGAAATTGTACTATTATTCATACGTTTATGCAACCATGAAAAATGGGATTGTAGCCTGGGGCAACAGTTCTAGGTCTAAGATTGTACGTAACATGATGTTCAAACCCAGGACATTTTCCTGTCGCCAATTGTTTGAACAACTTGAGCTTTTAACGTTCCCTTCTCTTTTCATTTATAATTGCATACTATGTGTAAAAAATAATCCAGTTATTCTCAATCAGTCTCGTGAAGATATTGTATACAACTTAAGGCAAAATTTTAATATCAATATAGGTACCATCCCATCGATTGTCAACTGTGGCTAACAGACCATTGGTTCTGCCGATCAAATTATATAACCACTTACCAACTAGGCTCAAAATATTATCAAGTGTGAATATATTCAAATATGAAGTTAGAAAACTTTTAGTTAACGGGGTTTTTTATTTAGTTCCGGAATATTTATGTTGTAACCTGGTATAACCACCTTTACATGCACATTTTCATACACTATTATTTAAATACTTTTATACGTTTTTTTTTTGTCTTTATATACTATTCTTTATATATATTATTATATATTACATTATCTATTTGTATACTGTAATGCTTGTTTTTTCAACAGAGAATTTTAATTTACTTGACAATATCCTACACTCATGTCTGATTGGAAATAAAGAGAATTGAATTGAATTGAACTACTTCCCTGGCAAGTACTGAAGAGTGATATGAAAAGTTAATTAGGATAATTATAAGATCGAAATATTCCGAAGCAAAACAATAAAATATGAATGATGAAACCGACATATATTATAACAATTGAATTATGAAAATCTAAAAGTGTTATAAATATTAAAAAATTAGGTCAAACAAGTAAATTATTACAAGGTTCTCAAATTTAATCAGGGAAATTGAGATCGTGGTCAAAAAAAAAATTTAGAGAATTGTGATGATGATGAGTGTAAATGAGCTAGGTACTTATTTATTCATTTTACTTTTTTCATAGAAGTTGTGATTTCAATTTTTTGATTCGGAACCAAAAAATAATTCATCAATCTTCATTCTCTCCACAAAAATACCCAACTTCCTTATTAATAGACGTGAATTATAAGTGAGACATTACAATTGTCGGGATGGTGGGGGTAGAAAAAGTAAAGTACTCTACTCCGGAATAAGGCTAGTCACATGCACTCGCGAATTACCGCACTAGGAACGCCTCGTGCTCACAATTTTTCGCTCGAGCGTAATAGGCTACTTAACCTCCTCGTTACGTAATATACTAATACCCAACACTTTTCCAAATGATTCTTCTCGTTCCAGGTGTAAAACTCCGGGTCTCTACCTCGAAGATTTACCTTCCACTTCGGTGATAATTTGCTTTCACAACGAAGCTTGGTCCGTGCTGCTGAGGACCGTCCATTCGGTGCTGGACAGGTCGCCGGAACACCTCATCACAGAGGTTATTCTGGTGGACGATTTTTCCGACATGCCGCACACCAAAGAACAGCTCGAAGAGTATTGGAAGAAGGAGCCGAAAGTGAAGATCGTGAGGGCTAAGAAGAGGGAAGGACTGATCAGAGCCAGGCTACTCGGTGAGCTTCGAATAGATATATTGTTTACATACAGAGTGGTCCAAAGTTAAAGTATGCACCTAGCTTTTCTCTTTTGTTTGTAATTCAAAGCAAGAGTTTGATTGTGAGGACACATTTTGGACATATTCTTTGATATTTGCATTCATCCGATAAATTCCAGTTATCGAAAAAATACTGCATAATTCAGTTTGAGTTAATTGAGTTACTTTAAAAATTATATTGAAGATATCCCATAGTGACGAAAAAGTACATATATAATTAATCTTTCAATCTTTAGTATGTTTTAAATTTTTAAAGTTGTACCTAAATAGTACTGAAAGCGGTACATTGTCTTTGAACAGTTTTGAGATTTCTATGACATGTATGTGTGTTTGTTAGTCCTTATGGTTTTGGTTTTATTCAATGTCTTGGGTTGAAAAACAGGGTTGGCATGAATTAATTTATATGAATTAAATCAGTGATTTATATCGTGAATTATTTCAAATGACTTTTTTTTGGAAAATGAAATCTTGATGCAAACCTCAGTTATTTCAAGCATGACTCGTATGGAGTGGTGGATGTCAACATCTCCACTAACAGAATATATCTCAATTTATTCAGATTGTGGTTGGTCGACACTCGAAAAAACGACAAAGAAAATTTCACACCAATATGTTCCGCCCCACGTTGGGCGCCAATGAATTGGATCACTTTACTCAGGTATACTTCGGGTTCGGTGAGGTTTGGATAAATAAGTGCACTTTATAATTTCTATCCTGGAACAACACAGTATAGAACGGCGTCGGGCTAGCCGATACAAAAATGCTAAAATACAATAATAAAGAGCTCCCTTCTTGGGGTACCGTTCGGCTCGTGCCTATTTACTGACTGCTGCACTGACCGACTTCTCGACCGTCAACACTTTCCCCTCCACTCCAAACACTTTCCCCTCCACTCACAACACTTTCCCCTCCACTCACAACACTAAAAAGGTAGGGCCGCGGAGCCACCTCACTCCACAATTCAACGCCTTTTACGTCGGTAATATTCGTGTGGCGAACGTCTGGCGTTATCTAGATCCGCCGTTCGAACCAGGTAGAGATCCTTTGGTGGCATTATGTGTTTATTATGCTCAGTGTCGGCGTTAGGGTATTTATTTAGATTTCGTAACGATACTTTACCAATTTTTTTTTCAGGGGCTGCCCACGCGAAGGGCGAAGTGCTCACGTACCTGGACTCGCACTGCGAATGCGCGACCGGGTGGTTGGAGCCGCTCCTGGACCGCATCGCGCGCAACTCCACCACCGTCGTCTGTCCCGTGATCGACGTCATCGACGACACGACGATGGAGTTCCACTACCACGACAGCAGCGGCGTCAACGTCGGCGGCTTCGACTGGAACTTGCAGTTCAACTGGCACGCCGTGCCCGAGCACGAAAAGAGGCGCCACAAGAACTCGGCGGAGCCCGTGTGGAGCCCCACCATGGCCGGGGGGCTGTTCAGCATCGACAAGGTGGGCGGGGGATACGAAAGAAGGGAAAAAATAATATCATTCAACGAGCGTATAATGATGGTGGAGTTGCCTAAATCACAGAGAGAATAATAGCCATTATACGCGAGTAGAATTCCATACTTTATCCACGACTAATAAAAAAAAAATTTGAAGTTTTTTTGTTGGAAAATTTTGTTACATTTCATACATATATTTTCAAATGGTTGATTGTTTATAACAAATATTACATACAATACTGTTGACAAGTTTCAGTCAAATTTGTTTGGATTCAAAAGCTAATTGTCGCTGATAGCTCAGTGTAGATGCTCCTTGCCTTCTTTTTTTTATATGTAGGTAAAGAACTGAATTGAAAATATTTGGTGGTTTACACGGTACGGTTTTTTAAACCGATTGTTTGTAGCAAAACAATAATATAGCTAAATCAAAAAAAAAATTTGGCCTCATAACTCATAATTCACTAGTGAATAATGGGTATCATTGAGGTCGAGCAAACAGAAATCTGTATCATAATATCATTCAAAATTAGCATCGAACGTCTATAAATCTGGACCCAAAAATGAGATTATCAATTTCAGACCAACTACATTGATTTCTAGTTCAGAAGAAGTTTTCGAAAAAATATTGAAGGAAAGAATGGATGATTTCTTACGAAGGTATGAAATTCTATCTAACAAGCAATTTGGTTTTCGAAAAAAAAATATCTACTCAAGATTCCATTGTCCAGTTTACAAATGACATTCATAATTCACTTAATAAAAATGTACCAACCATAGCTGTATTCCTTGATTTATCAAAAGCTCTTGATTCAGTTTCACATGAATTGGTACTTAAAAAAGTCAATTAATTATGGATTTCAAGGAAAAATAACGGAATTGTTTGAAAATGTTCTCAAAAATAGAACACAGTATGTTGAAATTGCTAAAATTCTGAGTGAAACAAAAGTGTTTCAATTTGGCATTCCCCAAGGAACAATTTTGGGACCCTTACTTTTTAATATACATACATGTATTAACAACCTTTTTCCATATGAATACAACTGGAAACATTCATAGCTATGCTGATGATACTGTTATAACTGTTATGGGTTATCATACAGAAAATTAGACCTGTATCAGAAAAATGTCTGAAACCGATTTGAGAAATTTGAAAAGTTGGTTGGATTTAAATTTACTTACGATAGATATCGATAAAACTAAATATATTGCCTTTACTTGTAATAAACGTTCAAATAATAACTTGAGTGCAATCGAAATTGATATAGATGATATTATTCAAAGAGTGAATAAAATCAAATATTTAGGTATGATTATTGACCAACATCTCAAACGGAATATGCAAATAATCTTTCTAACTGAAAAACTGAGAAGTTTGCTCCCTAAATTCAAGAAGAATTTCTCAAAATTTCTCATTTAGAAATACTCTATTATTCTCTATCTGATCCAATCTTAGACGAGTTAAGTCTGAGAAGTGATTGAGAAGTGTAAGTGATAACTTGTTGAACCAGTTAAAATAAGTTTTGAAACTAATCTTTTTCATTTCAGGCGTTTTTCGAAAAATTGGGAACTTACGATGAGGGCTTCGACATTTGGGGCGGAGAAAATCTGGAGCTCTCTTTCAAGACTTGGATGTGCGGAGGCACCCTAGAGATAATTCCTTGCTCCCATGTAGGTCACATTTTCAGGTAAAATATGAACTTATAATTATTGAATTCTCCATATAATATGATGTCCGACACCAACACATCGCGTAGATATAAAGATAGTATAATATTAAATACCGAGGAGAGAAATGACTCATTTCTCTCGAGAGCCGAGGTAAACTATTTCTTGAGAAAGAAATATTAACTTTTTCCGCCGTGGCTCTAATGTTAGCATATTTCTATTGCGCTAGTAGGTATTGCTATTCTCAAATCAATCTGTACAATTTTTTTTTTCAGAAAACGTTCCCCCTACAAGTGGAGGAGTGGCGTCAACGTTCTTCGTAGAAATTCTGTACGTCTGGCGGAAGTGTGGCTGGACGAGTACGCCAAGTATTATTATCAAAGAATAGGCAACGAAAAAGACGACTACGGTGACGTCAGCAAGAGGAAAGAACTGCGAGAGAAGTTGAAATGTAAAAGTTTCAAGTGGTACTTGGATAATATTTATCCAGAACTGTTTATTCCTGGAGAAGCGGTTGCCAGTGGAGAGGTACGACTTTTATTTTATTGCGTTTTCATTATTAGGCGGTCTTGGAATTTGTATTAACTTCATAGTGGAGTGCCGTAAGGCGTAAATATTGTAAAATCTCGGAATACAGGGCAGGTAAATGAATCTTGGCGAAACATCGAAGATCCAAAAACTACCAAATACCATGAAATATCTACATTAATAACCGATCAGGTTTTGAATGATAATGGTTTGGACTTCCATTGTCTATATTATTAACTATATTGAAACCTGTTGCTAAGAACAAAAGGATTAAAATACAAAACAAGTGAGAAACTCAAAATCAAATTTTTGGTCAATAATAAAATTAATAATAATAACATTTATTCATCCCAAGAAACATTTACAGTTTATAAATAGGGATATTGAACATTTAAAAAATGAAATAGAACAAAATATGATTATGTAGCAGAAATATATGAAAAAAAGACTGTTGAATTGATCAATGATCAATATATTTGAATTCTAAAATATATCATTTTTATGATAAAATATTTTTTTGAGAATGTGTTTGAACTTTTTGATATTTTTGATAGTTTTAATTGAATTTGGTATTTTGTTGTAGAGGTTTGTTCCCTCATGAAAAATTGATTTTTTTCCCGAATCTGGTATGTATTGAATGTACCACAAGTTGTTGAACCTGTCTAGTGCCGTGAGAATGTGTAGTATTGATTTAATTATAAAGTATTGCAGAGTGTTTCATCTTATGTTTCACACAGTGAATAAAAGAACATGTTTTCAAGTGGTATATAGAATTAATGTCAAGAAGATTATGTGGTTTATATAGATTCAAAGTAGGCTCCCTGTAAGGCAATTTTCAAATACATCTAATGATTTTATTTTGTAAATATTTCAGCGGATTCAATATTGAAGCGGTTGCCGTTGCCCATATAGACGTGAGATATTGTAGATTAGACTATACCAAACAGAAATATATTAATCTCAAATATTTGAATGAAATTTTGTTTCTTATTATGAATAAGACTCCAAGTAAAGGTTAAACTTTCTTGCGTAATTTTTCAATGTGAGTTGCCCATGAAAGATTCTGATCTATGTGAAGTCCCAGAAGTTTGGTAGTTTTAGAAAATTTTATCGAATTATTTTTAAATTCAAGTGGCTCTTAGTGGTCAATGTTAAAATATTTACTTGTTGAAAACATATAAGTCGATTTTTCATAATTAAGACTCAAATTGTGATACTATAACCAGGATGATATTTGATCCGAGTCATGTGTCATAGATAATTGTATTGATTTTGTATTTTTTGATTTTTAAATCAAAGTTGTATCATCAGCAAAGAGTTTGATGGATCCTAAAAGATTCAGTTTTGAAATTGAATTGATATACTTATATGAGAAATAAAATTGGTCCTAACACAGAACCCTGTGGAACTCCACAATTAATGTTTTTCAAAGAACTCTTTTTATTTCCTAGACAAACATACTGCTTTCTGTTAGTGAGATAGGATTGATTGATCAAAGAAAATACTGTTGTTACAAAAAATCGAGATATCGAATATGAAATATGAGTCAAAAAAATTTTTAAATAACGAAATAAATGAAACAATATTGTGACAAGAAAATTGAGGTATCAAATGTGAAATACTAATCAAAAAATGTAATCAAAGAAATTGGATGAAATGTTATGAAAAAAATGTTGAAACCAAGTTTCAAGTTGAGTGAACTCACGACGTTTCGATTGCTGGTATCCGCAACCGTCTTCGGGTGATGGAGAACATTGTCAAACACTTTCAAGCAAACGATCTGTTTTTCTTCAGAATATATGCTGAAAACTGTTCTTTTCTTTTCCAATGTTCTCTTTCCTCTTACAGATTCGAAATCTTGGATATGGTGGAAAAACTTGTCTGGATTCGGCTGCCAGGAAGAGCGATATGCATAAACCTGTGGGGTTGTATCCATGCCATAAACAGGGTGGTAACCAGGTAATTATCACGCACTTGTCCTAATAGTTATACAGGGTGATTCACGGTGGATCACTTTGAAAATTTAATGGAGAGAACATTCTCTACCCAACTGAAATATTTTTGACAATACAGTGTTTTCACTTCCATTAGAAAGTAGAAGCACTTAGATTTTTCAAATAGAACACCCTGTATTTGATATTATTTTCGGAATCTTCAAGAAAAACCCGACAACTTTTCTTTTTGATTTAAATGTTTTTCCTCGGAAATCATGACCTCTAAAAATGATGATAGCTTTGAGTTAAGAAATACTATGGTATCGAAATTCAGTTGAGAGTTAGGTGATACTTGTAAGCTTCCCATTTTTCAGCCTAATCTCCGTTACTTCGATACAGGGTGGTAAAAAATACAGTTTTTCCGTTTGCTTTGAAAAGTGACTGAAAGTTGATAAATTCAAGTTGAACACCCTGTATATAATCGGAACTTCTGGTAGCTGTTAAAATTGCTTTCCATATATGATGCAACTAGTCAAGTTTCGTACTTATGAGCATTTTGGTCGACTGAGCTTGGTGAAGGAGGTATATATGTTGAGATTATTTCCAGAATACAGCTTCCAGACAGAACAGGGTTCCGGTATGAGGAAGTCAAAAAAACTACATCATAAAATTATGTACTGTAAATTATAAGTTGTAGTATAATATTCATTTGATAATTTGGTGAACATCATTATGCAAGCAAATATTTTTCAAGTTCTTTCGAGAAAATTTGAATGGATTTGGATGATTTTATATTTTATGGTAGTTTATGGAAAGTTATTAATGCTAATGAAATGGGGTTAATTTTCCCTTCATTGGAATGAATCATATTTAAATGAAAGTAGTTTGATATATATTATAGTATTGTGGCCTTGTAAAGCAAAATTTTTTGACAATTTTATATTACATTTCTGAAGATTTTTTGTTAAGTTATATATAGTATAGTTAGATTTTTCATAATCAATTAGATGATTCAAGGTCATATTGTCTGTAGCTTTATATAAATCTGCAGAAGGAGCTAGTATGCCCACGGTTTTCTGAATATTACTTTTATTGCTTTGTCCATTAAGGGATATATTATATATTTTTTTTGTTTTTTAGAGCATGAAGATCAAACTGTAATGAGGTATCTGATATGAGAGAGTATGAAGGCCTTATATATTAGATTCTGAATGTTTTTTTTTCAAAATGTGAATTCTTTTCATGGCCCTCAGGAATGGAACAATATATCTCCTTATTTTTTAAATGATTTTCGAAGTTTAATTTTGTGTCAATTAATATACCTAAATATAAATAATAAATAAATATAATAAGGAACTTCAGCTATTGGTTTATTATCTATCTTCAAGTTTAATTTAATATTTTTCATTTTTTTATTTAAAAATCATAAAAACTGTTTTTTTCCGAATTGACGGTTAGGTTAATGCTACGCGTCCATTTTTCAACAAGGTCAATATCATGTTTTAATGAATTTTTTTAAATGTCAATATCTTTCCCAAAGTGAAATAACGTTATATCATCCGCAAAAGAGAAGTGCATTCCATATAAATTGAGTCTTTTAATATTATCAATATATATTAAAAAAAGAATTGGAGCCAAAACTGAGCATCAATATGGATGTAGAGGTGTAACGAACACTTGGTTTGAATCGTACCTTTCAGGGCGGAGTCATTATTAATTTTAGTATGTCCCTGTTATAAACATGTATGTTTCTTGCGATAAAGATATACATGCAAAAAAAATGGTGAGGACAGCGGAACTCTCGGAGAACAGGTCCATTGAATCTGGAGTACCTCAGGGTTCTGTGTTGGGCCCTATTCTGTTTTTGTTATATATAAATGACTTATCTATGATCGACATATCTGGTAGTTTCACTCTTTTCGCGGATGATACAACGATATTGTGGAAGGAAAAAAACTCAGTGGAGCTACATAAGATAATATCATCCGACGTGGAGAAGGTGAAAAGCTGGTGCGATGCCAATTTACTATCTTTAAATGCATCTAAAACGAATATAATATGATTCAAATGTTTGCTTGAAGAAATTCCAATAGACTGCCACATTGCAAAATAAATTACACACAAAATTTCTCGGTGTATTCATTGACAATAGGCTGAAATCTGATGAACACCTTTAACAACTTAAAAGTAAGATTTCCTCCGGGTGTTATGCAGTGAGAGTGGTTTCCAATGAGTTGGGTTTCCATATCGCGAAAACCGTTTACCATGCTCTTATTGAATCTCAGCTACGATATGGAAAACCGTTTTGGGGAGCACGCAACTCATCCCTTCTCTCTTCTGTGTTGATATTACAGAAGAGGGCTCTTAGGTGTCTTTGTTAAGTATCAGTATCATGCAGAAATTTTTTCGCTACCAATAAAATTTTGACAGTCATCGCGGTAATCGCACGTTAAAAAGTAAGGCCTCGTTGATCCATTGCTCGCACAAGTTTCGACTTTTGAGGGTTGACGTTCGTCAGCTGGTTAACGAAAAACGAACTTTTTATCCTTGAGACGGTTTGCCTCATCTATAAACATAAATCGAAGTTCAACTTTGTTTCTACTCCATATGCTACTCGTAATAGCATTTATACCTTTAGACTTCCCATCCCGACTTCGAATCTAATTGGAGAGTCTTTATACTATAATATTGGTAAATTGTTCAATCATTTACCATTAGAAATAAGATCTGCAAATCTGAGCAACATCCATTTCAAAAAAGCGGTAAAACACCTATTTGTTGACAGACCCTATTATAGTTTGGAGGAATATTTTAGTGAATCTTTTCAAGAATAATTTTTATTGATTTATTATTTATGACTGTTATTTTACATTATAGTGTTTGCAAATCTTCAGACAATAAAGTATATTTTGATTTGATTTGAGCCTTGAGGGACGCCAATTTTAGAAAGTTTCTCATTACTTTTATATTCGTTGATTTGTACGTACTATTCTCGATCTGTCG
Source organism: Zygogramma bicolorata (assembly GCA_032362365.1). NCBI lineage: Eukaryota > Metazoa > Arthropoda > Insecta > Coleoptera > Chrysomelidae > Zygogramma > Zygogramma bicolorata. The sequence goes on from JAVJAQ010005627.1 coordinate 1,021,708, forward strand.
CACGATTTTTTTTTTCCAGTTTTGGATGTACAGCAAATCCGGCGAGATCCGCAGGGATGAGGCCTGCTTGGATTACAGCGGACAGGACGTGATCCTGTATCCGTGCCACGGCAGCAAGGGCAACCAGTTCTGGGATTTCGACAGCGATCTCAAAGTGATCAGGCACGGCAGCAGCGGGAAGTGTTTGGGCATCAACGAGTCGAAGGACAGGCTGGTGATGGAGAAATGCAACGGCGGCTCGCGCAGACTGCAGTGGTCCTTCGAAAACTACGACCCTTCGAAATTGTGATTGTCGGTTCAGTGTCGGAACGAACTTATTGTTGGTTATGTAAAAAATGTTAACGATTGAATTTTTTTATTAAATACTGTGTAAATATGGAGTTCCCGTTTTTTTATTGGGTGAATGAGCCGATGTAAATAGATTTGAAAAAAAAGTCTGACTGTTTTTTTTCAAATTCATCAACAAGATGCATAAAATCCCTCGTGCGTTAACTGATATGCTTTTGTTTAGTCAATTTCTCGATCTGAGAAATCGAAAGGCA